>OZ030398.1:2270619-2273119 GCA_964023965.1 Melinopterus prodromus | reverse complement strand
CAGACACACACAGACACACACAGACACACACAGACACACACAGACACACACAGACACACACAGACACACACAGACACACACAGACACACACAGACACACACAGACACACACAGACACACACAGACACACACAGACACACACAGACACACACAGACACACACAGACACACACAGACACACACAGACACACACAGACACACACAGACACACACAGACACACACAGACACACACAGACACACACAGACACACACAGACACACACAGACACACACAGACACACACAGACACACACAGACACACACAGACACACACAGACACACACAGACACACACAGACACACACAGACACACACAGACACACACAGACACACACAGACACACACAGACACACACAGACACACACAGACACACACAGACACACACAGACACACACAGACACACACAGACACACACAGACACACACAGACACACACAGACACACACAGACACACACAGACACACACAGACACACACAGACACACACAGACACACACAGACACACACAGACACACACAGACACACACAGACACACACAGACACACACAGACACACACAGACACACACAGACACACACAGACACACACAGACACACACAGACACACACAGACACACACAGACACACACAGACACACACAGACACACACAGACACACACAGACACACACAGACACACACAGACACACACAGGACACACACAGACACACACAGACACACACAGACACACACAGACACACACAGACACACACAGACACACACAGACACACACAGACACACACAGACACACACAGACACACACAGACACACACAGGACACACACAGACACACACAGACACACACAGACACACACAGACACACACAGACACACACAGACACACACAGACACACACAGACACACACAGACACACACAGACACACACAGACACACACAGACACACACAGACACACACAGACACACACAGACACACACAGACACACACAGACACACACAGACACACACAGACACACACAGACACACACAGACACACACAGACACACACAGACACACACAGACACACACAGACACACACAGACACACACAGACACACACAGACACACACAGACACACACAGACACACACAGACACACACAGACACACACAGACACACACAGACACACACAGACACACACAGACACACACAGACACACACAGACACACACAGACACACACAGACACACACAGACACACACAGACACACACAGACACACACAGACACACACAGACACACACAGACACACACAGACACACACAGACACACACAGACACACACAGACACACACAGACACACACAGACACACACAGACACACACAGACACACACAGACACACACAGACACACACAGACACACACAGACACACACAGACACACACAGACACACACAGACACACACAGACACACACAGACACACACAGACACACACAGACACACACAGACACACACAGACACACACAGACACACACAGACACACACAGACACACACAGACACACACAGACACACACAGACACACACAGACACACACAGACACACACAGACACACACAGACACACACAGACACACACAGACACACACAGACACACACAGACACACACAGACACACACAGACACACACAGACACACACAGACACACACAGACACACACAGACACACACAGACACACACAGACACACACAGACACACACAGACACACACAGACACACACAGACACACACAGACACACACAGACACACACAGACACACACAGACACACACAGACACACACAGACACACACAGACACACACAGACACACACAGACACACACAGACACACACAGACACACACAGACACACACAGACACACACAGACACACACAGACACACACAGACACACACAGACACACACAGACACACACAGACACACACAGACACACACAGACACACACAGACACACACAGACACACACAGACACACACAGACACACACAGACACACACAGACACACACAGACACACACAGACACACACAGACACACACAGACACACACAGACACACACAGACACACACAGACACACACAGACACACACAGACACACACAGACACACACAGACACACACAGACACACACAGACACACACAGACACACACAGACACACACAGACACACACAGACACACAGAGACACACAGAGACACACAGAGACACACAGAGACACACAGAGACACACAGAGACACACAGAGACACACAGAGACACACAGAGACACACAGAGACACACAGAGACACACAGAGACACACAGAGACACACAGAGACACACAGAGACACACAGAGACACACAGAGACACACAGAGACACACAGAGACACACAGAGACACACAGAGACACACAGAGACACACAGAGACACACAGAGACACACAGAGACACACAGAGACACACAGAGACACACAGAGACACA
>OZ030398.1:1902127-2270519 GCA_964023965.1 Melinopterus prodromus | reverse complement strand
CACACAGACACACACAGACACACACAGACACACACAGACACACACAGACACACACAGACACACACAGACACACACAGACACACACAGACACACACAGACACACACAGACACACACAGACACACACAGACACACACAGACACACACAGACACACACAGACACACACAGACACACACAGACACACACAGACACACACAGACACACACAGACACACACAGACACACACAGACACACACAGACACACACAGACACACACAGACACACACAGACACACACAGACACACACAGACACACACAGACACACACAGACACACACAGACACACACAGACACACACAGACACACACAGACACACACAGACACACACAGACACACACAGACACACACAGACACACACAGACACACACAGACACACACAGACACACACAGACACACACAGACACACACAGACACACACAGACACACACAGACACACACAGACACACACAGACACACACAGACACACACAGACACACACAGACACACACAGACACACACAGACACACACAGACACACACAGACACACACAGACACACACAGACACACACAGACACACACAGACACACACAGACACACACAGACACACACAGACACACACAGACACACACAGACACACACAGACACACACAGACACACACAGACACACACAGACACACAGACACACAGACACACAGACACACACAGACACACAGACACACAGACACACAGACACACAGACACACAGACACACAGACACACAGACACACAGACACACAGACACACAGACACACAGACACACAGACACACAGACACACAGACACACAGACACACAGACACACAGACACACAGACACACAGACACACAGACACACAGACACACAGACACACAGACACACAGACACACAGACACACAGACACACAGACACACAGACACACAGACACACAGACACACAGACACACAGACACACAGACACACAGACACACAGACACACAGACACACAGACACACAGACACACAGACACACAGACACACAGACACACACACACACACACACACACACACACACACACACACACACACACACACACACACACACACACACACACACACACACACACACACACACACACACACACACACACACACACACACACACACACACACAGACACACAGACACACAGACACACAGACACACAGACACACAGACACACAGACACACAGACACACAGACACACAGACACACAGACACACACACACACACACACACAGACACACACACAGATACACACACACAGACACACACACACACAGACACACACACACAGACACACACACACAGACACACACACACAGACACACACACACAGACACACACACACAGACAGACACACACAGACACACACACACAGACACACACACACAGACACACACACACACAGACACACACACACACACAGACACACACACACACACAGACACACACACACACAGACACACACACACACAGACACACACACACACAGACACACACACACACAGACACACACACACACAGACACACACTAAAACTTTTTTAAATATGTTATTTTATTTTTAAATTATTTTATTTGTATGCATTTTAATGGGCGTCTTTTCATTCCTTATTTTACTTGCTACCACTGATATTGTATAGTACAACTAAAACTGTTCAAATATCGGTAGTTTAAAACATGTTTAAAACACAACGTTTAAAACAAACTGTTTAAAAACGTTTAAAAGAAAGTAGTTTAAAACAAAATATTTGTTTTAAAACATGTTTAAAATAAAGTGTTTTAACATTGTTTAAAACAATGTTGAAACACGTGAGTAGTGACATGTCCACATTATATATGTGCTATTACGTCAGCTCAAAGGTAAAATATATAATTTAAAATGTGTTAAATGCATTGTAATGCTTCCTAAATTACTCAATTTGTTTTTAAAGAGATCATTAACAATTTGTTTGTGTTCATATGTATTCAAATCATATAAAACTGCAATATAAAATAAGTAGTTAATCCAGGGTCCTTAAGGAACCTTTGTACCTGTGAGTGAATACTAGGTGTTGTCAAAATGTATCTTTTTGTTGCCAATACCCAAAAGTCAATAACAATTCACAATTTTGAACACACAGATCAAACTGTCAGAAAATCAGTTTTTCATGTAATTTTATAAATTATAGCGGATATATTACCCGATGTTGTAAAAAGAAACTAAACTTGAAAACAACAAGGCAAAGCTTATAATCGGAACTTTTACTATGGACATTTGTATTATGACAGTTTTACGTTTTAGGTTAGGTACAAGTTTCTGTGTATATAGAGAAAATAGTACTGTCCGTTTCAGATAACTTGAGCGCTCTAAAGCAGTCCACAATTATTGTTATGTTATATTACTATATGTAATACTGTAAATATGTATTACGTATTGGTATAACTGGAAAGGACGCGAAATGGTAAATAAGTGAGGCAAATGCATTTGGTATGCAACCCGCAGTGATGTGGGCTAGCCATCTCTTTCTATCTTATACGGTACTATGGCCGTAGGTTTGAAATATAACATTTTTATTTGTAATATCTTTTTCAATTAAACTGGAACAAATTAATCTTTGTCAGATAAAGGAATCCACTTAGGTCACTATTCAGTATTCACCCAGCGTTTGAACGGTCGATTGACACTTCCCGTCATATTATAGATAACTATTATTTATGTTAAAGCCAGTTTATGTTAAAGCCTAGACAACATCAATGCAATAACACAATAGCACAACTCTTCAAGTGTAGAAATAGTAATTTGTAGATTTGCTGCGAGAGTTTGTATTACGTGCCGCCTGATATTTTCGTTACATAACTGACTACCGCAACTAATAATATCGATAAGAAAATCGTAGTTCCTTATTACAACAATTAATAATAATGATAAACTTAAAAACCGTGGATACTCGAATTGGTCATAACAAAAACATTTTTTGGCCAGTTTCTAATTAAGCTCTTCTAATGACGCATTTTGATTTGTATCTTAGTTGGTTTTAGCAACCCAGATAGTACGCACATATGAGACATAAGAAGATAATGATTTATATGCAATTAGAGAGATAGATAGGTACGTACTTTCCACTTATCCGAAAAAACAACAACGTTCACTCATACCAAACTGTACGAACATACATAGAAAGTGTCATAATTGAAATACCTCGGGACCCATTACGGACTGGCTGCTATGAAAGCTATGTTTTCTAGCAATTAAAAGTGCCTCTGTTTGAAATGTCTGAATCGCTGACTGTATTTTATTCAATATCGCGGATCTCTGCGACTGCGGAGATTCTCTGTAGTTGCCACTAACTACTACATCCCAGCAGCGTCAATGACTTCATTATATCAATTATAAATAATGAGCGCTGCGAAGATCTCAGTGTGTTGTGATGATGTGATCCTTTTGTAAACAAGCCATTAACTTTTTTTTCACTGCTTTTAAACATATTGAAAGCGTATTAGATGGATAAATAAGAAATTTGTAATGATAAAACAAAATTTAACTTGAAATTTTTTGAAGTTTAAAATCCTGTTTCTACCAACATTATTATAACAAAAACATGAAAATCAACAGGTAGGTTTGAGACCACCAGTGTATCAATCAGGATATATTTTGAGCAGTTCATTTGTTTTAAAACGCAAATCTGAAAATTTATTTTATTTGTTTATTTGTACGAAGTTACAAAACTATACAAAATTCTTTAAAAACTTAACAAAATAATAATTTCAAAAAATCTAAAATAAACTAATCTACAGAAAACCAAGTTGCATTACATTGGGCACTAATAAGTTCTCTAAACAGCCAACAGCTGATATCGATACCAAATATAATCTGGTACAGTAAACAAATAAAAAAAAAACTAGCAGCAATTAAACACTAAAAGGAAACAAAACAACAGTCTTTTGGTCATTCTACATATAAAAAGATGTATGTATATAAATATAGGTGCGTTTAAGCGTGCGTTATTTAATTAGTTTTTAAATGTGCATTAAAATAAATACTTTGAGCATTAAAATATTAAATATTGTGTATTAAATAAATCTACATACGTTACATAAAAAACTAGTTATTGTGCCCTAGAATGGATAACTTGTGCATTAAAATACTACATATTGAGCATTCAATAAATATGAATATATTACATGAAAAATGTCATAATGAGCAATATTTTATTGATTTTTTTTGTGTCCTAAAATGAAAAACTTGTGCATTAAAATAGTAAATATTGAGCATTAGATCTACTGCGCATCCAAATTAACGCTGATCTGATTTTGACGATTCGTATGTTAATGATAGCGCGTACTTTCAATAATATACTGCCTTATTAATTAATTCAAATAGATTAAATTGTTTTCGACTTATAACGTCATCGGCACTTTTTTTAATGGCAACTCCATATTTTGTGTACAGTTATTGATAGATCTGTTACTTTTTTTAACGATATTTTCGAGAAAAAGACAGTTTAACATTAGGGTAGTGTTGATAACTTATTTGTTTATGGAATGCGTATAGGCGTTTTCAATTGATTTATTTGCGCTGAATTCGAATCTGAGTTTCAAAATTGCATATCACATAAGATTATTGTACTTTTTTTATATTTCTTCTAAAAAATCGATCTAAATGCTTCAAGGTTTCCTATTAAGCAATTTTAAGGTTTCTAGAATAATGGGTTTAGATGGTATAAATTTGTAAAAATTACTAAAATAGCGTATTTTATAATTATGTTTACCTCACGTTTTTTCGATAACATACTATGCTCTTACTATATGTGCTCTACAAGTTGCAGAACTTGCTCATTATATTCTTTGTAGGACGCATTATAATTTTCTCATGGTACAATTTAGATTATTGAATGCGCACATAATACTTTTAAATGCTGAGCTATTGAAACCATTGGAAATATATTTTTTCAATGAACAACTATTTTGAAGCTGCTTATTATATTTTTATAGAGGTGACAATTCTATTGCTCATTTGTTTAAGTGTACAAATATATTATGAAAGGAACATTTAAATATATAAAAGCACAATTATTTTTTTATTTTTTATTCTGATGTATATTTATGTATATAAATTTATTGCACATTTATTTTTTTAATGCACCAGTATTTTTTGCGTTGCTCAAATACATTTTGTATTGCAGAAATTTAATATTGTTGGTAATGGTCAAATATTTTATCAAATGCTTACAATAAATGCACGTTTTATTTGATCTATTGCGCATATAATTTGTACTGTACCTATAAATAATAGCACAATTTTCCAATGCCTTAATCTCAGTGGGATTAAACCTCACTACACTTGAGTTTATTGGACTGTTTCTTCCGTGATTTGTGAGTACTAATGAACATGATTCGAGTTTCCTATTTGTGAGTTTTCTGATAGATGTCGCTTTTTTGAAATGTACCTATAATTCTATACATATATTAATTTGCATTGTCTAATGCAGGCAATTTTTTGAATATTGTCAATTCTCAAAGATTCATAAACGTCAGCTGTTGGTGTTCTCAAGGTTTAAGGTTTATTTTGCGATTACTAAGTTGCAGTGAATGAGTAAGGTGCATGATTTGCCTTCGAATTACACCGATTTCAACGAGCCACCGATTGATTAATCGTGTATTAAACAGAAAAACCTCTCGCTATCGCCAACCGTACGATTAGATAAAGCTCGGATGGCAGCAGAGACGATCCGGCAGTAGTTTTTATGCAGCAGTGACCCGTGCGTGGTAATAAAATATTCGAAAGAGCGGCGGTCGATTTTGACTTTTGAGCTGTTCCGTTATTTTGTTGAGTTGGTCTCTCCAATCTCCTATTTGTTGACGACTAAACACTGTTTGTCCCGGGCACAATCCACCTTTAGAACAATGGAGCATAGCGAGGACTGTATTACCTTTAACCTACAGAAAATGTCAGCTGGCCCAAAGGTTCGTCTTTTTTTAAACGCATAGAGCGTATTGCGGGAGCGTAAGTTGCTGTACTATAAAGTGTGTTCAATTGCATATATTACATTCATTATATGTAGTAGGTATATCAAACGCCTATTTATTTTGATAGAGCCATGAGTATAGGACGGGGATTCAGTACTGGAGTTTGATATTTCACTTATAGTAAGTCAGATAATCTATTTGAAGTGGAGTAATGTGCAGAGATTATGAGTTCGAATAGTTGCTGCAGAAAAATGTTTATAAATTGTTGCATACACTTCTATCGTACTTCTATTGTTAATTGTAAGATCTAGTAGCCGTTAGACGCTTGTTTTACCCCACACACAACAGCCGTTAAATGGCGATAATAACCGTCCGTATACCAAACGTATTTCATCAGTTGCTGCATAAAAATGTTTATAAGTTTTGCAAAAATTGTTGCATAATTTTCTATCATACCTCGAATTATTGGCAATTGAAAGATCTTGTAGTCATTAGACGCTCGGAGTTTTGCCCCATGGACAACAACCCCTAAATGGCGATAATGTCCGGTCGAATAGTAAACGTATATCAGTCAGTTGCTACAGAAAATTATGAATAACTTTTGTATAATTTATTACATAAATTTTTATCATACCACTAATTATTGTTAGTTGAAAGCTCTAGTAGCCATGAAACGCTCAGAGTTTTGCCCCATGGACAACAACCACTAAATAGCGATAATGTCCGTTCGAATAGCAAATGTATATCAGTGAGTTGCTACAGAAAGTTGTGTATAAGTTTTGTATAATTTATTGCATAAATTTTTATCATACCTCTAATTATTGGTACTTAAAAGACCTTGTAGCCAGGAGACGCTCAGAGTTTTGCCCCATGGACAACAACCCCTAAATAGCGATAATGTCCGTTCAAATAGCAAACGTCTTTCAGTCAGTTGCTAGAGAAAATTGTGTATACCTATTGTATAATTTATTGCATAAAGTTCTAGCATACCTCTAATTATTGGTAATTGAAAGATCTTGTAGCCATGAGTCGCTCAGAGTTTTGCCCCATGGACAACAACCACTAAATAGCGATAATGTCCGTTCGAATAGCAAATGTATATCAGTGAGTTGCTACAGAAAGTTGTGTATAAGTTTTGTATAATTTATTGCATAAATTTTTATCATACCTCTAATTATTGGTACTTAAAAGATCTTGTAGCCATGAGACGCTCAGAGTTTTGCCCCATGGACAACAACCCCTAAATAGCGATAATGTCCGTTCAAATAGCAAACGTCTTTCAGTCAGTTGCTAGAGAAAATTGTGTATAACTATTGTAAAATTTATTGCATAAACTTCTAGCATACCTCTAATTATTGGTAATTGAAAGATCTTGCAGCCATGAGACGCTCAGAGTTTTGCCCCATGGACAACAACCCCTAAATGGCGATAATGTCCGGTCGAATAGTAAACGTATATCAGTCAGTTGCTACAGAAAATTATGAATAACTTTTGTATAATTTATTACATAAATTTTTATCATACCACTAATTATTGTTAGTTGAAAGCTCTAGTAGCCATGAAACGCTCAGAGTTTTGCCCCATGGACAACAACCACTAAATAGCGATAATGTCCGTTCGAATAGCAAACGTATTTCAGTCAGTTGCTAGAAAGAAAATTGTGTATAACTATTGTAAAATTTATTGCATAAACTTCTAGCATACCTATAATTATTAGTAATTGAAAGATCTTGCAGCCATGAGACGTTCAGAGTTTTGCCCCATGGACAACAACCACTAAAAAGCGATAATGTCCGTTCTAATAGCAAAGGTATTCTATCAGTTGCTACAGAAAATTGTGTATAACTTTTGTAAAATGTATTGCATAAAATTCTAGCATACCTCTAATTATTGGTAATTGAAAGATCTTGCAGCAATGAGACGCTCAGAGTTTTGCCCCATGGACAACAACTCGCAAATGCCGATAATATCCGTTCGAATAGCAAACGTATATCAATGAGTTGCTACAGAAAAACGGTCATAACTTTAGCAAAAATTTTTGCATAAATTTCTATCATACCTCTAATTATTGGTAATTGAAAGATCTTGTAGTCATTAGACGCTCGGAGTTTTGCCCCATGGACAACAGCCCCTAAATGGCGATAATATCCGATCAAATAGCAAACGTATTTCAATCAGTTCCTACAAAAAAAATGTACAACTTTTAGAAAAATGGTACAAAATAATATAAACCATTATGAAGAGTGAACTATTCCACCGAAGGAATAGTAAATTTGCATTTTCAAATTCATGCAATTTGTCAATCTTGCTGTACAGTCTATTTACATTGGCCGGCGACTATTCCATACCGTCATACTAGACATTAGAATTTAAATGTAGAAAAATATGTGGTCGTCGTGAGTCATGAATAAATAGCGAATTAGACTTAATAGTGTTTCAAGTGGGTTTCCTAGTATTACGCCTTGTTTTGTTTAAATGTTCTATAGTTCGTCAACGCACTACAGCAATGGTTATTATCCACCTTATTTACTATGAGTATTTAATAAATGTTTGTCTACAAATTACAAGCTATACTTTTTATCTGTCCGTAAACATATGTCATACTAATGTTTAATCTATCAATTTTCTTAATGTATTCCCACTTTGACTCATTTCCCGCACGTGAAAACAAATGCACATCAAATGCAATACTAATAATAATATGATTCTAATGAATAATGCAATACTAACCTTAGTATTTATTAAATGTTTTTAACTAATTATTGTTTTGGTTATAGCTATTATTCCGTGGTGTGAGAAGCTCAAAGTTTCGCCACGTGTACGGGGACCCCTCGAAGCGAGAGAAATGTTACGACAATATAAAAATTACGAAAAACGCCCACGATTCGCAATTTTGCGCTGTGAATCCAAAATTCGTAGCCGTGGTTACGGAGGTCGCCGGTGGAGGCGCCTTCATCGTCTTGCCGATAGATAACGTAAGTATTTTATCCATTTTAAGCTAACATTGTTTATATGAAGACTTGGAGTAAATTATGAGCCAAGTGCCAAAACTATTGTTCCGAGATATTCGTCTTCTAATGAACAAGTAAAAAAAAAATTTGTAGAAGACAGAATATAGTCTAAAGATGATAATTTTGTTAAGTAATTTGGAAAAGTTTACTTTTTCCGTGAGTATACATAGGATCTCGTTTTATTTCATAACAATATCGGTTAAATGTAGAAAAGTATGTGGCTTTTATGCTTGTCAAAAAATGGATTCAGAAAAATTTCGTGATCATAATATCGAAATTAATACCTTGATGATATTGTTATTGAAATTAGTTAAAAATTATCAGTGATTACTAAATCCGACGTTAAAAGATTGAGTAAACTGTTTGATATGATGTTCAGGAAATTTTTCTGAATCTATCGGTATTATTTTTATAGGCGGCCGAATTATATAAGGTAAACGTCTCAAATTCAGACAGTCCTAAATTCCGACATATTTCTTATAAGGATAATTTTTCGATTATTTTTTTTAAGTACAAAAATTATCCTGATCTGATTTGATTAATATGATTGAATAAAGATTATTTATGATGGATTAAGTGTCAATCAGTGTCAATATTGTCAGGAAGCTAAAATATCAGATTAGTGTGATATTCTTTCGTAGACTTTAGTGCAAAAGGATGGTACACTGGTAAGTGTTATGCACCAACCGTTCTCACATTAACGTCAACGACAAAATAATGTGCAACGTTGACATTCTTCACGTCTGCTTCGGATCAACATGGATGCATCGTGGATGCATCTATCAAGGGTGTAGCTACGGTGAGCAGTGGGAGCAAACTGCTCCATGCGCTCGAGAATAAGGGGCGCAACATTGGAAGGGCAATACAAAACTTTTGAGTAAAAACTTCTATTGGCCAGATCTTCTAAATAACACTCATAATGGTCTCATAAGGATAAATGTTTTGTGATTTTGACTTAATTATCATAATTTTGTTTTATAGATTGGCGCGTTGATTTATACATACATATATTATGTATAACTCCATGTATAGTTAACTTCTGTAAATGTTCGTTTTTTAAGCAAATGTCCTTCATATGTATTTACTTATTGAGTGTACTATTATAGTTTATTGTTCAGTTTAACTGTTATGATTGTCAAATGGCTATTATTTTACTAAATTGATGTTTTTTATTCTTAAACTTATAAATATGTAAGTGGTTTTCAGTTTTTTTTTTGTTAATATGTAATGAATAATGTTACTTATTTTAAAAGAAAGAAATTGTTAATGCCAAAATGTTAGTGGTAGGTAAAAGTTTCAATTGTCTAAAAACTCCATACGAATAATTCAGACGAAACTTAAAATAAAATCTCTTTAGGAAACTTTAAAAAAAAATCCCTAAACATAATTTGAATGGGGTTAGATAGCATACTACTTGGCATCTCAACCAACCTTCACCTGAACTGTGAAAATGTTCTCAAGGTTGTAAGTTATTTTATTACTTTAATGGTAATTTTATTTTATTGTGTTTGCATATTGCGGTTGTAACTTTGTAAATAATTAAATTTTTAAAAAATTTCGGCTTGTAATTACAAAAAAAGAAATTAGACAATAAAATTTTATTATTTACATTATAGCACACTGAAAATATCGCCACAAGCTCTAAACGCAAGCATGCCAACTCAAAATACCAGAATAGTAGACTATCGCGTCTTAGCCCACTGAAATTAAACAAATAAAGCTATTCGCTTAGGAAAAATTCAAACCCAGCTGTACTTTTAACTATGCCTTTGATTGGGCATTAGAAATAATGTGTAAAAACTTCCCATCGATATCGTGTCTGGGTTGCGGGTTATTCACGGTCAATGATGATCGCACAATGGATTTTTTAGGAAACTTCTAAATCTTTTAATTCTTTACTTTACATAAACTGTATATATGTTACGGTTAAAGTTATAAATGTGGTTTGTATTAATAATAACCGGCTATTATTAATAATAACCGCATCGTTTGGCCAGTGATTAGAAACACTTAAATAATCACATGGACCGGCTATTATTAATAATTTCCTAACGGGCACGGTAAAAGTGACACGTTACTTTTTACAAAATTTCTTTTGTATACAGTCATCAAAGAAGTTAACTAACTGTTTTTTATTGCCATAAAACCCAAGGATTTTGTATATATAAACGCTGTTTTGGTTCTACTAGAAATGAAAAATTGTAATTGAAAGTGGGTTACATTAAATTCAAAAAGCGAGACCTGTATATTCTATTCCCATTGTTTAACCAAGCCGCAAATGGATAATATCACCATCTTTTGTTCTATCCCTATCCCTACTATATACTAAAATCCTAACACACTCCCCTCGACAATTTTAGTGAAGCGGGCCGATTGGGGGAAGAGTCTACTACCCGGAGAAGCGAAAATGGCGCTGATTTTCCGCCTCAAATTTGATTCTACGGCGCTTAGGCTTTCGATTTCGTCCATTTTCGGCCCAGTTCTCGTTATTTTTTAACCTCGATTCGGCTAAATTTATGGATTATCGATTGGGACTGTACCTCGTTAGTCCGATGCTAGGCGACGGCCGTGCGCTTCGAAACGCGGTCACCAGACGGCGACACCTCACCACGTCGCTGTTGAGGTTATGTGACAAAGCTTCGCAAGGCGGTCACTAGATGGCGCCACGTTACCGCGCCGAACGCAGGAGCATAGCCACGACGCGCGTGTAAGAGCATGGAGCGTTACCGCATCTCTCTTAATGCATCGGCGATCTACCTAGGTCGACCAGCAGGGCCTATTAGGCCTCGGTGACTACACTGATTACACATTACAATGATTGTATGACCATATTATTCAAATGGCTCAGTATGTCTATTCTGATTTTATAATTATCTCAATTGCTTAGAATAAACTTAAGGTATAACAAAATTGAAAATTTGTTAACGTTTTGTTTGTGTTGTTTTAGACCGGTAGGTTAGATTTTAACGTGAGCAGGGTAACAGGACATTCGGGCGCAGTTCTGGACATAAAATGGAACCCGTTCAACGACAACATAATTGCGTCTTGTTCAGACGATTGCACAGTACGTATTGAAGAAAAAAAAATCATTGTCGAAATGTTTTATCATTGTCGAATAATTCTAGATTAAATTATGGCACATACCTGACGATGGTCTATCCAAACACTTGACCGACTGGATCGTGGACCTGCAAGGGCACAAGCGAAGAGTCGCCTACATAGAATGGCACCCGACGGCAGAAAATATTCTCTTCAGCGCTGGATTCGATCACATGGTTAGTTTTTTTTTAGCACATGCTAGGACTAAGTCGTTTGGAATTTTTTAAATTTTGCTGTTTCAGATTATTGTGTGGGACATTGAGAAGGGAGGTACGATCAACGTAATCGACTGCCACCCGGACGTCATATACTGCATGTCGTTGAATCGCGACGGAAGTTTGTTGGCGACGACTTGCAAGGACAAGAAGTTGCGGATCATCGAACCGAGATCCGGTTTGGTGAAATCGGTAAGTTAGTTTGCCAAAATTCGATATAGCGAATCGACGAGATAGACAATCAAAGTCCGTGTTTAGCTAAATTTGGGCAGTCCCACTGCCCATTCACTAGCTACGATGGTCAACCACGTTCAGAATGAGTTTAGATTACGTGAGATCGGTGCGATGTATAAACGAAATTATAGCTTGTCGTTTGTCGGAGTTTGGTAGCAAATCGGCAAGAACGGCGGATAAGATTTATTTTAAACTGCCAAGACACGAGATAAGAGATGTTTAAATTGTTTCTAAACAAGTAAACAACAGTTAGGGCCCTTACCGAAAAAAAGGTACCCTAAAGGCCCGAAAGGAGGCATCGTTGCCAACCCACAGCCGGCAGTTTGCTGTTGTTATTCTTTGGGTTTTTCCAACGGTGGTCGACGAAGTATTAAATTTACCGGTTTTAATTGCAATTTTATCGTAAACCAACCACCGCGCAGTGATAAAAACTTCTCAGGATGGCATCTTGCATGGTGTAGAATCATTTGTTTACTGATTTTGGTTATCGTTTATCAAATTATAATTCGGATGACATAACCTAAAAATTAGCTCGCGCGTCTTTCTTTGTTTTGTTTTGCAATATTTTTAGCTCTATTCACGGATTATTTTATCGTGCATGATGGAACCTTGATCCAATTTGTCTGTACATAAACATCAAAACATAGCTGCGAGTCGGCTTGTTGACATTGCCTAGCAACTACAATTTTGCTCAAAACTGTTTTACCTATTAATATACCGTAGGATGACATTTTCACATAGTGTAGGATAAATAGTATATTGTGTGCCAAGCCGAGAAAGTGGTTCTTTTCCGGGCGAGAGAAGAGTGGGCAGTTCTTAAGGCCCGGAAAACCACCATAATTTTTTATCCTACACAACAATATCGTAATAAAATCACCCGTTTCTTAAGACTCATCTGTGCCATATTGGCTTTTGACAAATAAAATCCGTTGACGTTTTAACCACAAACGTCAACCCGAATCTGTGTTTTGATTGGACAAGAGATATTGCATTTTCCAGGCTAGCCTCGAAAAGTGTTCATTACAGGCCGGGCTGGGGCTGGCTGGCAAATAGCATCTTTCGTGTCTCCATAGAGACGCAAAAACGACATTTTTTCATCGTGTAGGATAGAAAAACAATTACAATGATTACCGTTCAAGTGGTGATAATCGTTTCAAGGTCTCCGTGGATAGTGCAGTTGGTAGTCTAGTACAAAACTTTTTAAAAACGCGGCTTTTTCGTTTCGCCACGCCCTTATATACGATAAATGGAAACAAAAAATTAACTTTTTCAATGCATTATTTTTATCTTTAGTCGTAATTGGTGCTCTTTTTTAGGAGGGCATGGGACATGCCGGTTCGAAGGCTAGCAAAGTGACCTTCTTGGGCAACACCGGGCGACTCTTGACGACGGGCTTTTCACGTCATTCCGACAGACAGTATTCCGTCTGGGATCAGGACGATTTATCCGTGGCGTTGGTGACGAACGACATAGACAGCTCGTCGGGCGTTGTCTTCCCCTATTACGATTTCGACACGAACATTGTCTACCTTGCAGGCAAAGGTGACGGCAACATCCGATACTATGAGATTGTGGACGAGCCCCCCTACGTCCACTTCCTCAGCCAATTCTTATCTGGAAACCCGCAGGTAAGGTGAAAAGGGAAAATGAGAAGCTCCGGGGTAAATAATACAATTATTGGACTCGCCTTACCAAGTAATGTGCTTCTCAATTCCGAGATGGAAAACATTTTGATAGGAAACCTTTATTCTCATTACAGTAATAAAACATTGCCTAAAAATTAGCACAACTGTCCAATAACTATATGTTTAACGTGTAATGCGGTGTGGTAAAATTTTATTGAGATTCTATTTGTTACAGAGAGGATTGGGATTTATGCCAAAGCGTGGCCTGAATACAAACGTTTGTGAGATTTTTCGTTTTTACAAGTTGCACACCACGCGTGGGTTGTGCGAACCCATAAGTATGATAGTGCCGCGTAAAAGCGACCAGTTTCACGAAGATTTGTACCCGGATACGGCGTCCGCAAAACCAGCTTTGACAGCAGAGGAGTGGATTAGTGGCAGGGACGCCATGCCCGTACTAATGTCGATGAAAACAAGTAATTTTTTGGTTTTTGACATACACTTTCTTCTAAATTCTATTTTTAAATATATAGAACACCATCAACAAAATGAAAAACTGTTGACAGTTTTGTTAGGAATATTTATTTTGTTAGCCAAATAGTCACCAACCTGTGTACCTAAGTTCACTTGGGCAGAGGTTCTTGTGTCACTTTTCAAGGTTAGGTAATGATGAGTGACAAACAAACTTCAAACTTACATTTTTCTTTTCTAATTCATTTCACCTTTGTTCGGTTAAACTGTAAAATTTTCTCTTTTTAACAGAGATAAATGTATCTCCACCAAGCAGACCAAGAGTGCAAAAGATACAAATCAATAACGAGAAGAACATACTGCCGTCAGTCGAGAATAACATGAAGAAATTTGCGTTCTTGTCTGTGGAAACGAAGCCAGACTATAGGCCGAAGAGCATTATCGTAGAAAAGGAGCAAAAGACGACAACAAACCAAAGTACAAAATTCCAGCAGTTGCAGCAACTATTTAACAACGTGCATAATAACCACGTCAACGAGGACGCAGATCTTAATTCGCGAAAGGAAATTTGCATCGGCGATAACTTCAACACAGAAAATGAGGTATTCTACGCGAAAGTTATATGAAAAATGAGTGTTTACGTTTGTTGTTTTTAGCTTCGAAAGGCGTATCTACGACAAACGGAAGAATTACGTCTTGTGAAAAAGCAGCTATCCAACAGCGAATTTAAGATCAAAGAACTTGAGGAGGTTATCAGAAGGCTGCAAAACAAATAATTTTAATTTAGAACTGTGTATGTCTATTTTTTTAGTTATTAGTTGTTTATTATTAATTCTTATTACCTTGTTTATATTTTTTTACTGTTACCAATTTGTTGTAAATCACTTCTTTTAATTTTTACTATTTTAACTATCATGTGATACTTGATTAATTCGGTTAATTTTAATTTAAGTAAAATTTTTGCTGTACTTTTTTTATGTTTATTTAAATTTATATGCTTTTTAGAAGTATAGCAAATCTTTTCTTGGTACTTTTCTACATAATATGCTTGCTAATTAAGGACAGACAAGCTTATATGCTACAAAAAAATCCTCTACTTATAAAACTTATTTATTATAAAAAAAAATCATCAATTTTGCAAATGTTACCTATTTACAAAAACAAGAATACTTGTGTAACACAAAAAATCTAGTGTTTGTCTGATGTAACATAATATATTTACAAATTGAGTAAAGAAGATATTTTTGCAAAGCTTTAGCTACGTATATGTATCAAATTTTACAATTTTGTAAGACATTGTAGCCTGTATAGCTAAGCTATAGCTTTTGTTCCTTGACTATATCCTGTAAGGAATAAAGGAAATCATATTATACGTTAGACTTACCGCACAAATCAGTATTAGATGTATTTTCGAAATTTTTAATGTATCATACAAAAATGCGTCCATACAAAAACGAATGTGTCTATAATTGGGTCAAAGTGAGATTTTAGTGTCCTTCAACTATTTTCAAACAAAAGAAAGTTATGTAAAAACATTGAATTCCCCCTTCAACCCTCGTTTGGACATGTTTGCTTTGGCATGCACGCAAGTCATGTGGTTTATAAGCCAATAAAGTAAGAACTGTATTTGTGTAGTCTTAATTTTCCTTTTAAGGTACCCTGAAAATATCTGCTGGAAATGAAAGTAAACACAAGTAGGTTCTACAAAATAAGTATATTATTCTTAATTGTCAAAACATTAAAAATGCCCATCTGGCAAAATATCATTTGTACAAAATCGTATTAGCCTAATTATTAATAACTCATAACTTAATTACAATTTGTTCACAACTATACAATAAAACTTGTGCTGTCTATCTAATAGAGAGCAAATAGAATACGATTGCTGATGAACACGCTATGAGGATGCTGAAGTTTGGTATATTGGCACGCGCTGGATTGCAAGCATCCCCTGTACAGGTGAAGATGCATGTCCTATAGGATAGTTTATCTCCAGGTTGTTGAACAAAATTGCAGTAGTTTCCAAGATTCAATGATGAACAGAAGCGTTTTGTACCAATCCCTCCTACAAAATTAAAGACACATCAAATAAACACAATCTACACGCAATTTACGTTATTAAGAAATAATTTCTAAAAACCCAACAGACCAGGACCAGGATTTCTATTAATTGTTGGGATGATTTTCAAGCAATATTTTGATTATTTACAGTTAGAATGTGCTCATAAGCTGCCGAAAACTTGTATGTAACTAAGATATTTGATATTGATAATCGACATATCAAAAGGAGGTACAGAAGACATTTAATTTACCGTCTAAACTGGTTGACTTAATGCAATATTGTGCTTCGAAGACATGATCACAGCTCTGGGGTTCCATGTCTGACATGTGTATCATCCCATCGGAGCATTCTAGCAGCTTGGAAGCACTGCACTGGTAGCATTTTATGGAAGACGCTGTTAGTAGGTCCAAAAAGCAGCATGAAAGAGCAAATATTAGTAAGTACTGGAAGTGTTAGTGTTTGTTAAGAGTCCCAAGTGTCCCGTCATGTTCTGGAAGAAGCAGGAGGAAAACTGTCGATTCTACCTTCAAATCTTCCGACATGTTTAACACAGAATTTTGCACCATAGACATCGCCACATGATGCAGGCTGGATGTCGACGTCGGATCCAATCCACTCGTTGCATTGGAAGGGATTGTCCGTGTCTGTACTTGAGCATTGGTAACAATCTATTGCTAAAGCTGGTAGAAATAAAATTGTTAATAAACATAAGAAATATAGAGTATGTGATTGCAAATATGCAATAAATCCATTGTTATTTTTCAAAATTTAACGGATTGGACGAATAATTGGTGAATACGTTTGAATCTGTAATAGCTACTTTGATATTTCATCATCGAAATTTAGGTAAACGCGGTAGCAGTGAACCTCAAGACTTCAAACAACCAATAAAGTGCAAAACGGATGAATAATGTTTGGCTAATGAGGGTAGAGTTGTTTGAGGGCTGGCCCAACATATAGATCAAACTAGAGCGACTCGCAATTTGCATTTTACGTTGAGTTCATTACGGGTAAAATCAATCACAACTTTGCGTTACAAGGATATAACCAGTACCAAATTTACAAATGTGGGAGGCACCTTAAATTTGACAATGTGCAATTTGCACTCTTTTATACTGACAATATCTCAAAAACTATTAAAGGTAGATATAGGCAACCCTAATATTGATTGATAGGGAAGAAAATTTCCTATCTAACGGCGTTTCGGTATACAGGTCGTCCCATTTGAAAAAAAAAAATTAGTCTTACGTTTGAAAATTCAATTATTGTCTTGTAAATTTTGAACGCTCTGTATAAGATATAACGATTTTTTTTGTAGATCGAATAGTAAATGGCGGAGTTATGAATTTTTATACAAGTGAAAGTACCCAAAAAAGTTTTTTTTGTAATACGTGTAATCTAAGCAATTTCTTCGCTTCTATTGCAGCATTTAGAACAATTGTAGAGTCTTGTCAAATCTTTTTAGTGGCATTAAATGGCTACAACATGTCCTTCCAAAATCCAGTAGTGTACAATGCCATTTTAATTGGTGCCCATCTTCTGCAAAAGTCTGGCAGGTTTGATCTTGACGACTTTCAGCTCATTATCAAAAGATGTAACAGGGCCATTTTTATTTTGTCCTAACAGTGGAGAACTGCTTTGTTGAATCACCTCGACATGAACAGCGGATACACAAAAATATTTGCATTTGAATTATTTTATGTTCTATAATACTTTCTGTTTTTAATTATTTTAGCTAGAAAATGTTTCCTTAAGTTTTTTGGTTACCCCGGGCAACTCCAGCACTGGATATATCCCTATAAGTATGTCATATATCAGCAGCACTTGAATAATTTTATAAAACATCGATATTGAAAGCGCGGAGCGTCGCTATTTTTCAAGTGCTTGAAATTTTTCGAAGGTTAAACTTGAGAAATATGACATATATAGGTGTCCCATAAAGATTACGACAAACTTAAAGGTATGTAGGGACACTTAAACAAGCAATTTGTTATTAATAATAATGTCTTCCAGACCGGAAATTTTTCGTGCCCCTGGAAGAAAAAATCCAATTGGATTTAGTACAGGGGATCGATCGGGCCAATGAAATGTTCATTTAAGAACTGGCGCACTGTTACCTATTTCAGTCTGTCGCAAACTTTATGGGACAGCTATATCGGCCATCTAATGTATACAGTGTAACGATTACATTACAATAAATCGATTTTTTTGGGGTCTAAATTATAATGTATAATTAATAACTTTCTGGAAATATATTAGCGTCAGCTCTACTAATAAAATCGAAGAATAATGCAGTATTTTATACGGGTATTCCATAACAAAATATATAAATTTCAACGAATATTACAAAAAAAAACTAAACATCAACAAACCCGACGGGGATGTTGAAACAGCATTCTAACCAAGTACGACATAACAAACGACAAACGGTTGCCATACCAATAACAACCTGCATAAGTACCTATTGTGAGCTATATTATAATAATACTTACATTTTTGTATGGTGAACACAAGAAATATAGCGCACAGAAGTTGATCTTTAATTAACATTATTCCAAGTGTTTTTAGTCCAACGGCAACCGGAATGTAAACATGAATCACGTCAAACCACACCTCGACAATAGTTTCAACTGGAACTGGCAAGTGGTAAGTCAACTCGACTGGCTCAGCAGGTAGACTGTCTGTGAAATTGTCTGCACCTGCGACTTGCGTGTAGCAGCACTTCTAGGCGCGACCGTTTCCTTGGCAACTAATAGCGCCACAATTTAGATAATTATGATATTATGGTGTTTGTACAGAGTGTTTGTATTATGTTGTATCATGTATTGCCGTGTCCAAGACGTTGGATGTATAACATATCCGATGGTAAACAGGCAAAAATGTACAGGTGTCCCCTATGAAAGTATCTCTATAACTATAGTATACCATAGTAGATTTCTGATAGTCCCAGTCATATTGTGTTTTGACCAGAAAAGTTGTGGGGTAGTTTTGATTTATTCCATGGTATGTATATGGCGTTTTAATGCTAATTTTGTGAACTTTTATCAAGGAAACTAAACTTAGTGAATGTTAGATTTTAAGTAGAATGTGATATTCTGTCAGGGGAATTTCAGGTCTCATTAATAAGACTGTTCATGGAAAATATGAGAGTTATAATACTATTTGTTCGAGCACTTCGAGCAGCAGAAAAACAATTGGGTATTCTTCTAAGCATGCTGGCATGCACAATGGAGGGTTTCGAAGGGTTATTGCGCGTGCGCAAGAGAACAAAAAAACATGCTTTACGCACTTGTTTTGGCGGTTCTCGAACAAACATTATATAAGGCGGCAGCACTAGCTCCAAAATTTCCTTATCCACGTTTCTATGTCTCCTCTGTTAGGTACTTTCCGCATGCTGGTGATGACAGGGTTCGATGATATGAGAAGTAAACTTAATTCGTCTTCATTTGTTTTGGCTCCAGATATTTTACGAGAGAAATATTATCTGTACCTCTTGAACTCCTACTTACTCTTTACTTCTTGGTAACAGGGCATGGTCAATAATTTGGGGGCAATTAATTAAAAACTTGTTAACTGTAATACCTAATATTTTCCAAAACTTTGATGTTTAATTACTTTTATAATTAATGGATTTAAATGATTTAGATGACAAATTGTATGCATACTTACCTGTATGCAAAATCGTCCTGCAAGAAAAATTTTACTAATAAACAAATAAAAGAATAAGAATTAATTAAGTTAACAGGATTTTATTCAGTTTCCGGACAGTAGTATTACATTATTGCGACATGTATAGATATAAAAGATTTGTTTTGGTAAAATATCTAAACATCAGTTTTCATTATAAACCAATTTTATTTATAGTATTATTATTTATAGTATGTAAGTAGAAATAAGGGCAGTACATGGACAGATATAGGCACAATAAAGTTCTTCTTTAAATAAACAAAACAATAGAATTGCCCCATGTTAGTTATACTGGGTAGATACAGAGTTGGGCGTTAATCGATTAAATCACTCATTAGTTTTACTCTAGATTAATGAAATTAATCGTCACTCATCACTCGTCAATCATTAAAGTATATATTTTACTCATCACTCGTCAATCACCAAAATGAGTGTTACTCGTCAATCGTCAATCATTTTTGAGCGAGTAACCATATGTCCGTGTTGAATATTCCGTCGACGGCCGATGGGACAATACAAAGATGTTTTATAGGTACTTCAATAAACCGACCACATGTCTGTATACGCGGTCCGACTCAGTTCTCATCAGCATTCAGCGCAAAGCGTATTTTAGGTCTGTTGACTGTTCCAACACGCACAAGACCGTTCACGTCAAATGAGAAGTGACATAACCTTTAAAAATAATAGAAACCTTCAAGGGCTTCGTCATAGTCGTTTATTTAACTTTCACTCATCACTCGTTCCGTATTACTCATGATTGACGACCGGCGAGTAATTCAATCATGTGTGTATGTGGCGAGCGACGAGTGACGAGTGAATTAATCATTACTCTTAATGAACGAGTGAAGAGTGTTACTCTTTACTCGTTCACGAAGAGTGACGATTAATTCACTCGTCACTCATCACTCGGTCACTCGATTAACAAAATGCCCAACTCTGGGTAGATATAAGTGCCATCTACATCAATTGTTAATTTAGCACAAAACAAAAATTACGTTAAATAAAAATAAATTATTCCTCTAACTAAATTAAGAAGGGAACACCAAGACAATATCTCCAAGCACCAAATATACAAAGAATGAAAGTTAACGGATAATTGCCTTACGGTGTCGAGATCAAATAAATTAAACATATGCAGAATAAATCGAAACCAAACTTGCGTAAAATTTATAAACTCAATAAAATCTTAACAGAAAATATACATACACGTTTAATTGTCATCAGGGCACAAACAACATTTACAGAACATCCAAATTTGCCATCAAACGTAAACCAGTACGTTTCTAATTTTTTTTGTACATCGATCACAAGAAAGAGAATGATTAGCAATAACAATGCAGCGTTGCATTGCGCCGCCTACGGTTTAGGCTTGGGCTTTTTTCTTTTTCGCGCCTTGTCCACCTTTCCTGGCGATTCGTTTGTGGAGAGACGGCGCAGGTTTCTTTTCCCGTTCCGCTTTGTCTTTACGAACGAGTTTGACTTTGAGAAGTTGTGAACCCTGAACGCTCCTTGCCTGCTTGGTCCTGGCTCTCCAATCAGAAACTTTGGCATCAAGGACTTTTGTGAAAAAACCTGCGCTGAAGTATTGCTAGCATCCCAAGCCACAATCAGGTTATCCTCAAGCATTGGCGACGAATCGGTCTTCTTGTACTTAGCTATAACCTTCTTCCCCTCGCTGTCTTTGATGAAGCAAATCTCCCGCAACTGTACTCTCTGGTCTGGCTCTAAAATCTCCTTAGCTTTCGCGCAGGGCGGTTTAATAGTTTGAGGGTTCGGTAGTTCGATTTTTAGCTTCTGGCGGCTGACCGTCGATGTAGGAGTTTGGATGCCTTTGGATTTTAGGCTTCTTTCGATGGCGGGTTGACGATTTTTGATGCGTAACGCTGCCTCTTTGCGTGGTCTCGTCCGTAATGTTATCGTCTTTGTTTGTCGCGGCTGGGGCTTGGCTTTTTCGGCAATAACGCTGCCGGCGCTACCAACTGAGCTGACGTGCGAACAGCTAGGCTGAGGAAACTCAGACGAGACGATCACGTTTTCCTTCCGGTCGATGGGAACGCTTGTCGATCTGATCGTCTTCTGAGGTTTCTTCTGCGGCACCTTCGCGCTAATCGAGCGCTTCACCGGTCCACGGTTCTTGCCCTACGAGAACACAAGTCTTACCATTTTTAAGTTTTCGTTTCTAGTTTGTAATTTTTTTTCGTGGTGCTATTGTATACAGGTATATTAGGCTAAGAGCTAGTGAACGATTTACCCACTCGACTTATCCACCTTGTATCTGTGCAAACTGCGCGGTTTGTTCGAAATGTATTCTGTGGGCTAGTTTTCATTTGCTACTGATATCATCCATGCCAAGAGACTAAGACTTGCCCAGGGGATATCAAGATAGTGCTTACTACCATCGCATTAAACTAAGGATTAGCTTATAAAATGACAAATTTGAAAATGTCGAAAGACCTAATGTCATTTATTTGCTCTAAGATATAACAGATGTGACAGATTTGTGATAATTATATGTCGGTGCTGGTAAACGCTAATTGTTTGAAACAGTTTAAAAATAGATTTGTAGTTATGTACTAACAATAAACAATTAAATACGATCAACTTATTAATAAGCAGATGAAATTGACTGATAAATTAAATGAGGAAGAGGAGGTGAGACTTAACCTGAAATCCATAAAGTAATTGCTGCTGAAACTATTAAAGTTAGAAGTTTTTTAGAATTAGCTATCAAAATTTAAAGAGACAAATAAAAGTACTTAAATACCAGTTATTTTTACTTTATCATACGGCATATGACAAAGTTTGTAATCGTGCAGAAAATTTTTTGACCAAGGTACAAAAAAATGTTTGTGTGTGTGACCGTTTTTGTGGCGACGATTCCGGAGAAACTACCTGGAGTATCGGGACGAAACTTCATAAAGAGTTCATAAAGAAGTTTCATGACCAAACATAGAGCTGAAAAGGTTTTTGCTTAAAACGGTCAGAAGTATCTGGATGTTTACTCTAAGCATTTTCCCAGCATTTTGCAAATGAGCCGCCATTTCAGTAATTTCGTCACAACAGTTAAATATTAAATTAAAGTAGATTTTCTATTATTTATGGTAAAATTAATAGTTTAGCTGCATCAGCAATTTCTAGTGGATCAAGAACGGTTGTGTCTGCATTAATATAAAACTAGTTTGCCTGGATTTGACAGATATTTTCATTATGACAGTAGGTAGTGTCAAACTCTGATGTTTTGACAATGCCCACTGCCAATAGAATCAAAATAGTGTCAAATTTTGGCTAATTAGTTTTATTTTAATGCAGACACTACCGATCTCGATTAAATAGAATCTCTTGCAGCTAAACTATTAATTTTTTATATAGTATGATAAAGTTATGTGCCTGGCCCCATCAGATTTTTTTATTCCAGCCATCGCATTATAATAATTTTTATAAATATAGCACCGTTCCTTGTCGCCTGTTCATATTGCCATCACAGATTTCCTTTGGTAAACAAAAGCATTAACAAATCCAAAATCAAAATGCCTATCTTTATGATTAATTTTAGATCTAAGATCCTTTCACAATGTAAAAAAGAAAAGGGGAAAAAGAATTTGTTCAATCCTATCACTGAAATAGTAACATGCTAACCTGGATACGAGAACAGAAAGTAGTTCTTTACCTCACTTAAGTTGGTTGTCATAGAAATGCGTATAAGTGAATATTTTTGTCAGTTACGCGTTTCCAAGACAATTAATTAGCGTCTTCGTAAAACTTTCTATAAGCTCTATATTTACTGAACGTCGAACAGCAGCTTGAACGTCACAACAAGATATTAGCTACCATGGCAACAAACGCTGCTTCTCGTATTGACGTCGGCGCTTAAATGTCATTACAACCATGTAAACAATAATTGGCTACTCAGGCAGCCATGAAATTAACGCCATATAAACGGTACTTCCGCTTTCTTCTCGTACTGACGTCACGTGTAGGCGAGGGCAATGCGCCAAATTGCCATGGATCTTCATGGCAATTTTAACCTCCCGACAGATGCTGTCGGGAGGTCGTAGGGGCGGGCCTAATCTATAAATTTTCAGCTACTCTGCGTGCTATTTTACGGCTCTTTGCAATGTTCCCATGTGTCACCTTCAGTTGTGAAGTTATTCTGTGCTTTACTCCAATTCAGTTGATTATTCTTAAAAGAGTCGCAAAATAGCGCGCAGAGTGTAACCGAAAATTTATAGGTTATAGTCAAATCAAAGTTCAAACTGTCACCAAGTATAATAACGTTGCGCGCTTCTATCGTTAACAAATGAAAACTAGCCCACAGAATACGATTCTAACAGTGTTACTTTAAATACATAGCGGTTTTATAAAACGAAAGCTTTGCAAAAACGTCTTTAACACAACATAACATGTAGCCTGTGTTTTCAAAATTCTATTCCTGTACTAACTAGATTTATTTTCATTATCATATTAAAATAAATAAATTATTGCATATTTTTGGCACTTACTTTAAAAACATTACCTACTTTTAAAAATTATACAAATAATATGCTAACAGAGATTAAATTTGTACATTTTCTAATTGATGTATGTATAATAATGAAAATATAGTTTGTGAGTAACTTACCTGTGGTGAATGTTCTTTAGATCAAATGATAATACAGAACAAGATAGAGCAAGGGGATGTAAGAATGCAGCATTAAAAATAAATAAAATAAAATAGCTTATTGTCAAAATTATTTTAATAGTAAACATCAGTACGTCATAATACAATATAATTATAAAAACGTATTACAAATACTGTTTAAAAGGTTTGAATTTTTCATTCAAGCATAATTCTTTTTTCATTAGAATGTCAGTCATATCAGAATCTATTATCACATTAAAAATCTTTAAAATATCAATATAAAATCAGAAATATAAAAAATCTTTATAAATAATACTCTTTCTTTTATGGATTTGCTTCGCTATGGCAAGACTTAATAACAAATTTTATATACCTATATATACCACCGTTTCTTTTTATTTTTTCAGGTTCAATTGTGGAAGACGTATAGCGGACAGTGTTGCTCTGTTATGAGAGCACGCACTGACGTATCGACACATCGTCGTCGTCAGTACTGATGTTTTTGCATACCTGGTTGTTAAAGCTGACTGCATTCTTTAGCTTAAGTTTGGCTGACATTTTCCCATCGCCAAACTCGTTGGCGCAATGAATTCTCAGCCATTCCTTGAGACCGCTCAACGAGTGAAACTCGGAACCCGGCAGACGCGTCATCGGATTTTGACCGGACAGGTCCAGTATTGAAGCACCCAAAGCCCTACCGACCTAAATCGAGATCGACAAATCAATTATTGTTTTAAGTGGTACAAATTATTAAAGAAATTATGCTAATCTAATTGTATGAAAGATATAGGTTTCTGATTGTTGTGTTTTGAAAAATACCATCAACATAAAATAATTAGAAATGGAAGTGTAAGGAAACTAACCTCTTCAAAGACGTGCGGATTATATTTTGGAGGCATCGGCAGAGTGTGTACGCCTTTCATATTTACTTCCTTAACGGTTGGCGGTAGAACATTTACCAATCTACCGGTGTTGTAGTTACACTCGAGCGTGTAACTCCTTACGAGACCTGTCATTTTCAGGACGGCAACACGTCCAGAGCCTTCTCTACTCATTCCATCTCTTTTGTCTCTGGTGAACAAGGTTTTGGTAAATTTAATGACTATACTTTTTTTAAGCTTGAATTACATTATACTACTTTCATCCAAGTTTCTGTCCAAGCTTTTAAACTAAAAGCGCTTGTGTAAACTTGGATAATCAATTTTTTTTCTTTAACCCTCCTGCCGCGGCAACGGCGAAAATGCGGGTAAATGGACGGGGAAATCGCGTCTCCCGCGGCTGGAGGGTTAATAAGCATCTGGTGCTTAACATATTGAAACTAATCTAAAAGATTAACCATCAATTTAAATCTGAATTCTTAAAACTAGGTACTTGTCTCTAATAGGCTTATCCACTTTGTCCTAAACAAGAAGCACTAACACTTCACTCTCTGTGCTCTGCTTAAGGATAATCAAATTCAGAAAAATAAACATAAGATTTTGTACTAGAAGCTAGTTTACAAATTTGAACCGGACCTAGTTTTTCTCCCTAATTTCATACTAGACTTGCGCATTGCGGCGTTAACACCTACCATGATGTAAGGACTTAACTTATGATGGATTTTGGTGGATTTTGAACAGTTTGCTTGTTTTAATGAGACTGTTTTCGCCTAATAACACTTGCGCATTTATAGACACTTTACCATGAAAGCCAAGAAAGAAAAACTTCTACTTTGTTCTTCCTATTAACAAACAAAATGAACATCTTAAAATGGCAACTTCGTTAGATATATTTCCCTTATTTTTGCTCTGCACTAATACTTATCACGTAATATTAGTTAAATCCACTTACTTGAGATACATGTTTCTCTCCGTAAAATTACAGGCGGTAAAGTGGAAGTTGTGATTGTTTATACTCATCAATTTCGGCAGCAGCAT
Organism: Melinopterus prodromus; assembly: GCA_964023965.1. Lineage (NCBI taxonomy): Eukaryota > Metazoa > Arthropoda > Insecta > Coleoptera > Scarabaeidae > Melinopterus > Melinopterus prodromus. The sequence continues at coordinate 2,243,587 of OZ030398.1, read as the reverse complement.
GCACTCGACGTTCCTCTCCAGTTCCTCAAAGTGATTGCCGTACATGAAGATGCCCTTCTTCGAGGCGTGCCCGTGCATGTCGACGTATATATGCAGGCCGGACTCGTTGCAGTTCGAGTCGCCTTGCGGCGTGACGACGCCGTCCTCCATGCCCTCCTCCGTTATGGTGAGGTTGCAGCTGTGCTTGTCGTCCTTCTTCTTCTTCTTGTTGCACTTGCTGCACGTCTGATCTTTCTCCTTCAGCTTGATGCGCTCCTCGAGGGTCATGTGCGATACGTCGTTGCTCAGTTTGCTGTCGTTCCCGAAACCCTCCGATGACGAATGCGAGTCCAAGCCCTCCGATTCGCTAGAGCTGTACTCGTCTTCCTTTTCGAATCCGAAATGATAGTACCTACGGTGTTTGATCGATATTTAAAAAAATTAAAAATTTGAAGTAAAGGAAAATGTTTGATTATGGTTCATGCTGGTGCTGAGGGAGCTTTCATTCCAAATAATGGGATACCTTCTTCTTAGTTTAAAACATCTCTAACAACTATACTCTACAATCTTTGATTTACCCAACGTACAACAAAATTCATTTTCACAATAACTTATTAGCCAAAATTTTTGGTGGTAAATAAAAAAATGCAAACACAATACTTTCATTATTGCCAGAACTGATAGAATGTGACTTACCGGAGCAGAGCCCTAGCCGCGTAAATCGACGGGTGTAGCTCAACGCGAGGTTTCAAGTATACCCTGTTAAGATTGACTCCTCGGGTGTCGGTCCTATAATGCCCTCGGGATACTCCATCAGGATTCAAGCACGGAATCAACTTGAAGACGTAGTGCTTGCGCAGCATGACCGCAATCGGGTCTTCCCGAGTGGTCAGGAGATTCAAGAAACCATTGAAGACAAAACTGGACGGAGTCTCTCCAGGATGTACCCTCGCTGATATGAAGACAACCTGAAATATCAAATTGTATTCGTATGTGGTTGCGTTAAAATAAATAACTTTGTTTGAGTTTATCATAGAGACGTGTGATAAAAACCATTCTATTTAGCACATTCCAAGCTATCTGTTAAGTATATTATGCATAACAGCTTACACATATTTTCTGTTTTAAAAAATATCTAAAAATTTTGTCAAAATTTTGTCGAATCTGGCGACTTACAAATAAATATATTATATTTTGTCCGTAATATAAACAATATACTAACCTTCTTCCCAACAAACTTATACGGCCTAGCTTTACTTATTTCCGGAAAGAGATTAACGAGTCGCGTTTCCCTTTCGACGCTTATATTGTGATAAGACGAGACAGTGATTAACTCCACTCTCCTGCCTTCTAGCGAATAGCAGAGGCATTCTCGAACATAGTAGATATCATCCTTGCTGAGTGGATGCTGTATCAGAAACCTACTATCCGTGACGTTTAGGTTGTTCTGCAGATCAGTGTACGAGTATGGATATGTAAACGCAAAATACGTAATGCTCTGGACGTTCTCTGGCGCCTTGAATTTGAAACTGACCGTGAACACTTCCTCGTTCTGAAACATACGAGGGCGGAGGTTTAAGACGATTGTACAAAAATGAATTCTTTTCTGGGGCAACTTACGCAATAAGTGGGGCGATCTCGAATCCGCTCCCAGTGCGGTTTACCTGGCAATACACGGAAGACAGGCGCCATGCCCTGGCTGTACATTTTCGCCTGCTTGTTTAAGTTTACTAAGTTTAATTTTACTAGCAGTCCGGGAGCACTCGCTAAAATAATAACGCATATTTGTTCATCAGAATATGTACGCAAACGGTAAGCTCTAATAGAGCACATACGACATTTTTTTATTTCATTGTCAAAATTTTTTTTACGTCGTTGTGCAGTTCTTAGCTCTACAGAGAGGAAAAATCTAATAATAAGAAACGTCACATAAAGAAGGAACCACGTTTTAAATTCAAAAAACCGTCAATATCTCAAATCTAACAATATATTTAGTTATTCTCTTCAGTCATAAGTTGGAGATCTGATATCTCTAATATTTATTAAAACAAAAATATTTTTGGCAAACCCTTATATTTGTTATTGTAGAAGAATGTAAGTTTAAATTACCTCTCATACCAAAGTAGAACCATGTTCGATTAGAATTTTCAAATTCCGTACCGCCACAATCAGGTCTGGTCCACACGTTAAATTCGACGTCAGGGATTTCAGGAACAACACCTTTTGCCACACAATTTAGTGCTGCGACAGCTGAAATTGCAAACGCGTAAAAGGGTGTTTCCGATAAGTAAACAATGACGAACCTGATTCGGCATTTGGAACTTGTTCAACTGAAGCAAGGTTGGCTGAATCAAAGTTACTAAAGAAGTCAAATCCGCCGCAGACGATCCTCTGATCCATTACTTTTCAGGCAGAGTAGTTACCCATGCTCTACAGTTACAGATACCTGAAAACACTGAAAGCATACCATACAGGTAATGGCAAAATCAATGTGCCCTCGGGCAAAATTGACCTAACGTGACCCCATACGATTTGTCAAAGTGATGTGCCATTGAAAAAATGATTAAAAAAACACCCAAATAAAAATATAACCGCCCGTAGCAGGTACTACCGCGGTCAATAAACAGGAAAATAGTTTGACGTTTCTTATCAGCTGTTTTTGTTTTGATTTGTAGGATTTATATTCACCGTTATCTAATCTCTAATTACGGTTTATAAAATTACGGCCCTATCACATATCGGATTTACCATTGCGCCAAATTGTTTATTTTCCAAAATATCGTTAAATTTTGCAGGAGCACTTCACGTCTTTGTTAGAAAAATACCATAATTCTCTAGGAAACTGAACAAAGCCTTTGCCCCAAAGTTTCCTACTTTATCATTACCAAAGAGACGGCGCTTTAAGTATGTGATTTTATTACCGCTAGATGGCACATCCTCGAAAATCGGGGTTTGCCAATACAAAATTACAAAGTAAAATAATTAAATTAATTTTTAATTTTATATTTTGATCTAAGTTTGATTGAAAAGGTAACGTATTAGATAATTTTTGAGACCAGGTCAGGTTCAAATTCAGAACAAAAAGAACAGCAATTCAGACTCTATTATAAAAAAATCTGTCAGCAGTTTTAATAATAATTTTGATTAAATTACAAATAATGTGTTGAAATAAATTACAATATTACAAAACATAACAAATTTATTTTCTATTACAAAAATATACAGATATAACTAACAAATGTACAAAACTTATCATATATTTCAAATTCACAATAAATACATACAGGAATCAACAGAAAATTAATAAAATGAATCACCATGATTTCTTAATAGGATACATATCAAGAAAGTTGCTAATTAGTTTCACATGATTAATCTGAAGTGATAAACCTAAAGTATCAATATGATGGCGGCTTGGCAAAACAAAAACACAAAAAACGTAACTGTAAACAAATAATTCATTAAAAAACTGTAGGACGGACGTTTAGCACTTCTGGTAATTGAATAAAATAGTGAAACATAATCTACTGGTTTTCAAGAATTAATTTTAACTGTTGCCTATATTTTTCCGCTTCTGCCTCTTTTTTCCTAAGCTTGATCTTGTATTCTTCTATTTGTCCGAGGGCATCCGCCAACTGTTTCTTTATCATTTCAAACTCATTTCCATTTCGTACCTTTTCTGCCTTGACCAGCTAAAAATAAACAAAATTTGCCCAAAAGTCTTTTTCGTCAAAAATAAATCTTACGTTAGAGATGGCGGTTACCGGAATTGTTTTACTCTTCTTCATCACGATCCTCTTGACGTTATTCTTTGATATCTGCACGAGCTTATTCTGTTTCACGAAAGAATTCGGTAATTGGCCGTTACTCGTCATAGCCAAATATTCGGCTGGCGTGATAGTTATAACCTTCTTCATATTCAGAGACGTAACGGTATTTTCCTGGGTGGGTTTTGGTGCTGCCATCACAGTCTGCGCTGGTTTCGGAGTTACTGTTATCGGGTCCGATTGTTTTATCGAGTTTAATACTTGTTTTCCAACTTCTACAATAAAAAATAAAATTATTTCTGTTGATATAGTAAAATTAAGATACTTCATTAGGAATAACAAAATTAAAAAAAATATAATGATATTTTCCAGAGAATTAACAGATTTTACAGGACTTGTGCTAAATAGAATAGTTTTTATCGCAAATCTTTATGCCAAACCCAAACTACTTATTTAGTTTAACGCAAACCAATATCAAAATTGTTAGAATTGCTGATTCAAAACATAGCCGCAATTTCTACACTGAGTAAAAAAAAATAAAATGAAAATTATTTCATATATATATAGGGTGATTCACAACGTACGGAGGAGATTGAGGAGGGAGCTAGAGACAGGAAATATAAAGTATTTTCATAATAACCTTTTTAACCAAAGATCAATAACAAGACAGTTACATCCGTTTAAAATTCATAGAAATTAACGTCCACGTGTTGAGAACCTCTGGGTTTTTCGTAAATAATGCTCTTTGTTTCCATGGAAACCCCTCTTAGCAAACCCTTGTGTCACATTCAAACTGTCATAAATTTTCCAAATTGTTTTATGAAAAAGTCAGCGGTTCTCAACAAGTTAACTCCTATTATTTCATCATTTTAAAGATAAACAAATAGCTGTAACTTTTATGTTTATAAATTTTTCTTCATTTTAAATCGAACATGTGTATTAAATAACAATCAGGTATCTTCTTTTAATTTTAAAACGTCTCTTACTAGCATAGTTTGTAAATAATGTTCATTAATAAATTCAACTTTAACTTGCTATAACTTCCTAGTTTATGTGTTTAGGTCAAATGTTTACTAAGAAAAGAGGCTTAATTTGGTCTTCTCTTGCTACTCCTTCAATTTCCTCCGTATGTTGTGAATCACCCTGTATAATTAAAATTATTGAAATAAAAATTAAAAAAGATACATACCAGTTAATACAACAGAATGCCCTGTTTCCATGACAGTGGACAGAATGTTGTTATCATCTTGCGGCAATATAGTAATCCCATGCTCTTGTAGGTATTTTATTGACTCGGACATAGAACTGTCCTCTTCCATAGGTTCCGGTTCAGCATCAGGTTCTATATCGAATATAAAAAAAAATTGAAAAATCATTGTAAAATACACATTTAAAATTAGGTGGCCAATTTAAAACAAAAAATAATTCAGGTATGTATTTGCCAATAGTACAACACAACAAGGCAGTAGCACAGTACCTAGTCGCAATGGAATTTTTCCAATAACTTTTTACGATATCTCTAATACCTCACGAAATATGCTAATTATGCTAAGCAAATTAAAAACAAGGTAGTAGGTAAGAATACCATGTGTAAATTGACAGACATCAAATCCCTTTTGCTACAAGGCATTCGAAAAGTAACAAGCAGAAAGAAGAAAACCTGATAACATTAGATGTCAAATTTTGGTCAATCTCAGAAGAGCTGAAAGGATTAGAATAGTTCTGCAGACAGTAAAAAAAGTGTGGTCAATAGTAGAATCCAGTTAAGAAGTCTTTGGTATGTGATTTTTCAATATATTGAGTGAATTTTATTTTTTATAATACATTACATATATAATCATTTCTTTTTATTACCCTAGTAAGATGTCGAAGGGACTGTTCACCAACCTGTAGTATCAGGAATGAAAAAAAAAAAAAAAAACGATTTTTATAATACTTAGGGCCGAAAAATAGCTAAAAATTAAAAAATACTATATATTTGTCCCTCTGGCTTTTAAAATTTAAAGAGAGTATTTATAGTTATACTGTCTATATTATACAGTAACCTTTCATAATATGTTATAAATATTATAGAGAAGCTAAAATTACCTGATTGAGTAATATTTATTCTATCTGGATCGATAGAATTTTCGCTATCCACATCTTCCATAAGAACTCCAGGTTCTAAAAAAGAAAAACAACAATATAACATTTGAGGGGCCTAGAAGTAAAAGGGTTTAAGGGCACTTTTCTTGGTTCTGAGATAATTTATATTATAATTTATTTTACATTAAAGTTTAATTTCTGTAGTTTCGTCAAAATATATAAATAATAAATTAAAGTAGAGGAAATTTTGTATAATTTATGTCTATAACATTTTTTGGTATAATTTTTTTTTGGTAAAATTAATAGTTTAGCTGCAGGAGCAAATACTATTGATGGAAATAGTGTCTGCATTAATAGTAGGTAGCCAGGATATATTGAAACTTTATTTAGCCGTTGCGAAATGTCAATTCAACACGCAAAGGCATGGAGAATGCGATGAGGAGGAGAAACACGCGCAAACGTACTCTATGTGAAACAATATTGAAACACCTTGGTGTTTACAAAGTCAATGTGTATTTCGAGTGCGGATAGCAATGTTTTCGCGAATAAATACAAGAAAGATTGTAAGACGGTATGTTAACATTAAAACTTATTTGGAATATTGAGCATAATTCTTTATGATCTTTTGTAGTTAGCACTGGAGACGGGGTAAAACCCGAAAATATAGGATGCTAGAAGCCAATATATATTAATCATCAGAACCAACAACTTTTTTACTTTATCATACGTAGTATGACATTTACATACTGTAAACTATTAATATATGGTATGATAAAGTCATGTGCCTGGCCACATCAGATTTTTTTAATTTAGGCTTGTCCGCTTCCGTAACTTATATTTAGGTGAATTTTTGATACAAGACGTTCTTATTTGCTGAATAGTATGTATACTACACTACATATTAGATATTGAAGTAAATAAATAATATAATTATAGAGTAAATAAGTTCCACTTTTGTATTGTAAAACCGTATAACTCATTTTTCTTTTTTAACCACAAGTATAAATTCCAATTACTTACGTAGGGAAACGTTCAGTTCGTTTTCCGTCAAGTCGACAACCTCCCTGGCATCATTACTATCCGCGGCCATCTCGAGTTGCAAATGTTGTGCGGCTATCATAGGTTCGCGAACACCCATCCGAATGATCTCGACAATATCGTGCCTTTTTATCTGCGCCGCAAGATCGACAGCAGTCAAGTCAAACTTATTCGCTAACGTGGTTGAAGCCCCATAACGAATCAATAGAGACACCACATCGGCATGCGCATTTTGGGCAGCCCAGTGTAACGGGGACATATGTAACTAGAGAAAAATAACAATTAAAAGATTATATTAGATTTTTTGGAACATTTTTTGTGTTTTATAAGGTAAACGTCCCAAATACTGTCTAAATTCCAACATTCTGTGTAGTTGGATAAAATAAGAAATCTACAATATTAAATCATATTTTCAACTCGATTTCTTTTTACATCGCTACAGGATAGCAATAATTCAGAAACTTGTAAAAGTGCTTTATATTTTTATAATAATACGGTGTACTGCCCGTTTAGCCACTATTATTTACAAATTTAGGGGTGCTGGAATTATTAATTTATAAAAAGTAGACAGTGATTAGCATTACATAAATATATCTAAATCCTACAGTTAAAAATATAACAAAAATTCCTTTAACCTGTCTGAATTTGGGGCATTTACCTTATGCACTTTTTCGACTCTCTGTTTAAGACATACATTATTAAGACGTAATAGGTATATATTACCATATCTCGACAGTCATAGTCAGCGCCGTGTTTTAGTAAACATTCAACTATGTCTAGGTGACCTTCATACGCAGCTATATGGAGAGGCGTTCTGTCGACTTTCGTTCTCGCGTCACGGGAAATACCCGCCCGTAAAAGAATTTCACAAACTTCAACGTAGTTGTTTTGCGCAGCCAAATGTAACGGGCTAGTCCCCAGCTAAAAACAAATTAGAATTATATTTATTTAGTTTATATTTTCATCAATACCAACCCAATCAGCTGTAAATGGGGCTCCTCTGGACATGAGATCCCTAATTTCAGGCACATCTCCATCACCACAGGCTCGGAGCAGTTCCTTTCCTAATTCATTTATCGAAACATTCTGTGATATTATTGTTGATTCATCAGTCAAATCAATCTAAAAAATAAGACCTTTAGAATATTTTGCTAAGAATACAATAAAATGATACATACTGGTAATATATCTGCGGTATCCAAAGTTAGACCATCTGATAACATAAATTTGGTTTCTTTGAAACATCGTGCGTCGCCGTCGGTGATTTTTATCATATTCTACAAGAAAATACATTGTTGATGTTTGAGCTCGTTGAGGTTATGTTCGGGTCATGCTTTGTTTTTTAAAATGGTTGTCAACAGGAACATCACCATCTTGGACAGAGGTTTCCTGTTCCTGTTCGGGGGCGGAAATGGAAACGAGACGTGGCCATTTCGATCGATATTTTCGAAAATGTTTCGGGGAAATCGGCTCTACTTACGTTCTGAGGCCGCCGGTTAGACGGTTTTTCGCCTTTTTAGCTATTTCTTGGCCACAACTGGTCCTACAGACCACGCGTCACCGTTTACTTTTGCCGCTCCATCTAGGAATCTTTATCGGAAATCACTGCGTCAACCAGAGCGGCAAATTCAAACATACCAAACAAGATACAATGATAAATATTTGCAATATGTACTTGTCAAAATGCTTTAATGTCATGACAACTACTGTGCAACTGTTTCTATGTCAGTAATTTATCCATATTGCAATATAAAATATACTTTCATATTTTATAATAATCTTTATATTTGTATGTATTAATTTGATTATAGGTATTTTATCTATTGATTTTTTAGGAGCATCTGAGATCGTTTCATTAAATAAAACACAGCACATAGTTGGAAAATAATTATCCGGCTGAAAATACAATTCACTGATTTGAAAGTACCCCTGCTATAACCAGTGCCCAAACCCCAAACACCATAGTTGTTTGTTTTGAAAAAAGAAAGAAGAAGAAGAAAGTACCCCCCTACCGCTAAATTGCAACCGGTAACAAAATAGTTCTCTATTCGACTGCGTGGCGGCGCATCAGTCGAATGAAGTGTCAAAATTTGCCAGTGTTCTTGCGCAATCTTGCGATTTGGGTACAACTTTTCTCCGAGACGTGATTGTGCGGCTGTAAACTGCGTATACTACAATTAAGTTCGTAATAATCCGCGTTCCACTTTGTATACGGTTTATCACTTGCCACATTCGTAATACGATAAAAAAAGCTTGTCAAAATTACCGTTTGGCGGCGCAGTACAACAGCATCTCTCTCCTGTCAGTTGTGTAAACATGATTGTGTTGTGTATTTTCCGTGTGTTTAACAGGGATATTGTTAGAATATTAGATAATTATTTGAGTTTGTCTTGTCGAAACTATTGAAAATTTCAAGTAGGGAAGTCCAATATGACTAGATGTCGGACCAGAGTTCTCGCTAACAACAGAACAGGTGAGTAAACCTCCATATTCATTTATATTTTTCCAGGGGACGTGTTAACAAAAAAGTGCGCACGGGACAAAAACAGAGCGAACATGAATGTACGAAAATGTATGAAATAAAAAATAGAAGTCCGTATAAAGAGTAAATTATACATTGTGTTCATTTCAAAAGTATCCAGCCTTAATAAATCTTTACATGATGCGATTATTGCTTTGAGTGGAATCACGGTGATTTCTATATTGAGGGGGAAGTTCAAAAATGGTACCTAGAGGATTTTAGGTTTCATCCCTTCAGCCACACCACACACCACTTTGAAATTTCAAATGGCACCCCCTACCTTTTGATACATCATTTGAAAGGGCACAAAATTCGTTACTCAACCATGATTAGATAATGAAATCGATCGAATGGTTCTTAAGATAGACTACACAGAATATGGAAGGTATGAAATAACTCAACCCTTAATAACTCTTGACCTGATGCGATTATTGCTTAGAGTGGAAACACGTCGATTTAGATATCGTGGGGGAAGTTCAAAAATGGTACCTAGAGACCTTTAGGTTTCATCCCTTCACCCCCAGCCACCCACTTCGAAATTTCAAATAGCACCCCCTAACTTGTGATATATCATTTGAAAGGGCATAAAATTCTCTACTCAACCATGATAAGAAAATGAAATCGATCGATTGGTTCTTAAGATAGATACCCAGAAAATAGAAGGTATGAAATCAATTATTATTAGCGAAACATTGCGGATTGGATACACAGATGAATTAAATTACAGTCGTAAGATATACAAAATAAAAATAAATAATAAAATAAGAAACTATTTTATGGCATGTTCGAAATGGCCACCATTATTTACTAGACAAAAATACCTTCTGTTTTCGAACTTTTCGCGAACGCAAATAATTGTGGCCATTATTCTAGTCTATTTTAAGAGCCAATCGATCGATTTAATTTTTTTATCATGGTTGAGTGGAGAATTTTATGCCCTTTCGAATGATGTATCACAAGGTATGGGGGCCGTTTGAAATTTCGAAGTTGCATCAGGTCAAGAGTTATTAAGGGTTGAGTTATTTCATACCTTCCATCTTCTGTGTAGTCTATCTTAAGAACCAATCGATCAATTTCATTTTTTTTATCATGGTTGAGTAGAGAATTTTGTGCGCTTTCAAATGATGTATCACAAGGTAGCCTATTGAAATTTGAAAGTGGGTGGCTGGGGGTGAAGGGATGAAACCTAAAATTCTCTATAGGTACCATTTTTGAACTTCCCCCTCGTTATCTAAATCGACGTGTTTCCACTCAAAGCAGTAATCGCATCCCGGTCAAGAGTTATTAAGGCTGGATACTTTTGAAATGAACACACTGTATATTGAATTGCTACTGCATATGTTTCCCCGTTTCTTCTTGTCTGTACTTGATTACTTGATTATGAAGTGTAGATACATGCTTGTTTTTTGGACGACCACGTGTCACAGTGTTTCATGTTTCAAAGAGAAAAAGACAAACAAATCAAAACAAATTTGGGACAGTTTCAAAAAATGGAGATATGCTTGCGACGTAAATCAACTAAATTTTTACGTTTGAGAGAAACATGGTAGTATGTACTATTTTTCTATATTCAGTATTAAATTATTCCACTTACGTGAAAGTAACATTTTGTATAATATCAACTTTATACACCACTTTTTAAAAACACGTTTTATACATTTCTTTTCTGGCTAGAATTGTGGCGCCCCCTGATACTTGGCGCCCGGAGCGGGCGCCCCCCCCTTTAACACGGCCCTGTATCTATCCACTTCTTGCAAAATGGCTTCTTAGCTATGATGACATGTTGATGTAAAAGAACATTTTTTGCTTGACTCTTAATTTAGCACGGAAGGGGCATGCGTTTGGAGACCCTAATGCAGATAGGTACACATTTGCAGCGTTTATCTCTGCGTAAAAGGCAGTAGGTCAGGTCAGCTTGGAACACCACTGATCTCTTTTTTGTGGACTTAGTCAGCCGAGATTGATTTATGGTGGCAGCGAATAGACGAATTGCCCTAGCCGTAACATAAATTTCATACCCTGGCTTCGACACATTTGGAAACAGCGGTGATTAGCGCTTTTCCGGATTCATCCGAGTCCCGTGGAACTGTTAATCTCTGTGCTGATAGACACAGCCGACGGACTATTAATTAACACTGTTTTTCGATGTAGTCGGCCAAAGAAACGTTCATATTCGCCCACTATACTGCTTGCATGTTGATGTTTTCCCTCTGGTTTTATTGCGTTGGTCTGTGTATAGGGTTTATTGCCGCTTGTAAACGTGAAGTTTACAACGACAGGCTTCTCAACTACCTATTATAAAACGTACATAAAGACGACACAATGTTAATTGGCTTCCTAAAACATACATCTCCATACTTACGTAGCTGTAAGTGCGGGGCACGATAAAGTACATGGAGTGTTAAATTGCTTGAACTCGTGGAATACGATAAAATTTGATGTCGGAGATCTAAACTTTTATAGTGTTTTCAGAGAAGCACCCAATGTTTTCGGCCCAAAACCCAATTGTAGTTAGATAAGGTCCTATCAAATTTATGGAGAAACCTGGACTAACTTGTATTATCAAGTTTACTCCTTCATATTAGAGATTAAATACAGGATGTCAAAGTACATTAGTGGCCTTAAGAAATCGGAAAATACGTTACTTCGATGTATACAAGTTGTAGATAATAATCATTCGTTCTACAACCAGAAAATATTTGCATGCTACAGGCTGTCGTACAGCAGCGTACCAGCACAAATTTATATATATTTTTTAATCCACTTGTATTGCGCGACTATCAGCTGCTTCTGAAGTATTGTGAAATTATATGCCAAAAACCAATTCTGAGGTAACTAACAATGAAAGGAAACAAATGAATTTCTTTTGGATAATAAAAATATCATACACTTTTAGATAGTTATTGTTGATTTGAGATTGTAGTATGATTTATCCGGAATAAATCGAGTTTAGATATGTCAAATACTGTAGAATTTTAATTGGGAATTCCTGTATGTATATCATGGAATACTTTGAAAGATCAGTAAACCAACGGCGGTAGGTCAACAGCTACAATGTTATTAAGAATCTAATCTAAAAATTAATAATTAATTTTAAGTTTATTTTTTTTTATTTACATGATTAATATCTGGGGTGAAGCAAGACAACATAATCAAATTGCAAATAGAAAAGAAATGGCAAAATACTCAAGACACCATATTCCTTAGACGGAAGAACACCAACACATGACGTACACAATATTGCAAGCGAACTAACAGTGCAACAGATGTTAATCTTACACATAATAATACTTATTTACATTGACAAAAGCACTATAAAAACTGAGATAAAACTAACAAAATCAGGCCAAATCCATGGGCACAAAACAAAAAAACATGACATGACATTACAGTAGAGAGATCTAGAACTACTTGATATGCTCCCTTTATCCAAGGTAATTCACTGAAAATGTACCACAGCCTACCAAATGATCTAAAATAATTAGAGCATAAAACATTCAAGATGAAAATGTAGGCATTGCTCCTGCAAGGAAAAATATAGGACTTTATTAGCACCCTAAACAGCCTGATTTTAAGACATAATACTTATCAACCCACAATCGTTTCTTATTCTACCAATGTTCTAACGGCCAGAATATAACCTACAAGTTTGACTGATCTTGATAATTGAGTGTTATGTTAAAAGTTGATTTTTTCCTTATAAGGTAACTGTAATTTGAGTTCCTTTTACATCGCTACAGGATAACAGTAATTAAGAAAATTCTAATAATATCTAATTTTAAGCACTATTGTTGACAAATTTAGGGGTGTCGGAATTAGGTACATGTACATTAGAGCACGTCCTTAAATCAGACATGTTTGTCGGAATTGTGTATATGGTTAGAAGTAATACATATATCTATTTCTGTTTACACAAGAAAATAACATATTTTACATTGTTTGCTATATTACAACTAATTGTACGCATTTTGTCCAATAATCCCTAATTTGTTGCCATCTCCATTAAAAATTATTATTCTGGCTTAAAACAACCAAATCAAGTAAATAGAAACTGTTCTTCTGTAACATTATTATCTAATGCTTGGAGAGAATATTTGTTAATAATAAAGAAGAAAGCTTAAAAGAAAATCATTATAGAGAAATAAGAAAGAAAGCGAAAAAGAAACAGGATAAAAAGCTGCGCCAAGAAAACCACTAAAAATTCCAGATGCAACCAACTGTGGATTTATTTTATACTGTGTTTCATTAAAAATTGTAAAACAACTATTATCAATTATCTTTAAAAATAAATAGCTAGATATTTTTAGAAGGAAATATATGTTTAAAAAGTTGATATAGTCATCATCGCCACATAAATATAAATTCTATAGTTACAAATATAACAAAAATGCCTTAACCTGTCTGACTCTACTATTAGATTGTTCTGAGTTTTACCCATCATTTATTGTTGAATAGACGGGGTAGAATACAATCGTAAGTACAAAACACAATTAAGGGAACCTGCTAATTAAGATACACTTTCTCGGATATCCAGTTAAACTTGGCAAAGCTAGCACGAAGCCAAATATATTGTCGGTATAATAGCTCCGTGGTACACGCAATATAAATATCTGGCTCCGGTCCAGAAGCGCAAACAATGAGGCTTCCCGAACTTCGTTAATGGGTATCATTTTCAATAATTACTTCCATGCTCGCAAACTAAAATCGGAAAGACATCCAGAGCCGAGTTGTTACGTTTTAATAACTTCAATCGACTTTTATTGGCCTCTACAAATTCACCTCTACCGCTCCGGCAAAATCGTCGAATTACCGGAAAGTTGGAAAATGGCAAAGTGTCAAATTTAATCTAGAAAAAGTTCCGACGTTACTCCAATTAAAATGTAGAAGGTCGGCATAAATTATCGTTGGAGTGCCGGCGTTTCATGGAATGGAAACTTCCGACTTGAAGCGAGTTTGTAATTTAGTAAAATTACCAAAACAATTACCCGTTGAATTAATGGTAGCTACAATATAATTAACAAAATCGGGCGGAGAAAAAACTTTCTTCGGCAGTATTTTGACCTAATTTGACTTACTTCTTGTAATGGTTCGCTGTAAACAATTTATTTCAAACGTTACCAAAAATGAAAAATTGTAAATTTAACAATCTGGTCACAATGTTTGAATGACGAGCGGGCGACCTTTTTTCTACATGTATAAGACTTGTACGTATAGACTTGATAGATTTCATTTTCGGTCTCCAAGAATCGAAATAATATGACCGAATATGAAGATGATTAGTTCATCATTACATCATTTCATAGGAGGATGGTAAAAATTTGCTACTCCAGTATTAAATTGTCAAACTAGCTTAAAAAGTTGTTTTTTTTTTCTTTTTCAAAATTAAACCTAGTACATCAATACATAAATCTGAAAGAAAATATTGCTCCGTCAAACCATACTGGTGTTTCCCATGTGTTTCCTTACCTTATACTATGGTGGTCAGATCTTCAATTATCAAAACACACATTTATAACAAATTCAGTTTCCCTCCTTTAATTGTTTTTGACTTATGAGGCCATCGGCACTTCTCTTAAAAGGAAACCCCATATTTTTCTTGTTGATTATGATAGATCTGTTATTTTTTTTCGTAATAGCATACAAATTTAAAGCTTTTCTTTTTACAAAATTTTCGAGGAAAAAAGAGTTGAAAATTATTGACACAATTTCACGTTTTCCGTTACAGGTAACATTAAGGGATACTATGAGACCCTTTTCAGGTTTCTAGGACATTGGGTTCAGCTTCTTAATATTTTTATCTCACTTTTTTTCGAAAATCTTACACGAGAGTGGACATTTGTATTCATGTCAACTTATTCTATTCAAAACGCAACTGTTTTCATATTCCATTCAGAACATCTACCATGTTCATCAGAGTTAACAATATTTTGCAATTGCCAATTTTTTCGATGAATACAAATAGAAAGTGCATGGTTTAGGGTTTACTTTATGAGTAGTTTGAAGTTTTTAGGACCCGTGCTCGTTTGCCATACGATTGCAAAAAGGACAAAATTACTTATAAATGACAAAATCATATAAATATGTTAGTATTTTGATAAGTATTAACATTTGCTGTATGACATATGCGTGATGATAAATACCCGGGTGTTTATTATCAAGGGTAAATACCCCGGTTAAATACTCGGGTATTTACCCAAAGTGGGAATTTATAAGGATATTTAGAAACACAATATTGTTATTAAAAATAGTAGTAAAAGGAAATATTTAATTACTAAATAAAGGTTTTTCTTTTTGCATAAAATCAAAGGGTGTTATCTTATGAAAAGATAAAGGTTATTCTTAAAACAAAGAATAAAAATATCAGTGTCATCCGATGATATATCAATCGTGTGAATCTTCCAAATTTTCTGATTCTGTTATCGAAGAAGATTTAGCAAAAACTTGATTATATGTTACATATATCAACCTAGCGGCTTTTCTCGTTGCTAATCAATTTCTTATTTTGCTATTAATCCAACTAAATGTAGTGAATGTTCTTATATAACTCAAATATTTTACATTATTTGTAATCAAGAGTACATATTTACCGAGTGTCAATTGTTTTCCGAAAAACTTTTTCCAGATCGTAAATGCCACAATGAGTAAAAAGTTTCATATGCACCTATTTGTTTTCTTTATTCCTTAAAAAATTACAACCTTTTGAAATAATTGTAAAATAATTGCAAAACCGTATTTTAAATGATTTAACTTCTTTAGGAATTGATAAAACCAATAAGTCAGCATGAAAGAAACTGTATACTTAGAGTGACAATTACTTGTACATAAACAAATGTCTAAAAGGTTTCATATGTATTTTGTGTTCGTTCATTTGTTTATTTACTTTATATTTAACATTTTTAATCTTTTAATTAAATTTGTTTCCTTTAAAATATGTTATAAGTATTGATTGTGCTCTTTCTTAGTTGTAGTATTGTTCGATATGCAGTTTATTGTTTATTTTTCTTTATTTAGTTAATATTTATAGCGGCTGTAACTTGGAGTTGAGAGAATAATTAGGTCCATATGAAAATGTATTACTCAAAATAAAATTTATCATCTAAACGTAATTCTTGCGGGATAAAAGTGATACACCCTGTATAAATATCACTGAAATGTTGTTAAATGGTGTTTTACGGTAAAAATAATGAATACCCAACAATTAGGTATTTACCCTACGTAGGGGTAAATACCTATTTTATAAGTTTAAACGTCACTGCATTAGTTCCATTAGTTCCAGTTTTAGTAACTTGTATGAACATTCTGTATGCATAATGTATCTAATATCTTTAGATACTTATTAACCTATTGGCATTGAGTATTGTCGAAAAAGAAAATCGGGAAAATGTTGTTTTTACATAGTTTTAAAAAATATCCTGCATCGGTCATGTTTTGGAAAAACAATTGAATATCTCAGGAACCATTAACGCTGTAAGTTAGCAACACATACGGGTGGATACACAAATTTATTAGTATTCATAATAATATGATTAAATATACAGGGCGTTCCATTTAAAAAAGTGTGCATACTTTCCGTCACGCCTAAATGCAACTAATAGCGTTCCGAATCAAGAAGTCAAGAAGGATTCCTATTACTGCTCATTACGGTTGGCTATTTGCCGAAAGAACATTATAAATGAATCCGGAATGTCAGGAGCGGGTCCAGTCGGCCCAAAGGGGCATCCATACTTAATGGGATCGTATTTAACGCGTCGGTCGGCAGCGGTTCGGGGTTTTTGGAGACGGCAAACGGTAGAAATAATTAATTGCGGCGGTAGGATGCGTGTTGGAAGCGAGCCCGTCGCCTCCGCCACTCCGGTATGTAGCTTTCCCCGAAGAGCGGGTCGGTAGCCCAGTTCTTAAACAATACATATCTGATATCAATATTCAGGCCGGCACGTATGCTTTTAGGAGACCCCCATCCCAAGTTCCGCGCCCAATACAATGGCCATTATCTATGGAGACGTAAAAGCTTAGACGGGATAATGGGCAAAACCGCCGGTTGAATCGATAAATGTAGTGGCAAGGGAAAACCGACGGGGGTCCTGGAAGCGCTCAAAGATCGCGCCTTCGTCCTTCTTCCTGCTACGCCACTGTATATTCGGCGCGCGCGGTTGTCTTTGGTATGGCGCGCGGCCTATTGTCGAGAAGTTTTACGTTTTTAAGACTCGAAAGTGGGTCAAAAGATTTTCGGCACTTCACGTTCATTCTATTGTATCCGTCTATACGATGTTTCTTTATCCAAAAAGTTATTAGAATAGCATTTTGCAAAAATTTCTTGCAAGAACTATGAACATTGGCGCTAGGAGATTTTTGAAAAACAAGTTTTCGTATGTCAAGCGTTAAAGATACCTCTAATTTTGCCCAATTGTAGCCCAAAATGACCATATTCCAGTTCTATTTACTCCTTTGTGAAGGACTAATATCAATGACGTATCAAAGTCATTTAGAAACTTTTTTAACGCTATGAATTCTTTGGGAAAGTTTTATTTGTTTGGTTCATATACTTTGCCGACGTTTCGCCGATCTTTTCGGCTTCTTCAGGGCTCGTATTAAGATTATAAATATATGTGAACCATACCAATTTAACACTACACGGTATAGGAACGGTTATTGTAACAAACTGGTGTAAATATAACTAGGTACTAAGATAAAACGGCTATAACAATTTTTCAGTAAGAATCAAACCCATCACCGTAAATTAGAATATTCTAATTCAATATTACCACAATATGGGGGTTATAAAAATAAAACTTAAAAATTACGATCACATATTTGCAATATACAAATCATTTCCTATATCATTTCGGGCCTACTGCCTAAACGGTTCTTTTTCTATTGACAAAAAACTGCTTGTTTTGGTCAATTTGATGTACGCAAATCCGACACATATGTTTGATTTGAGGACGTGCTATATTTACATGTACCTAATTCCGACACCCCTAAATTTGTTAATAATAGTGATTAAAGGATTAGTACACCGTATTATTATGAAAATATAAAGCATTTTTAGTCAGCTTAATTAGATATTATTAAAATTTTCTTAATTATTTATTCTCTTATTCTGTAGCGATGTAAAAAGAATTCGAATCGCACTTACCTTATAAGGAAAAAATCAACTTTTAGCATAACACTCAATTGAATCGGTCGGTTCGAAAACAGTACCGTAAGTCCAAAAAGTGAGTTCTGAGAAAATTAACGAAATAATTTTGTCGGTGCAATATCTTTAAAAGTATAGCAGTTAGCTATTTTGTGCTAACAGACAAAATATAAAGTAGTTCACAGAGAACTAAATGTATTACATATTTTATTTATATTTGCATTAAAAGCATTAAAAGTTATGATTAAAACAATCATCATGGACATGTACTGTTTTTAACTCTACGGAAAAACAGCGTAAATTTTTAACAATATTTGTTTCGTTAAAGCATTCTAATAATATTTTTATTATGATGTACCTAGTGTTTATGGCGACTGAAAATTTAGAAAACATGTAGGGCACTTATGTAACTTGCTTCCATATTTGAAGATCCGAGACTCCAAATCCAATCCAATGTCCAATTTTGAAAATCAATATGGCGACCGAAAATGTAAAAAATCATGAATTTGCATGAAACTTATTTCCCGTAATATTTGAAGATTGATAATTAAAAATGTCATGTCAGATTTTCTAAATATATTCAAAATAGCGGATTATACATGGTTAGTCAAAATTACCTGGTCATAAGAAATGATTTCTACATTGCTATCAGTTACAAAATATCCAGAATAAACAATAAACCAAGAAAAAAAATTTGTTGGACAATTATTTAGGTATTTCGGTAATTTCGTCTGTTACCTGCACATAGTTAACTCAAAAAGAATGGATTTTATAAAAAATCATACAAAAGATTCTTAGAATTAACCTTAGAATTAAAAAATTGAAAATTATACAGACTGTTCTATTTGAAAAAGGAAAGGTTACCAAATATCCAGAATAAAATGAACATCCTGTATATTAAAAATATATTTAAACGATAGATTGTTTAAAGCAAAACAACTTTTACTTGAATATTTTTTTGTAATTGTTTATGTTTTGAAAGTTATTTAGGTGTTCCGGTAATTTTGACTAACCCTGTATATGGCGACATGATAGAGTATGATATAGATTATATATATTGATGATTATATACATGGGAGTATTAAAAAACCCTTTTCTACGGTGGTAGTCAATCCGGAAGTCACGTGGTAATAAAGTTCTAAATTTTCACCAGTTACATACTTGAGGACTTTTTTAATATTATCTATATTTTTGTTATTGATATTCATATTGATTACTTCGGCGTATCTCAGCAACAATTTTAATGCAAATTACGAAGTTGGCGAATGTTTCCGACTGATATATTTCAGTAGAAAGTTAGTAAAAACGCGTTGCATTAAGGGAGCAAAAAGGCATTGTTTTAAACAACTTTTAACATAACACTCAATTATCAAGATCAGTCAAACTTTTAGGTTATATTCTGACCGTTAGAACATTGGTAGAATGAGAAATGATTGTGGGTTGATAAGTGTAATGTCAAATCAACAAACCGGATGTCCTAAAATAAGGGTTAATGTTGTAGATTTCTTATTTTCTGCAACTAAACAGAAATATCTCGGTATTTAGGACAGTCTGAATTTGGGACGTTTACCTTAGGTACCCAACGAAAAGTGTTCCATTTTGTAGTACTAGCACGTGTTCTATTGGTGGATAACAGAATTTTTCCATTTTTTAGTGCAACTAAAAATAAAACTTTAGCTGACAAATACTGAAATTTCGTTTTATATCCTAAATCTTGGGTCATTTTTTTGTATCTCCTTTTCATCACAGACTTCTTCCGATAGAAATAAAGGATTTATCAGCGGCTCTTTGTGTCGTTTCCCACGTGTCTCTATTTGGTGACGTAATCCATCAACATTAGCCGGTATTTTGACGTGAACAAAGCGTATCAAATCCCACTTTAAGCGAATCTCTCGCTCGCCGGCTCCTAGGAAAGATACACCGAGATCTCTAAGCGGCGATCCGCTGTTTGTTCTGTCATCGGCCGGCGTACTCGCAGAGCAGGAAGGTGGTCGCGCGATCTCCGCGAACGGGACGCCCATGCGCGACTAGGGGTGTCGTCTTCGCGACCAGCCTCCGTTCACCAGGTCGGTGTGCGTGTGTAGTAAACCAGTAGGCCGACAGTACCGGTCCACGCTGTATCGTTGAGAGGTAGAACGCCTTTCGCAAAGCACGTGATCCAGTTCGCGGTTTGATTAGACGGTTGTCTCAGTTGATTGGTTTTTGGATTTTTTCTTGTGAACTTGTTCTCGGTGCTGACTGTATGAGCGCCCCTTCTTCCGTTTCGAACTCTCGTCCACACCAGTATTGGTAAGTTTTATATTATTGAAACTTAAGTATTATTCATGAATCGGTGAGTGCAAAATTTTGTTGATTTTCAACACGTTTTTTCGTAAAGTTTAAGAATGTTTCCTATAAGTTTTTCGTAACTTCAATGACGCTATATTACTTTATCATACGCAGTATGCTAAAGTATTGTAATCATGCCGAAAAAAAAAATTGAGATTTTAGCGGAAATAGGTCTTTTTGGGTCCCCTGAACATTTTTGACCAAGGTACAAAAAAATGTCTGTGTGTGTGTATGTGTGTGTGTGTGTGTGTGTGTGTGTGTGTGTGTGTGTGCGTATGTGTGTACTCGATTTTTGTGGCGACGGTTCCGGAGAAACTACTAACGGTATCGGGACGAAAGTTCATATTTAGATGTTTTATGACCAAACTTAGAGCTGAAAAGCTTTTGGTTCAAAAGGGTCCAAAGGAACTGGTAGTTTATTCTAAGCCTTTTTCAAGGATTTTGCAGATGAGCCGCCATTTCTGTAATTTCGTCAAAATAGTTAAATAATAAATTAAAGCAGAGGAAATTTTGAATAATTTATGCCTGACATTTTTTGGTAAAATTAATAGTTTAGCTGCAAGAGCAAATTCTATTTGATCGAGATCGGTCGCATCTGCATTGATATGAAACTACATAATAGTAGCCAGGATTTTGACAAATATTTTTTTTGTGCTGTTACCACAGAAATGTCTATGGCTGTCACCCCACGCTATCACACTCGGAGAACCGCTATGGAACATCATCTACAGTGTCATGAACGAATATAAATCTGTCAGAATTTGATTTAGCTTTTTAAACTTGACATTTCGTAGAAGTGGTATCAACCTAACATTTTCTATACCGAAATAAAACCATTTTTGAATTTTTTTTTAATACGTATTTCTCAAAAAGCAACACAAAAAACGTTGATGTCACTCCTGCCGAAAACTACTAAGCGCGACTCGCTCACATGCGACGACGACGCTCCGTCATCGGTGACGCTCCGCATCACCGCTCGTGGTGCTCTTCCGTACTTTCGGCACTTGTGAGATCAACAACTATTATTCTGATGACAGTGGGTAGTGTCAAATGCTGATGCTTTGACAATACCTTCGATTGATACTATTGACTATCAAAATATCTGTCAAATCCTGGCTAACTAGTTTAATTTTAATGTAGACACGATTTATCTCAGTCAAATAGATTCTCATGCAGTTAAACTATTAATTTTATATATTGTATGATAAAGTCATGTGCCTGGCCACATCAGATTTTTTTTTTAATACTTATGTAAGAGCATATAAAAACAGGTCTAGAAATTGTCGTAGATGATTTCATTGCAGTTACAGAAATACTGAAACAATTACATACCTATTATTTCTACTTTATTTTGTTCTTCATTCTAACGAATAAACCGAATTATTGAACACTAGGGTTTGGGGTTTATACAAAAACTGGGTTATGGAAAATCCGGTTTGCAAATTCCCATCTTCTAAAAAGAAACGGGTTTCGAATTTTTTCGAACAAAAGTATTATCCATGTATTATCCACCCTGATGATACCAATCAAAGTCAAAGTAAAGTAAATTTAATAGTACCTATTATAATATATTATAATACAAGTTTTATAAGATAAAAATCTGATGTGGCCAGGCACATGACTTTATCATACAATCTATAAAATTAATAGTTTAGCTGCATGAGATTCTATTTGATCGAGATCGATGATCGTGTTTGCATTAAAATAAAACGAATTAGCCAGGATTTGACAGATATTATCAGTAGGTACAGCCGTGGAAAATTCAATAGTAACAGGCTTGCCGCTAGTGTACACCAAACGTAGCTCGGAGATTGTCGGTCGTCGGATACCTACCTGCTAAAATCATAAAACCAAAGGGTTACTTTTGTTTCGTTTCGTTTTATTTTTCTGTATCTATGGAATGAAATCGAATTTCGTCTATTTATATGTTTCCGATATCCGAAACTGACAAAAGTGCACTGTAATATTTAATGTATTTTTTGCATGTAGTTGTAGAACTGATACTACAGTGTTGTTCAGCATTTTAGCTTAATTATAAAAATGTTGTTATTTTTATGTTTATTAAAATTATATATTTACGTTCTATAATAACATCCACACACAATTTGGTTTTATGTGTGACATGTAAGGGCAGGACTTACAATCCAATATGAATGATATCACATCAGAACGATATGCAAATAACTTTGAAAAAATTTATAACAAAATCATTGAAATTTCAATCTATATTTATGTCCACTAGTCCTTGTATAATATGTTGTATTGCGGCCGACCTGCCGGACGATCAAGCACAAAGGTGGGTATTTTTATTACACTATGGGTCGCGTTTTGTTCCTTAATTTACTTTTTTGCTGGCCTTTCCGCAAATTAGGCAAATATTGAAAATATGTATCACATAACGTTGTGACTTCGTGTCATCGACACACAATTTCGAAGAGTTACAATGCCCTATCACCTATCTAGCTATTTGAATAAAAATCGTAAATTTGTTAGACAACCACAATTAAATCGATTTTGGCTGATACAACAACAAAGGATTTTGCTTGTTTTCTTAGTGCAACAAATTGACGATACATATGTTCCGTTTGGATTGTCATAAATGTATCATTTCCTAAAACATCAGGTCATACCAACCTCAACAAGATATGAAATAAAAGCACTCCTGCAAATTTATATCAACCTCCAACCTAACAGAACACTTTTCTTATTTAATACATGCTTATGTTATTCCTATATTATTAAATGTTTGTTTTTATGTTATTACATATATTTATGTTATGTTATTACAAATATCATTTTTTTACTGTTATACATCTATCTATTATTTTTATCTATACTATACTCACGTTATATTTATATTATTTTTGTTGAATACATAATTATATGCAATTTTCATTACTTACCATAACGTAAATTAAATAAATATAAAACATTTTGAGATAAAAGTATATTATTTCGGTCTGGGACTAAGTAGAAACCCAGAAAAATGAGTTTTTTCACTTACAGGAACTTCCTATCTGGAATTACCTCCTTTAAAAATTATTGACAGAGGATATCGGATGTAGTAATCGGTTTGCCTTGATGCATACACCGACGTAGCCACGATGATGAAGTATTTCAATATGTGCCTAATTAAAATTTTTACAATTATAACTGACGTTACTATGTATTTTAGTATAAATGAAATAATACTGCAATTGCATATCGAAACAAAAATATTAACGAATAACAATCTTTAGCTACGAGCGGCAGTTTCGCTCCGAATATCGAAAATATATTATATAAATACGAAACTCATATTCATACCATCTATATACAGAAAACTTAAAATGAAATGAAACAGAAGTGACTCTTCGGTTTTATGACTACCAGGTAGGTATACGACGACCGACATTCTCCGACCTACGTTTGGTGTACACTAGCGGCAAGCCTGTTACCATTGAATTTTCCACGGCTGTACTATCATTAGAATAAAACTATCTGGCAAATCCTGGCTAACTTTATATTAATGCAGACACGATCTCGATCAAATAGAATTTGCTTAAACTATTAATTTTACCAAAAAATGTCATATACATAAATTACACAAAATTTCCGCTATTTTAATTTATTATTTAACTATTTTGACGAAATTACATTAATGGCGGCTCATTTGCAAAATCCTTGTAAAATTAGCTTTGTAAACACAAAGATGTTTCAATATTGTTTCACATAGCGTACGTGCGCGCGTGTTTCTCCTCCTCATCGCATTCTCCATGCATTTGTGTGTTGAATTGACGTTTCGCAACCCGGGCGTTCTGAATACTGTCAAAGGTTTCAAAATATCCTGGCTACCTACTATTAATGCAGACACGATTTCGACCAAATGGAATTTGCTCCTGCAGCTAAACTATTAATTTTACGAAAAAATGTTATAGACATAAATTATACAAAATTTCCTCTACTTTAATTTATTATTTATCTATTTTGACGAAATTACAAAAATGACGGCTCATTTGTAAAATCGTTGAAAAATGCTAAGAGAGAATAGCCAGTTCCTTTGGACCCTTTTGAACCAAAAGCTTTTCAGCTCATGAAACTTCTAAATATGAATGTTCGTCCCGATACCTTTAGTAGTTTCTCTCTACACACACACATATACACACACACATATTCTTTTTTGTACTTCGGTCAAAAATGTTCACGGGACCCAAAAATACCTATTTCCTCTAAAATCCTATATTTACAATACTTTACTATACTGCGTATGATAAAGTAAAAATTTTCACTACCTAGTTATTAAAAAGGGAAAGGTTGTCATAGAAACTATCACTGAAAAAAATACACAAATAGCAATTTAGCCGTTAATACATTAATATTGAGTATTGATTGATGCATTTAATAATATGGAAATTCGTAATTGCTGGCGGCATATAAATTTAAAATGTAGTGGACAGTTTAGAGGCTGAGATTAGCACGTCGTTGCATCGCCGCCATAGGCACGATTTTAATTAAATTTTCCGTGGTCCCTGCTCATAATGATAAACAATACAGATTATTGGTTCAGGAGCTGTAAAAATACACGTTATACACGCCCATGAAAGTGAAGTTAATATTGCTCAGTCTCGTATAATAATGTAATTATAGCACACTTAAATTAATTCATTTTATCGGACGTAGCTGTACGACTGCGAATGGTTTGAATATAATAAATAATATTATATAATAATATTATAACGTGTGGTAGATTATTCGCTTTTCATGAGTGTACATATTAGCCCTTTCAGGTCAATGCGTTTAGTCTAATTTCGAATTCCCGGACGAAATATTACATTTTCAATTGTTTCTATAAAATTATTTTGATAAGGTCCCCTAATTCTGTTCTTATTGTTTGTTTTTCGTAGTTAAAATATCCCCATAAATTTCTTTCTGAATGTGTCTCCACTGAAATAAGTCAAACCGGGTTAAGTCAGGCGATCTAGTTTGCCAAAGCATCGGATCATCATGAACAATTCCATGGTTTTGGTAAATATTATTTAAACCATTTTGGAATGATCCATACATTGTTAAATCGGTGATAATTGATCGGTTTATGTAATTGAAAATTGCGGAAACCTATTAGTAAAAATTCATGCCAGATTGTGCATAGGAAGATCAATTGAAGATCAATTGAATTATAAAACGCTAGTGTCAACGTCTAGCAAAACAGTTATCTGACAGTTATGTGACAGTTCGCCTAGCCATCATTGACAATTACACACAAAATATATGATATAAAATGGAATTTATGAGTCGTAGATATAACGTCGTATTCGACTTGCACACAACAGATATAAATCGCTCGCATGTTTACAGTGTCAAAAGTTTCAAAATTTCCTGGCTACCTACTATTAATGTAGACACGATTTCGATCAAATAGAATTTACTCCTGCAGCTAAACTATTAATTTTACCAAAAAATATTATAGACAAATTATACAAAATTTCCTCTACTTTAATTTATTATTTATCTACTTTGACGTAATTACAGAAATGACTGCTCATTTGCAAAATCGTTGAAAAATGCTAAGATTAAATAGCCAGTTCCTTTGGACCCATTTGAACCAAAAGCTTTTCAGCTCTAAGTTTGGTCATAAAACTTCTAAATATGAACTTTCGTCCAGATACCTTTAGTAGTTTCTCCGGAATCGTCGCCACAAAAATCGTTTACACACACACACAGACATTTTTTGTACCTCGGTCAAAAATGTTCAGGGGACCCATAAAGACCTATTTCAGCTAGAATTTCAATTTCGTTTTTCGGCACGATTACAATACTTCATCATACTGCGTATGATAAAGTAAAAAAGAATTTTTGGCACTTAGCTCATTATGTACTTTACCTATCCATACACTGTAGATCACATTGAATTGGTTGGTAACAACTTTTTAAAGTTTGACGTGTTGACGTTCGCCTCTACTAGTACATACAAAAACAGAAACTACGAACCAACATAAAACATATTCGAACGCAAACTTGAAAGTTAAAATGCTGTTTGTCAAATTGTAATTTAATTTACATCTAGGTTACGGTTAGCCAACATCAGCGGTCGGCGAAACTTGCTAAAAAAGTTAATAGCATGTTCGGGGAGAAAGAGTACGGCCCCGGAAATGACGCTTGACAGCTCACTTTTTAGTGAATAATTTATTAGTTAATCTTGTAATTTATTCATTAGCGATGGGCATTTATTAAATTAGAAGTTACATTACCTCGCCCATTAATATGTACGAAATATAAAGCCGTCTACCAGCTCTGCCTTTACCCTGAGTTTCATCGTATATTTTAATCATGTCCCTGTATTCGTTCGTTATTTTTGTAATTCTCCAGGATACCGTAGATATACCGTAGATTTTTGTAAAACGTATTCAATCTTAAGGGAAAAACAAACATTATTTATTTTTCGTTAAATATGCTCAAATACGTTTTTAATACCAGAGCTCAAGGAGAAGAAACGCTGAACAGAGGGGAATAATAAAATTCTTGTTTGCATAAAATTCAATTATGTTTATGACAATTTTATTGGAGTATTTTATTGTCCTGGAAAATCTCGTTAAAACAGACACTTGACAAGCACTTCACAAAATAATGAGTTGTGTCAGAGGGCCGTGCGCGATATTACTCTTCAATATTAACGGAGTACCGTCGCTCATAGAGGTGTAGGTTTATAACAATTTATGTAATATCAAAGTAGCAATACTTCCTCGTCGAGACTGTTCTTTATTTAATTTAATAATTGGAAAAGCATGAGTAAGTAAATTGTCTTTATTTCGGTATATAATCGTAATAACATTAATGACTTCGCAATATTGCAAAATTTCTCGCCGCTGGCCTCTTCAAAAACAATTTCATTAATTATACTAGCGAACCTTCTAACGGGGTGTTAAAATTCATAAAATCCCTATTAACAGGCGGATTATTAATCATCTGATATTAGGGGTGCGCTCAAAATGTTCTCGTGCACGGCAATAAAGGTTTTACAATAAATTCAAGTAACAACCCCTTGGGCCGAAGAGCTCCAGTGCCACGAATACCCGCTAGGGGAATTGGGGGCGTTTTTAACCCTCCGTTTGCCCTTCACATATAACCATTTCCAAAACACAGGAGCGTACTTTTTTACACATTACAACGATGACCCTATATTTCAAATGGGGGAAAAAGTACTAAATAGATTTCGAATGATATGATTCCGCCGTTAGCACTGAGACAATAGCGACGATGTGTCGTCGTAAATCTAGGGTTGAAATGCAAAGTTTTTCCTGGAGGGAAGGTGGCGAGCTGGTGATTTGTCCTAAAATGTTTTCGTCTATTTTCGAGCACTGCTGTTGCCAAGAAAATGTCGACGACAAACGTACGACACCGCAGTGCAGCGGTGATTTCATAATTTAGGTATACTTTTTTTGTTCAAAGGGGTGAACTCATAACCTGCTTATATGAAAACAGGAATATAGCTAAGTTGCTGCTTTATTACTCGTAACATAAATTGCTGTACATAAGAATCCTAAATTCCGACCTAGTTCTGTTTAGTTCGATAAAATAAGAAATCTACAACATAGTACTTTATTGATTTGACTTAATTTTTTCCTTATAAGGTAACTATAATTCGACTTCTTTTTACATCGCTACAGGACAACAGTAATTAAGAAAATTCTAATAATATCTATTTAGGACGACTAAAAATGTTTTATATTTTCATAATAATATGATGTACCTAGGTACATGTAAATAAAGCACGTCTTTAAATCAGACATATGTGTCGAAATGGTGTACATGGTTAGAAATAATACATATGGCTCTCTATATCCTTATACAAGAAAATAAAATATTTAACATCGTTTGTTATATTACACATAATTGTACGCATTTTGTCCAAATTCGGACAAGAGTGTCAGAATTACGGACACCAATAGTCCCTAATTATTACACCAGCAGCAGAGAGTAGCGATTTTGGCATTAATACACCACCTATGGAGATAATAGTTGAACTCATGCCATCTCCATTAAAAAATCATTATTTTGGCCTGGCACCCAAATAAAGTAAAAAGAAACTGTTCTTCTGTAACGTTATTATCTAATGCCTGGAGAGAATATTTGTTAATAAAAAATCTGATGTGGCCAGGCACATGACTTTATCATACTTTATATAAAATTAATAGTTTAGCTGCATGAGATTCCATTGACAATTAACACAAATATATTAATTAAAGAAAATACACATTATGAGTTAACAGAATTTCAAATGCTATAGAACAAACGGTGCCTTGCGCCGTGGGCGCTTATCCGAAATTGTATTTACAAATTTGAAATTTTTAAAAGGACGTAGAACGTTTCGATCTAAAAATTATTGAATAAAACACACACATCACGCACACGCAGCTACCGCCACCGCCTTCGCCGTCTCCTTCGTTGATCAGGCTCAACGTCATCACTGACGTCCCGCTCAGCATCTAGTTGCAGCAGAGGTCCTGCATCCGCATCGCCTTCGTGCTCGTCCCCAGGCTGCTCAGGTGATTTCGGCGCTGAAACCTCTTGCGGATATTTTTTACTGTAGGAATTCTCAAAACATCACCCTTTGACACTACCGACTGTCATTAGAATAACATCTGGCTTACTATAGTTTCGTATTAATGCAGATACGACCGATCTCGATCAAATAGAATTTGCTCATGCATCTAAACTATTAATTTTACAAAAAAATGTCGTAGACGTAAATTATTCAGTCCTCCCCCCCTCCCTGCCCTCCCCCCCCATGGGCGCCCGCAGAGAGGGGCAAGGGGTGCACTTGGGCGTTAGATATAACAGGGGAAAGATCAACAAGAAAAAAATCATGACATACATGCTGATTTATAAATAGTGTTAAAAACGTTTAACATTTGATTAAAACAATAATAAAATAATTAATAAACTTCTGATTTTACACATAAAAATTCATAAATGTTCTATTACAATAAAATACAGAAACAAACAAGCTTCAACTGATTGGTATCATATGGTATCAATTTTTGCAAAACTTGACTGATCGAAATACGTTTGCTATTAGAACGGAGATTATCGCCATTTAGCTAAACCCCGAACATTGAAGGGCTACTAGGTCTTTTAGTTACCTACAATTTGGGGTATGATAGAAATAATGCAACCATTCTCGTATAAGTTATAAAAAAAACTGTTTGAAATACTTTTGCTATTCGAATGGACGTTATTGCCATTTAAGGGCAAAACTCTAAACGTCAAACTCGTCAAAGGGCTACTAGCACTTTTAATTACCTAGCATTGGAGGTATTATAGAAATGTATGCAAACATTTTTGGAAAAGTAACTGATTGAAATACGTTTGCTATTCGAACGGACATTATCGCCATTTAGGGGTTGTCGTCCATGAGGCAAAACATCGAACGTCGAAGGACTACTAGGACTTTTAATTACCTACAATTAAGGGTATTATAGAAATTTATGGAAAAATTTTTGCACAAGTTATAAACGCTTTTCTGCAGCAACTGCTTGAAATACGTTTGCTATTCGAATGGACATTATCGCCATTTAGGGCTAGGTGTCCATAAGGCAAAACTCCGCTCTACGTCTTTTAATTACCTATAATTTGTGGTATGATAGCAATTTATGCAACCATTTTTGCAAAAGTTATAAACGATTGGATTTGTATATCAAAAGCGGAATGGTTTCCGTTAACCCTATTTTTGCAGTTGGCAACTCTTAACCCAACCCCATGAAAATATTTCTGCGGGGCCCCGCTAAAATCTCAATTTTTTTTTCGGCACTATTACAATACATTATCATACTGCGTATTATAAAGTAAAAAGAAGAAAGCACAAAATAAAATTATTGTAGAGAAATAATTAAGGAAGCGAAAAAGGAACGGAATAAAAATCTGCGCCAAGAAAAACACTAAAAGTACTAAATGCAAGAAACAATAAAATACAGATGAGAGAGAGAGAGAGAGAGAGAGAGAGAGAGAGAGCAGACTGAAGAATACTAAGGACTTAATTTATACTGTGTTTCATTAAAAATGGTATAACATAAATGATGAACATTTCTTAATAATAAACCTTATTTAACAATATTTAAAGCGCTTAATATTTACTTGAATGTTTATATTTGTCGGCATAATGTACCACAAGCGTCTGATTTAGGAGCACTGTCTGAATTAGGTTCACTGAGGTATCGGATTAAGGATCAAAACATACGCTTAGTATCTTAAACTTATATAATATATTATAAATTACATAACTATTATAGATTTTCTTTAAAAATGAATACCCAGATATCTTTAGAAGAAGTATTAAAATTTGTTTAAAAAAGTTGTCACCTTAAAATATGTTTGATTTATCGTCTTTAGCTTATAGACTAACTATAACTCCTCGTGCCAAACTTTTTGGAACGAATATTGCATTGGCGTGAAAAAATCCCTAATTGTTTTCAATGGAATGTATTGTCTCAATACACATGAGAGACAAGCTAAGACTCCTGAAAAAAAAATGCTGTGGTGTGTGTTGAGAGGTTTTACTAACGTTGTGCCAGCGTGATTGCTTGAAAAGCATTTCCGATAAGTAATATAGCAAAACCGTGTTCTGTCAAGCAAGGATAAATAGGCGATGTCAGCCTACACTGCATTGATTTCCCAATCGGATTCCCGACTCTAGTATATAAACTGTACGTTTATACCATGTTCAGAGTACGCAAGTGATATTTTAGATCAACTTATATTTTTACGTAGTAATAATCAACAACCCCAACCATTAGAAAACACGTATAATTTACATTTTACATCGTAAAATAACACTCATAATCACTATTATTTCAGTGATATTATTCTAACAGAAATGCTACAGAAAAAACTTCTTCAGGAATTACAGTTCAGTGCACATGGCCAATAAAGGACTGTAATATGAGAGAATTTTGGTATGCCGAAAAGACACCCAGTTCTATTAACATAGGAGTACGAGTGAGGTTATGGCACGTAATAACCATATTTTACAGTTACTCTAGAATGAAATTGACAATCGGACATGGGGAGCACTATAAGTCACCGTAATGTTTCTGCGTTTGACCTACCATGGCAATAAGCAAACGGATGGCTTTACTACACACAATTTAAATATCGTATACAAATGTAAATCGAATACAAACATTGTATGACTTATTTATAAAATATCAATCTCACAGTCCAATTTGCTAAGACGAATTGGATAGATAATTTATACTGGGTGTAAACTACCTTATCAGATTTATGTTCGATAAAAATTATGTTGTTGGTACTAAAATTGTTTGTTTTTTTTATTATATAGGATTGTAGGATTGTCTCAATAGACACCAGATCTAATGATCCTAATAAGTTTAATATTAAGTATACGCTGTGGGCAAAACGAATTCAATTACTTGTATTTCCAATAATATTAAGTAAATATCAGTATCTCTTAAAAAAAAAATAAAAATTGCCTACATTGTGATTGTATCGATTTATTAAGTATACAGGCTGAAAATTTGAATCAAAATTTTCTTATTGTAGTTACCCGAAAAGCGGTTGAGTTTGTACGAAAACATTGTATATGAATGACAAATCTAATTACGCTTATATACAGTGGCGTAAATTAGCAGGTGTGCGAGGTGTGCGGCGCACTCGCGCCCACGAGCCAGGGGGGCCCAACGGAGCCGGCCGGATGTTTAGGAGGTCTCGCGAAAAAATAACATCGTCGGGTTAAAGGTAAAAGGCACTAACTAAAATCTAATAATTACGAAAACCTGACTTTAAGATGGAATGCCACTAAATATGATGCTATTTTCTAGACATTTTATGGATTTTAGGCAGAAACACTTATTGATCGCCTCCTCGTATATGATTTGCATTTATAAGCATTTGGTTACGATTAATTCCTGTTTCAAGAATATGTAACAAAATAGTTAGTGACTTTTACTTTTCACCCGACAATATGTTGATATTTCTCATAATTGTTGTAAAAAATTAACTGAGGGCCCCTTTTAGCGAGGGATACGGTTTTGGGCTAAAACAAGAGATATGAGCAGTTTCTGGGGCCCAGGGCTACAATAAGATGCAAGCATGTTAGTCAATAAATGAAGTCGAGTATTTTAAAAAATTGTTTCTTACTCAGGCCTCCAGGAATATTGAATAAATAACAATTGGGCTGTGTTTGTTTTTTAAACCCCCCACATTTAATGTGGTGAGGGTATATTGAGTTTGATACAACATTTGTAACACTCTTAGGAGGCGTGCCAGATATAGACTTATACCATATATGGATTTATCAGAATTGAAAACTGAATCGATTTAGCTAGGTCCGTCTGTCTGTCCGTTCGGCCGTCTGTCCGTCTATCCGTTTATCCGTCTGTGTACACGATAACTGCCGTAATTTTGAAGCAATTGATCTGAAATTTGGTATACAAACGTATCTCTTAAAAAGTAAGGACAAGTTCATGAATGGGCATAATCGGTTTACTTGTTTTCTTTTTTTTACGATGGGGGGTATTTTAACAGCACGGCTGAAGATAATTTTCTTACTAGTTTTTATTTCGTTTTTGAACGCATTCCTAAATACAAAACCAGTGCAGAACTTTTTTGTCCGTTGATTTCACACGTATTGTTAATTCAATCTTGGGTTAGCAGGGCTCAATTAAAGATGTTGTTTTTTGACGTTTTTTCCCTAAATGTTAGTAACTGTGAGTGGCAATTTGCAAATAAATCGTCTGCATACGTGTCTATTAACTTCTGGCCTAAGTTTCCGGAAAAATGGATTTAAATAAGTTTCCGTACCCTTTTATTTTCAAATTTAATCTCTATATTCCACAATTTTGCTAAATTTGCTGCTATAGTTAACGCCGATTGAAAAGCGTTTGTGAACTTGACCAAATTTTCATACGCTTGCGCTATATGTAACAACGGCCTGTAATAATTTTGAAACCGCGTTTAATGATGACAAAATGTCTGTTTGAATAAACATACAACACACCGTTTCGGAGCATTCCATTTTCTTTTTAATATATATTGCATCGTTTCGCTCAAACATATAATAGTATATTTTTTGACAAGCACATAATTAAGGATATAAATCGCGAGCATAAAGTTTACACGCGAGCCGTAGGCGAGCGTGTAATCATGCGTTATGTGTGAGTCAAATATGTACGACGTTTTATCTACGACTCATAAATTCCATTTTATGCAAGATATTTTAAATGTATTTGTCAATGAGGGCGAGGCGAACTGTCAAATAACTGTCATCCACGTAGGTTTTGGCAGACTCTGACACCAGCGTTGTATAATGATGA
This sequence comes from Melinopterus prodromus, assembly GCA_964023965.1. Lineage (NCBI taxonomy): Eukaryota > Metazoa > Arthropoda > Insecta > Coleoptera > Scarabaeidae > Melinopterus > Melinopterus prodromus. The sequence goes on along the minus strand of OZ030398.1, from coordinate 2,209,426 downwards.
CGGTTCGTTCAAATAATGAGGTCATTATTTGAACTGTCATTATTATACAACACTAGTGTCATTATAATCATTGGCGCGTATAATGGTGGGGATGATATAGTCATATAGATACGTATACAATGAACTTATTATATGTGAGACGTAGATAAGAAGTATTAAAAGTCTTGTTAGTGCGCATAAACAAAACTCAAACACAAAATTCAGTTTAAGAAAAAATGCCAGTGTATTTTAATTTAAAATTTTTTTGAAATTTAACTTTAAAAAAATCTAAACCGAATGTAGCATAGGGTCCATGCGAGTGGAGGGCCCATTGCCTCTGTTCGCACACGGGCCCACTGGCCCGCTCACTCTTAGTTACGCCACTGCTTATATAGTAATAGTAAGGTGGTGGATAAACCATGGCTATATGGCCTTCTTATGGGCATCTGTTTTATTTTGAGATTATTGAAGGATATTTCTTGCGTCTCGGAATAAACCACGCTTGTGGGCTGAATTTTTTTGATAAATTCCTCTTAAATTTTTCTTTTTGCAAAGTGATATGGAATGGAGCTAAGTTCAACACCTTGTTTTATGGAACCAAAATTATGACAGTTTGCTTTCAATAGTTTGACGGCCAGGTCTATCCGTTTTCACGTAATAATTACCATTTTCAAATAAAGGATATCGAAATAATAAGGTTAACTTTGAAAATGTTCTTCATTTAAATATAAAAGTTGTGTATGAACTATTAAGAGATTGAGTTTCAAGTAGTGTGTTATAAAGAAAACGTTGATTACATCTCTGATTCAATTTTTGGAAAGACAAGAAAAAAATAGGGTCCAGTCAAATGGTGTTTTGGCCTGGAAAAATATAGGAGTTTGTCTTTCATTCAATATGTTTTTTTTCTGTGTGCTGAATCCGAATTTCAACTTTGCTACTTCCCACGGATATGGCTTTACAACGAATGTCGCGAAAAAACACAAAATCTTCGACTTTTCTTCGGTTTCTTTCCAAAAAGCCATATAACTATACACTTTTCGACGTAGACGACTATATACAAAAATAAATTACACTGAATTTCGTATAAAAGCCACCCTCAACTGATTTTTTTTCTTGAATGTTTGGCCGCTAGAGCGCGCTGAAAGACGGCCAAATTTTCGTATTTTATGCAATGTGCGTGTAACTACAAAAAACTTAGATTCTGATTAAACTACATTAAAGTCCCTACGAATTGCATAACTTAATCAGTTATTTTGGCTAAACTGTGTAGCCGGTAGAGCGCGTTGAAATTTTATGTCTCATTACGCGAAACCGCTAAGTCAAGAGCCCTTTACCAAATTCATTAGAGATCTATATCATTACTATTTATTTATTAAAAACTATATATTTGCTCTTTTTAATTAATACTTAAGGGATTATTTTTTGTTTGTTTTTTTATTAAGTCTGTGGTGCTTACGGCTCTGACTTAGCAGCTTCGCTTAGCTTAATAGGGCATAAAAGATTAACCCGATCTCGCGGTTATTATTATTAAATTACTTTTCCGTCGATCGTTTATTTATGAGTCGGTTTAGTGAATACGAAATCGTTTATTAAAGTACTACATTAATGCACGATTTCTATTAATGCATGATTTGTTATAGCCAATCACAAGACGCTATGACGTCGTTTGATTGGCCAATCGAACATATGTGAAATGAAGCCTTCCAATCAAAACATACCGCTCTCTAGAACTGTCAGTGTCAAATTACATAAATGGTCATATAACCTAAAAAGACATCGGCGAAGAAAAATCTATGTAGACGACGCTTTAATACGATCGACGGAAAAATTTTGTAACCAACTCGAATATTAAACAGCGATTAATGATCTCGAAACAGTCTCGATCATTAATCGCTCTTTTTAATATACTTGTTGGTTAAATAACTATTATCTACGACTCACATATAATAATAAGTTCATTGCATACGTATCTATGACTATATAATCCCCATCAGTATACGCGCCAATGATTATATTGACACTAACGTTGTATAATAATGACAGTTCGTTCAAGTAATGACCTCACTATTTGAACGGAGTGTCATCATTATACAACGCTAGTGTCAAAGTCTGTCAAAACTTATGTGGATGAAAGTTAGTTGACAGATTGCCTCGCCATCATTGACAAATACTTTTAAAATATTTTGCATAAAATGGAATTTATGAGTCGTAGAAAGAACGTGGTATTTGGCTCGCACGTAACGGATATAAATCGCACGCATGATTACAACTTAAACTTCATGCTCGAGATTTATATCCTTAATTATGTCAAATAATATACTATTATTTCGGCAATTACAAGGTAATACAAATGATAATAATACATATCATGTACTGTATTGTCGTATGGCCCTCGCGCCTCACCTCGAGACTGATGATTTCGTGCACCCGTCCCGGGCTATTGGTATGGAGAGTGAGTGTGGTTGATAATCTAATCACAATAAAAGGGCGGTTAAGTGCTACATTTCAGTGATCTTCCATGTTTATGTCCTTCCGGTTAATATTGATTTTAATTTTGCCTTGAATTGGAGCGGCTTGTGTTCCCTCACTGTTCTTGGCAAATCGTTGTAATGCTGCACCGTTTCCGTAGTTAGTGTGGGTGCAATTTTTTTTTGTTCTGGTTACTTGCGATCGGATGTGTGAGTGTCCTCTTGTCGAATGGGTGTATATTTCATCATTGGTTGTTAGCCTTACGTTTATCTTTATTAACTTGTTTTTGATTTTATGCAATAGGAGGATGTTCCTGAATTGTATCAATCTCCTCATGTTTAATTCTCACGTGATTTTGTATACTTCTTTAGTTAGTGTTCGCCTATCCAGGTTATAGAGTAATTTCACGGTTTGGCCAAAACAAACGATTAAGGGCCGATCTTACAAAACACGTTATACCATGGTATAACCTAAATATTGGTATAAATACAAGAATAAGTTGTTTTTACTATGGAAACACAATATTTTAGCCAATGGGGGGCAGCACAGGGCTATTTATTCTGGGAATAACTATTCTACTGCTTATACGTATCGGATCGGCCCTTAGGACCGATCTTACAATCATAGGTGTGTAATTTATAGGGAAATTAATGTAGTCCTAGTCTTTTTAAGTTATTCGAAAACTCGGTTTTACATAAAGTAGGAAAATTTGGCCTTCTTTCAGCACGCTCTAGCTGCCAAACCGTTTAATCCAAAGTGCATTTCAGGGATGCTCTTATAGGAAATTTGATGTACTTTGTTTGTATAGGATGGTCTACCTGAAAACTGCACAGTTTTATCATATTTTCGCAAAAAACTGAAAAGAGAAGTTTTGAGATTTTTTGCGGTTTTCGTAGTGACGATCCGTGGGAAGTAGCAAAGTTGAAATTCGGATGCAGTACCCCAAAAAGCATATACACTTGCGAGCAAGAAAAACGACTCACGTACTAAGAGGACATAAACTGGGATTTTTGTTCAAAAAAGTATGTCCAATGTATTGTGACGATCTTAACAGCCGCGAAGGCGCCAGAAGTTCAAGGTTATTCTCGAGGCGGCCCACTCCAGAGAGCTCTATCCGGACGGCGAGGGCGAGTAACGACTGTTCTGTGCCAGAGTGGAAGATTCGCGAAGGGTCCCGCACGGATCGATACGGGTATATAAGCGAGCCGTCGCTCGCTACCGGCCAATATAGTTCTGAGTGCAGTCGGAGTACTTGACGCGATTATCGGTCGACATAAATAGTTAGAAATAAATACTGTGAAGATAAATGTTTATAGTAGCCTTAAGTGACAGTTAGTTTTTAGTGTTCGTGTTTAGTGTTCGTGTTTAATAATTAGGTAATAAGACTGTAATAGTGTTAAATAAATTAGTTGACTATTTTAATATACCGAGTGTTTTAATTCACACCTTAACGAATGAAAAACGCTACATTGGTGTCAGGTGTCGGGTGTGAATTGGACGTTAGTCAACTGGACATTAGTGAATATAAAACAGAAGTGAAATAAATCGGACTAATTAGCGTGCGTGAAAATGGCGAAACTAGCGGACTTAAAAGTTAGTGAGCTGAAGAAGGAGCTGGAGGAAAGGGACTGCGATACGACGGGGAAGAAAGCGGACTTGCAGGAGCGGCTTCGTAAAGCATTAATTGAAGAAGGCAATGACCCGGACAACTTTGTTTTTGCTAGTGCAAGTGATATCAGCCAAATGCTGCAATGTTTGGAGGCTAAGTTGGAGACTAAATTGCTAGAAAATTCCGCCGACCTAGCTAAAGTGCTAGAAAATTCCGCCGACCTGGAGACTAAATTGCTAGAAAACTCCACCGACCTGGAGGCTAAATTGCTAGAAAATTCCGCCAACCTAGAGGCTAAATTGCTAGAAAATTCCGCCGACCTAGAGGCTAAAGTTTGCGAGCTTGGGGAAAAGCTAGGAGAGAATTCTGCCAAGTTGGAACAAAAGATGGCAAACTTAAAAACGGAATTACACGAAGAAATTTTAACAAAATCTTCTACACTGGAAGAGCGAATTCTTTTGATTTTGGAAGGCAAGATCCAGGAAGTTCAGAACAAAATCACAACGTTGGACGTCAACATCATCCAGGAGTTGCCCTATCAACCTTCAGCAACGGACAACAAGAGCAAAGTTAGTGGCAATCAGGATTCCGTTGGGCTGATGCGCCTCAAACCACCGCAATTTGATGGTTCAACGTCGTGGAATGTTTATCAGCGTCAGTTTGAAGCGGCTGCAAAAGCGAACGGTTGGTCATCAAGGGAGAAGGCGACCGCCCTTACGTTGGCTTTGAGAGGAGATGCTGCTGCTATCTTGCAAAGAATGTCCCCGGAAGAGCAAGAAGTCTACGACCACCTGGTGAGACACTTGGAGACGCGTTATGGCCAGTCACACCTGGAACATGTCTACCACACTCAGTTGAAAAATCGGTGCCAGAAGTCAGGGGAGCCCTTACAGGAATTTGAGGCAGATATTGCACGTTTGGTTCGACTGGCATATCCAGATGCCCAGGAAAAGATCATGGAACGTTTGGCGGTTCAAGCATTCCTGGACGGACTCCGTGATGGTGAAATGAAGCAAGCCTTACTACTAGCACATCCACCTAAGCTAGTTGATGCACTAACACGGGCCCTTGAATTCGAAGCTGCCAAGAACACGAACAAAGGTCAAGCTCGTGTCCGACAAGTGATTCCAGGAGAGGACGACTTCGAAGAGTCAGTCAAACGGATCGTCAGGGAGATCAATAGAGAACGTAGCCGCCAGGACCGGAAGTTGGAGTGCTGGAAATGTGGCAAGGCAGGCCACATAAGAAGACGCTGTCCAGAAGGCGTCAGTCCCACTTCCGCCAATCCGGAAAACTAAAAAAGGTCGATGCGAGGGGGCAAACGTCGACCTGTACTCAGCAAGCCCCAGCAAATACCGCCCAGGTCTCCTCACTGCAACACCATGCCAACAGTGTTTTCGTCGACGCGTGTGTGGATGGAACCCTCCGCACTGTGCTGCTGGATACAGGTGCAACGAAGACAATCATAAGGCCCAACATAATAAAACCTGCACCTAAGGTTCGGCAATCAAAATGGCGTCTACGAACAGCAACGGGAGATCAAGCAAAAGTGCATGGTGAAACAAACGTCATGTTTACCATCGGGAAAGCCACGTTTGACCATCCTGTGATAGTGGCTGAGATTGAGGATGAGGTGATCATCGGGACTGACATAATGGACACCAAGGGCTTCGAGTTAAGCTTTAGGCGGGGAGGTCTGCGGGTAGATGACGAGGAAGTTGTTTTACATCGAGAAAAGAATTTAAGTGTTCAGGTCCTACTCCCGGAGGAGACACTGATACCAGAACGGAGCGAAATTATTTTGGACGGCTGCATTGATGGCAAGACCACAGATGGTGAGATAGTCATGTTCGAACCCGTAATGCATGACGAGGCTGTTGGTCGAGGAATAGCGGTCGGAAAGGCCCTTGTGCGGGCTGGCAGGAGTATTCCTGTGAGGATAATGAACGTCAATCACTATCCTGTGTTATTAAAGGAGGGCACGGAGTTAGGACACTGCTCTGGAGTTTCTGCGATACTGCGACATATTACGGCCGTGGAATCCAGCCGGGAAGCCATTCCAAAGGAATTAGAAGTGCTGGTATCGTCGTCAGGCACCGGTCTAAGGCCAGACCAAAGAGGGAGGCTGAGACATTTGGTCCATAAGTATCGAGATATTTTTGATACTGGGAAGAAAGGGAGGACAAATATAATCCAGCATAAAATCAATACGGAAAATGCTCGTCCCATTCGGCAGACAGCTAGAAGGCTACCGCTGGCTAAGAGAGAGGAGGCTGACAAGATTATTGAGAGTATGGTCGAGGAAGGAATCATAGAACCATCCAGCAGTCCATGGTCTTCACCGGTAGTACTGGTAAAGAAGAAAGACGGCTCGACCAGATTCTGCGTTGACTACCGGCTGCTTAATAATGTGACCAAAAAGGACAGCTATCCGCTTCCTCGCATCGATGACACTTTGGACACCCTGGCCGGATCGAAGATCTTTTCCACGCTGGATTTGAAGAGCGGGTACTGGCAAGTTGAATTGGCCCCCGAAGATAGGGAAAAGACAGTTTTCACGGTAGGTGCTGGATTATGGCAATTTAACGTGATGCCATTTGGACTGTGCAATGCTCCTGCTACTTTCGAACGACTGATGGAAACGATTTTAAGAGGACTGTCCTGGAAGACATGTCTGGTCTATCTTGACGACATTATTGTAGTAGGAAAATCGTTTGAAGACCACATGCGAAACCTAGAAGAAGTGTTCCTGAGGCTACGAGGTTCAGCACTGAAGTTGAGCCCAAAGAAATGTCATCTATTTCAAAGATCTGTGCAGTACCTGGGTCACGTTGTTTCCAGTCAAGGAGTGGCGGTTGACAAGGCAAAGATCCAGACTGTCTAAGATTGGCCAGTTCCCAATGACAAACATGAGCTGCGCAGCTTCTTGGGATTATGCACATACTACCGACGCTATGTGAATGGATTTGCCAACATCGCAAAACCATTAACCAGGCTCACCGAAGGAGAACGAAAATTCCAATGGTCCCAGGAATGTCAAGAAGCTTTCAATCACCTAAAAGGGGCTCTGATAAGCGCACCTATCTTGAGCTATCCCCTACCTGAAGGAAAATTTGTACTGGACACCGACGCTAGCAATGTGGGCATAGGAGCCGTGCTGTCCCAAATTCAGGATGGGCAAGAAGAAAAAGTCATAGGCTATTTTAGTAAAACGTTGTCCAAGCCAGAGCGTAACTACTGCGTCACCCGCCGAGAGTTGCTAGCTGTTGTGAAAGCGATGGAGCACTTTTACAAGTACCTCTACGGAAGGAAGTTCCTGCTACGAACAGACCATGCAGCTTTAAAATGGCTCCTTCAGTTTAAAAATCCAGGGGGACAAGTGGCAAGATGGATAGAGAGGCTACAGGAGTTTGACTTCGACACCGAGCACCGAGCAGGGAGAATCCATGGAAATGCAGATGCCCTATCAAGAAGACCCTGTCCACAGGACTGCAAGCATTGCCAGCGGGCAGAGAAAACAGATGCTGATTTGTTACGAACTACCATAGTCGACGATACTTGGCAAAATAGAGATCTTATAAAAGACCAAGAGGAAGATCCCGATATCCAGATAGTCCTAAACTGGATGAAAGAAGAGAGGAAGCCAACCTGGGGAGAAGTTGCCAAGTATGCTCCTAACATCAAGTCGTATTGGGCACAATGGGACTCCCTAATTCTGGAAGATGGACTCCTGCGGCGGAAAATAATTGACCACGACGGCAAAGAGGAAAGAAGGCAAATTGTTGTGCCCAAATGTCGGATTGCGGAACTGCTAAAAGAACTCCATGCCGGTGTGTCAGGAGGACATCTCGGAGTGACAAAGACGCTGGGAAAGGTGAGGGAAAGATTTTACTGGGTCAATAGCAAGGAAGACGTAAGGAACTGGTGCAGAAAATGCGTTGTATGTGCGGCAAGTAATGGGCCGCAGAGAAAGCAGAAGGCTTTGATGCGCCAGTACAACGTGGGAAGTCCCTTTGAAAGGATTGCTATCGACGTAGCCGGCCCGTTTCCCGAATCCGAAGCAGGAAATAAGTACATCGTGGTCGTGATGGACTACTTCAGCAAATGGGTTGAGGCATACGCTCTGCCAAACCAGGAAGCCTCAACAATTGCCGACGCCTTGGTGAAAGAATGGATTTGCCGATTTGGCGTACCTTTGGAGCTACATTCGGACCAAGGGCGAAATTTTGAATCCAGTTTGTTCCAGAACATCTGTAAGACGCTCGGAATCAAGAAAACAAGAACTACTGCGTTACACCCGCAGTCAGAAGGAATGGTGGAGCGCATGAATAGAACCATTAATCGGTATTTGGCCAAAGTGGTCTCCGACCACCAAAGAGACTGGGATAGCTTTCTTCATTTGTTCCTCCTGGCTTATCGATCGGCCGTCCACGAAAGCACGGGAGAGTCTCCGGCTCGGATAATTATGGGAAGAGAACTCCGTCTCCCATGCGATCTGAAGTTTGGTTGCCCGCCAGGAACTGATGTCGCCGGGGAGGACTACGTCAGTGAACTGCGAAGAAGAATGGATGCCATTCATAGCCAAGTTCGCATTTCAATTCAAGATGCCAGTACTCGGATGAAGGACACATACGATGTCAATGCCAAGGACCACAGGTACAATGCCGGTGATATGGTTTGGCTCTACGACCCTAAGAGGCGAAAGGGACTGTCGCCAAAACTTCAAACATCCTGGGATGGCCCATACAAAGTTCTGGAAGTTATCAACGACGTGCTTTACCGGATACAAAAGCCACCGCGGGGTAAAGCTCGAGTCATTCACTTCAACCGACTGGCTCCTTACTACGGAGGCCACGACGACGCGGAGCTGCGGCAAATCCAATCAGAGTCGGATTTGACATTCGACAAATTCATGGCCCGTCATTCTAATGGTCAAAAGAGTCGGTTCGGTGTGACCTGTGAAGTGCAGCGGGACCTGTTTACTGCTCCAGCTGGGTACGCACTGGCACATTGTGTAGCTAAGGACTTGCAAATGTCTAGAGGGATAGCCAAGGTTTTCCGCGGGAAGTTTGGAAAAATTCCAGAGCTGCGTCGGTCTAATCCCAGAGTCGGACAAGCACTCAAGGCAACCGACGAAAAGACCGGCAGAAAGATCTTCCACTTGGTTACCAAAAAGACGTCCGATCAGAAGCCAACCTATAGAGATGTTTGGGACACTTTGTGTTCTCTAAAGGAAGAATTGCTAGCCGAGGACCTGAGAAGCCTGGCGATTCCCAAGCTGGGATGCGGACTCGATGGCTTGGACTGGAGGATGATTCGCAGCATGTTGGAAGCAGTCTTCAGGTTGACGGGCGTACAAATTCTGGTGTGCTGTTATAGCCCTCAACGTCGTCCCCTGGAGAGAACCGTGGACTGTTACTTCCACAAGAGGTCTTGCTGCAACAAGGGAGCTTTCTGCCGATATCGACATCCACCATCTTTGGAATCATTTCGGGACGAAACGAGCTTAGGAGGGGGGCAGTGTGACGATCTTAACAGCCGCGAAGGCGCCAGAAGTTCGAGGTTATTCTCGAGGCGGCCCACTCCAAAGAGCTCTATCCGGACGGCGAGCGCGAGTAACGACTGTTCTGTGCCAGAGTGGAAGATTCGCGAAGGGTCCCGCACGGATCGATACGGGTATATAAGCGAGCCGTCGCTCGCTACCGGCCAATATAGTTCTGAGTGCAGTCGGAGTACTTGGCGCGATTATCGATCGACATAAATAGTTAGAAATAAATACTGTGAAGATAAATGTTTATAGTAGCCTTAAGTGACAGTTAGTTTTTAGTGTTCGTGTTTAGTGTTCGTGTTTAATAATTAGGTAATAAGACTGTAATAGTGTTAAATAAATTAGTTGACTATTTTAATATACCGAGTGTTTTAATTCACACCTTAACGAACGAAAAACGCTACAGTATTGAAAACATACAGGCCCGTATGGATAAGATAGTCGACCTCCGGCGAATTGCTGAAGTTTTTTCGGCGAGCCTCCAGCAAACCTGCTGGCGTGGCGACAGGACATAAAATTGCTTGCATAGTCGATCTCCCTCCGTTCTCCACCCTAGCAAATCGCCGGCGGTGTGTTGTCCATTCTAATGTCAACCGATTGTTTGGCCAATTGTCGGTTGACATTAGAAATGACAGTTCTAATGTTAAACGATACAACGTATATCAAAAATCTAACATGAGTGGACTATTGCTGGCGAATCTCCGGAGATGGTACTGACCACCTTGGACCACCTCCAGCGAATCTCCAGAAAATTTTACGGAATTTTGTTGGCGATTGTCTCTGCGCTGCATTTTATAACTGGCGAACGGAAAAATTTCGAAGAGTCGCCGGAGATCGACTATAGTGCCATAGTGTTTAAAAGCCTGGATCTTCAGCTTTAAGACAACACCATTACCATTAAAATCAAGCGCTTATTTATTTAATTATGCAGTTTTAAGTGGGAGAATACGAAAAAGCAGAGTATGCGGTACCCACGAATCGCCCATACAACCGATGATAACTTAGGCAGTTACCTTAGGCAGTCGTGAGCTGTCACTTGTCAGATGTTGGCAGGTACACAACTCCGAGATTTGCAGACATTGATTCCACCAAACCATGAATACCACGCCAAAACGGGCCTCTCAAGTAGTCGCTCTGTTACAACAGAGGCTCAGACTGCGAAGCTGCCCAGCTGCATTTAAGTCAGGCAGACGTATCCAGAGTAATCGGAAGATTCGTTGAGACTGATGCCTTTAATCGGAGGCCCAAAGCCAATAATTATCGAAAGTGTTCTGAGAAAGACCATCGTTTTATTGTTTCAACCTCATTGCGCAATAGTCATCAGACATGTGTTGCTGTACAACAGGAGCTGCAACGTTTTCGTGGAGGCGTTGTCAGCTAGTGGACTGTGAGAAGACTATTGAAGGAAGCGAACTTCACTCCAAAACGGCCTGCCAGACGCCCGAAATTGGCAGCAAGGCACCGGCAAGCGCGCCTCCAATTTGCTCGCTGGTGAATAGAGCAATGGCCATCGGTCCTGCTCACTGATGTGTCTACATGGCAGTGACAGTTGAGCTTGAGTCTACAGGCGTCCGGGTGAACGATTTACGCCTTGTTGTCTCACTGCAGGAGTTGCATATAGCGGCGGCTCTGGTATGTTGTGGGCTGGCATCTCCATAGTGGAAAAAAACTAAACTTGTGTTCATACCTGGAGGAGGGTGAGAAGGAGGACTGACAGGTGATCGGTACATTACATTTTCCTGGAACATGTTGTTCTCTACGCTGGATTTGTAAGCGATAATTTTGAGTTGAAGCACGATAATGCTCGTTGTCACACTTCACGTACCAGTAAGCAGTTCCTAAACGAGATCAGTATACGCACGATGGAGTGGCCAGCGGCCAGTCCAGACTTAAATCCCATAGATCAGTTATGGGACCATCTTAAGCGGACGGTGTGGGCTAGAAATAATGTTCCTGCGAATACCAATGAGCTGAAAACAGGTTTGTTAGAGGAGTGGAACGCAATTTCTTAAGATTACGTTGCCAGATTAACAACATCGATGACAAATCGATTAAAAGCTGTGATCAGGACCAGAGGGGGTAACACCGGGTATTGACAAAAAATTACTTTATTTTACATTTTCTTGTTTCATGTGAAAAATAAGCAGCCATAATTCCCTTTCTTAAATTACCAATTTCCCAACTCTTTGATTTAAATGGCATCATTTCAAAAAGTATCCACTTGATTTTTATGATAAAAGTGTTACCTGAAAGCTGAAGTTTCAGGCTTTTAAACACTGTATGTTTTCAATACACTGGTAAACTTACTCGCAAGTGTAGAATGATAGAAACACACTTCTATATATTTTTTCCTGGAACAGGTACCCTCGGAAACGATTTGACTGGACTAAAGTAACATTTGCCTAAAATTGTAAATGTCTCAATAATCAACGAGTAATAATAATAATAGTAATAGATATCTCATGTCTGCATTAATATAAAACTAGTTAGCCAGGATTTGACAGGTATTTTCATTCTAATGACAGTATTAGGTAGTGTCAGACGCTGATGTTTCGACAATACCTGTCAATAGAATCAAAGTATCTGTCAAATCCTGGCTAATTAGTTTTATTTTAATGCAGACACGACCGATCTCAACACATAGAATCTCGTGCAGCTAAACTATTTTTTAGAATAAAACATTACTGTTCTTTTAGACCAAAACGAAACTAATATCATTATCTACTGATTTTGATACATCTTTCATTTCATGTTTTCAATTATTACAATATAGGCAATACGTTTTTCAAAGAAACATTTGAATTCAGTAAATATTATTGGAAACTCGAGTAATTAAAATTTTGTAAAATTTTACGCAACGGAAAAATCACTTGACTTTTGTTCTGAAATCTATTCTATTCCACATTCCTTTGACATGGATGATGGAATTGGCGGTTGCCGCTTTTATTCAGAGACCGGTGCACGGTGGAAGCGATCAAATCACCGGTTATTGTAAGCACTTGATAATAATTGACGTTGATGGTGAGCGACGCGTTTGAGACGGGAGACTATTGCTCCGACGGGGCTAAAATGGAAATTTTCCTCCGGCCCGCCGTCGTCGGGTGAGTTGAACCTTGGGGTCGATAAGGAAGGAAATTGTTTGTAACGAATCGTGATTGTGGAACTTTTAGCTGGGGTGGGCGGTACGGGGGATTCGACGATTTTAATGGAAATGTAATTTGGGTATTTATTTTGCGGTGGCGGCATTTACGGGTCGAATTTAATTATGTTAATGGGGTTTGTAGTGTTCTGTTCGTTAGTTCCAAATTTGTGGACGTGCTCAACATTAAACAGGGCGTGTTCTATTCAAATTAATCTACATTTTAGGGATGGAAAGAATAACAGCAAAACCAACACAAAATTATACCAAAATGTTTAGGGGAACTTACAATAATACAGGGATTGAAAATTTGTGGGCTCAGGTTGTTGGATACGATCTTTTTAACTAAAATATTTTATTTTTTTCTTCCGGTTTCACCGGAAAAGGTGTCAACTTTCACATTTCAAACTAAACGTCCTGTATTCTATAGCATTTTTGAAATCTACGTTAAATTTTAGGTCAATTATATGTTACATACCCTATGCCTAATGTGTTATTCTTGAGTATTTCAGTTAAAAAAAAAAATAAAGCTGCAAGGTTGCCTTAAATTATTTATAAATTATCCACTGTAACTGTAGGGAAAATGTTGTCCGGCCAAATTGTTCTGAAGATAACATATTATTGATACATCGACAGTGTTTTTCGAAAACTTTTACCGGGTGTTCAAATTATATGATCAATCTTGAAGTCGAGGAAAGTAGTAAAAGACAATTTTTCAAATGGCCACCCTATCATATGAATGCATTTTGGAGTTTTATGGAACATTATAGATGTACTTTGTGTAACATATACTATACCTAAAATACATTTTTACCTATTTACTTCGATTTTTAAACATATCAAAGAAATTAAAAACATCGCCAAATCTACAGTAATACGGGAAGTAACCAAAACCTGAATACATTTTAATTTCGTTCTCCATAAACTTCTAATGGCACTGCGAAACAAATTTCAATTCTTTGTTTTTCCGTTACTCTGATGGTATATTTCTATTGTTGGCCACTGATAACCCCAAATCAAACCGTTTGTTTCCATCACGTCGGGTTTAGAATATTTAATAAAATTAATTCTTTTTGCTAATAAATGCATTTGATGTATTGAAAAAGTTCGATCATGTTCATTTTATTTTATAAATCTAGTACACATTTTTATATAAAATTGAATTTTTGATTTTGAATTTTGCTCATCGTATGACGTCATCAACATTTTAATTTTTTTGGCAAATCCTTACTTTTCTTAGTGATCTAGATAGATCCGTGAATTGTCATCATGGTAGCATTAAATATTTTTGGCCTTACATCAGACTTTTTAACAAAAGGCAATTAAATATTTGTGAAGTAATGATAACTTTGGGAACATTTTCTGTAGGTGTGAAGTGAAAAGGTGCTCTTGATACATAGTTTTGCGCTGCTGACGAATTGGAAATAAGAAGAATTCATTTAGTCAATTTATTTGGATTATTTTTACTTTTTATTATTATTATTGGGTTTGGTCAGATATAATAAATTGTAAAAACACGTATTTCCAACTCCACGGAGTGATTTTTTTTTCTAATTTTCAATTATCTTTTCTCATAAATATTTTTCTTATGTAAGGCCGTAAAATTTGTAAACTACCATTTGGTCAATTCAAAATCGTCATAAATAAAAAAAAAACAATAGATGGTCGGCAATTGACCTTAATACAAAAATGTATATTTCTAGAACTATAAATTGACGTGCTTAATTTTAATGAATTTATTTCTTATTTTGCAATTTTTTAATAATAATAATAAATAATAATAAATTTTTATTTCCCAAAAAAAAACAATTGAAGTTTACTGAAAACCAACGAAAGAAAAATAATACAAAAAAACAAAGCCCACATAACTAATTTATCAAATAACGAACGAACTTAATTATAAATCGATCGAGTCCGACGAGTTCATGAACTCTTCTGCAGTATAGAAGGCGTTATTTAATAAATATGTCTTAAACCTGAGCGCAAATTTACGGGTTGTTGAAGATTTTATGTTGTTCCCCATGATGTAATAAAACTTGATCCCCCGATAAACAGCAGAACGCTGGGTCGTGGTCAATCTGTAATAAGGTATTCTTAAGATATTATCCCTTCTTGTCTGATAAGTGAGGCAGATATACAACCTGGCGATCAAACATGTGCAGGTTTTCTTTGATAAACATGACCCAGTTGAATATATACATAGTATCTGATAATAAAGTTTTTTCATAATTCTCCGTAATACTTCGACGAGTGTTAAATCTAAAATTTATTATATTATTTTCACTGGTGTTGCTTTCACAATATTGTATTCACCTTTGACTGGTACTGTCTCGACGGTATAACAACACTAAGGTACCTAATGATTTCATTTATATAAACTTACGAAAAACGGTGTTACAATGTGCTAATTGTAACACCGAAAACAGTGTTATAATGTGTCAACTCTGAACGCAAAACAGCAAAAATGAATTTTATAAAATGGTAAATCAAATTGTGATGGAAGGTAGTCTAAATATGTGTGAAGATCCGAGATACAGCGGTACAACAGTACCTGCTTAAGAAATCAATTTTCTCGTGTACATCTAGATGGCATTGTACTCTATATCCGGTCCATTGTATTCGAGCGTCGAATCCGTTGCAAGGTAAATTGAAGAAGGGCTATAAGTTTCATTGGTTGCATCGCGCGGAGCGCTGCTTGCACACAATGGTCTTCTTTTATGGCCCTTTGAACTTCTGGGACTTTCGATTGAATTGCCTCGCTGGGAATGGAGCTGCGACGAAATAAGTACGCGCTCATGGCCAAATTCTACTTGTCGAGCTAAAGAGAGTAAACTTTAATAAAGAGACCATTCATAATAAGTCAGTGCAAGTGCGAACTTCAGCAACTAGTAATTTTGTAATATCAATTTAATAAACATCACACAATATAATGTATGTATATAGTATATAGAATGTATAGTGTGAATAAGGTGACCAGACGTCCCGCTGTTGGTGGGACAGTCCCGACTTTTCAAATTTTGTCCCGCGTCCCGCGGAGATTTGAAAATTTCACGCTTTATAGAAAAAAATATATTTAGAGGATTACTACGAAAAATGAACTATATGCTATTTCGTTCAAACAGTCTTTTTTAAATCGTTCGTTAAAAGGCAGTGTCATTTTTATAATTATTAAACAATATTTTGGGGTGGCCACCAGTTTTCAAAATTGTATTATTTTACAAAGAAATCATGAATTACTCATTTTATGTATTTTACACACCATACTAAATATAAATTAATATTCATTTTTGTTAACAACAAGACTCTGTCATTTACAATCAAAATTGCACTATGTTAACAATTTATTTTCAAAGTTTTATTGGAATCAGTATCCCCTGTCATTTAGTCGCAAAACAAGAATATACAGAAACTTAATAGAAGACACAGAATTTTAGCAATCCACCAAATTACAGGTAAAAAAATCTATTCTGTCTAATGGCGGATATTTTATATTTTCTTACGTTTTTGAAAAATTATTCTGTAAAAAATGTTTATGGCTTTTTGCATTGTTTTACGAAATTCACAGGACAAAATTGAATTGATCAGAAAACCAATCTACCTTTTGCTATACGTGTATAAAATTTCACTAACATGTAGCAACATTAATTTGATATGTCGACGGACCAGCTTAAACTAAGTTAGCTAAACTTTGATATTCAATAACTTTTGTAGACTTTGACCGATTTTCATTAATTTTCGAGACATGTAAAGTAATTTATCAAGTTTATCATATACATTTGATAATT
Source organism: Melinopterus prodromus (assembly GCA_964023965.1). Classification (NCBI taxonomy): domain Eukaryota; kingdom Metazoa; phylum Arthropoda; class Insecta; order Coleoptera; family Scarabaeidae; genus Melinopterus; species Melinopterus prodromus. The sequence goes on along the minus strand of OZ030398.1, from coordinate 2,192,897 downwards.
AAAGAAAATAGGATGTCCCACTATTTTACTGGGAGACCAAAAATTGTTTTTTGGGGTAAGTTTGATTTATCCTGTGGGATGATTAAGGAACTTGGCAACTAGGTACGCTCTTACAAAAGCATATTAATTCTGAACATGTTCAGAATTCATCATGTTCAGTTCATTCATCACAATGTCTCAATTTTTGTAGAATATACACTGTTTGAAGCAAGATTTTGTATTTCACTCATAATCAAGTAACATTTGCTGCAAAGTTTAACAGCAAATTGCAAAGTTATATTTGAAATTGTTTATCTTCTACAAAATTCAGATATTGGAATGAATCAAAAACAATATGTGGAGAATATGGATGTCTTTGTAACAAAGTACTATAAACTTTGCTCATGTTCCGCAGTTATTTCACAGCGGGTATCGAACAGATCAAAAGCAGCATTATGGTCTGTTTTCAAAACAATACAATAGTATGTGCCAAGTTCAATGAATTTTATTTAAAATGCATTGAAAATAATGAAATCCATATTTTGTTTTACCTTTAAACTTGGCATAAACAGGATCGTCAGATTAGAACATATCTTTATTATTTTTTTTACCTTAAGATTTATTTATTAATCATAATATAATTCATCGTTCTTAGTCTTCTTACTATATTTAATAGTTGACTAAAACGTTTTAAAAAAATATGAAAATTTATTTAGATTATTTATTTCCTGCAAGGGGCATATATTTGAAGAATTTATGTTACAGGGAAGAATTAATATATACAACTTTAATCCCTATAATAAATGATAATGAATTAAACTTTTTCTTGTATCAAACAATATTTATTTATATGAAATAAATATGGCAAAACAATTAATCACTAATAATGGAAACACCTAATGTCGAATATTCATTGAAGTATGTTTTGTTTAAATAAATATGTTTTGATCACAAGCATAACAACTTAAAGGAGTATGTGATGATGTTGTATGAAATACAAAAAGTCAGTGTAGCCAACCAAACTAAAAAACATACTAATAATTTTTGTGTTTATCAAAATCCTAGAATTTGTCTATTTTCAAGAACGATTTTTTGAAGAGTATGAAAAGTATGAATGATAATAGTGAGTAGTATTGATAACGGGAATGGAACGTGGGTTCTTTAGAGATGTTTTCGATAATTTTTCTTTTGCTCTTAATAAAAATCGGAATATAAAGATGCCTGTCAGATTATCCTTTTTGGATATTTGGTTTTTGTGTGTGAGTACATAAATCACACCAACTAATGTCTGTCTGTTCAACATTTTCAGAAGTCAACAAATTTTCACGATAGTTAAGTTAAACATACAGGGTTTAATTAATTTAATAAAACTTTCCATCCTATCTTGCAAACTATATATTCATATAATAAAACTAGGGTTTTGTTTGCAAATTTTAATCAAAAAATCTAGCGATCGATTTAGACTTTTACATCATCATCAGGCTATTTGTCAAAGGAATTTCAAAAACAAACAAACAACGAAACAACATAACGCCAACGAGTCACAAGGCCTACTGTAGGCAAAATATGTTAGCCCAAAGCACAATATTTTCAGTACTTCGATATATTATAAGTTAATAGAGCCTATCAGGATCAACGCAAAACGTGAATTTTGTATAAGTTAGTTCGGATTAACAAACGTTAGTTTGGTTTATTTTTTAACCTCTACACATTTTTAAACCCTAATTATTATTACTTTAATAATAACATATTTAAGTAAATTGTTAAATAGTTAACAGTTGATGTGTTGATGTATTTTTTGCCTTAACTGACACAAATATTTATTTTTACAAATATTTTTTCATTTTTTAAGAACAATACAAATAATGTTAATTTAAATTGCAGCCACAATACAAACAAGATTTTTAAATTAATCTACGCAACCTTAAGTACCTTAAGTAAACAAAAGTATCAAAAATGGAACAACTGTTAAAAATGTTAAAATGATCTTTACGTTTTGAACTAAAAGCGAATTACATCCGGAAGTGAGCACATAAATTTAAGAGTTAAAAGATATCAAATAACATCGTTTTATGGCGCGGAACATCTGCCATCGGTACTCCTTTGTTTTATTCTCGCACGTACACCGCAGACAGAGTATTATATTTTTTCCATCAGGACAGACACTTATCATTGTTAGGTTTTATCTCTCTGTTTTATATGGCCCAGGGGATGTGTCTGCTCCGGAGTAAGGACATAGCAAGCCGCGCAAAGGGGACCGCGAAAAACGCGTTTTATATATAAAAACGTGGCCCCGAGCTGTCCCGCCTTATGTACACACAGTGGCGTACGTCAAAAAATATGAGCCGTGGAAAAAGACGGTTTCCTTCAGACGCAAACTTTTCCCCGCCTGAAATTTACAATATTTGCGGCCGAAAAAACAGACTTCCCCCCACATTGAATAGCATATATGCCGGCGCGGGCCATTTAAACTTTATGAAGTCGTGAAGTCGTGAAATATTCGACGTCTCTTACCTGGCATGGTATCCGTGTCACTGGAAAATGACCTTTTAGGACTTATAACTTCTTGTTCTTATCCTACAATTTTACTGACTGCCCCGTAATATGATGGACTTTATGGGTTTAGTGCAAATCAGTGTTATTACGAAGACGCCATAACTTTTAAGTGGATTACTGAAGTTTACTGAGAGATATCTCGGCACAAAAGACTATAAAGCACGTCAATTATAGAAGAGGGGTTTCAACATTATCGACATCAGTAAAATTAGCAAACCCATTGATCGGACGTTTTTGGTTCTTCCGAAACTTCTAAATCTTTTAATTCCTTACAAAATCGCGTAAAAGTAACAGGGTATTTTATGTGCTGGATAGTCGCTTCCGCGCCCCAAATATTTGAAAACATGATTGAGCATCATATTTTATAATAAGAATAATAATAGCATGCAGACAAAACTTGACCGTTTTCTAAATAAGGTAAACACCCCAAATTCAGACAGGCTACCCTCTCTCCCTCCTCTTTATTTTAATGTTTCTTGCATCTGTAATTTTTAGTGTTTTTCTTGGCGCAGCTTGTTATTCTGTTTCTTTTTCGCTACGTTTCTTATTTTTCTAGAATGCAAGCATTAGATAATAATGTTACAGAGGAACAGTTTCTCTTTACTTTATTTGGGTGTTTCAGGCCAGAATAATGATTTTTTAATGGAGTTGGCATGCTACTAGTGTAATAATTAGGGGTTATTGATATCCATGATTCCGTCACTCGTGTCGGAATTTTGACAGAATGCGTACAATTAATTGTAATATAGCAAACAATGTAAAATATGTTTTTTTCTTGTGTATAATGACAGCAATAGGGCCATATATATTACTTCTAACCATGTACACAATTCCGACACACATGTCTGATTTAAGGACGTGCTATATTTACATGTACCTAATTCTGCAACCCCATAATTTGTAAATAATAGTGGTTACAAGAGTAGTACACCGTGTTATTATGCATATATAAAGCATTTTTAATCAGCCTAAGTCGATATTATTAGAATTTTCTTAATTACCGTTAACCTATATTGATGTAAAAAGAAGTCTAATTGCAGTTACCTTATAAGGAAAAACTCAACCTTTAGCATAACAGCCAAGTATCAAGATCAGTAAAATTTTTAGGTTATATGCTGACCGTTAGAACATTGGTGCAACAACTGTTGGAATACCTTTTGCTAGCGAATTTTAGCGTAATATGTCAGATTATTTTAATTATTTTAATTTCTTTTACCTTATACCCATGAACAAATTAAGAAATGTCATAACTAATAAAGGGTGGCCAACTTTTTAATACTCCAAGGCGAGACGCTGAGATACGATGGGGGAAAATAAATAAATAATAAATATTTTCAATAATTAAGTGATATTTTAATGGTCATAATTTTGCAATACCTTTTTTACATGTTTTATAGCAAACTAAGTGGGCAAAAACGTTGTAAATGTACTATTTTGAAAGTTTCCCCAATCTATTGACAAACAATGACGTAATTACTTCGGCCTTTGTCCTCCTGAGTAATTTAGCTAACTTTCTTTTTAAGATGACGATGTAGACCATTGACCTAAAACTGAAACAAAAAATGTTTTATACTGAATAATCTTCTTTCTTCTGATTGTTCTTCTTTCTCCATACCATTGACAATGATGGGCGACGATTTATGTCTTATAGCTACTTCACATTTTTGTCGTCTTCCAACACAAATACACTCTGTTTTCGTGGGATTAATTTTCAAGCCATTAGATAATGACCATGCATGGATATTACTTAAATTGATGTTCAATAGAGAGATTCCCTCATTAAGGAGTTTAGGAGCAAACGAGGTATATAATTGCGTGTCATCCGCATACAACTGCAGGGAAACGTTCGCTGTTATATGGTATGGAAAATCGAAGGTGTACAAATTAAATAGTGTAAACAACAACTCTCTGTTTTGTGTTCTGTGGTCGAATTCGAAAATTAAAAACTTAATCCACAAACATTTCAAAGCCTATAATTGATAATTTATTATTTTGTGGAAGTATTTTCAGCATTCGTATGACTATGACTATAATCCATGCATTCTAGTGGAACAATCAAAACCTCAAAGGCACAGAAGTAGTTTCTCAACAAGATTCAACCTTGATTAAATTCATGCAGCTGTTTTACCCTATTTTATTAATAAAGGGGGAAAATGTTGGAGAATAATTTCTTAATTAAAAGTTTCCTAATTTCTCACTTTCCACATAAAAAATCAACCGGTAGTTTGTAATTTATATATTTTACCCTATAACATTATAAAAGGGCACATGTAAAACACAAACTCCATTTCCTTAAGAGTGGTGCACAGAGGCAACAAAATTCTTGCCACTATGTATTCAAATCTACGCTAGTAAAGGATAATAGGTATCAAAACAAAAAAAAGCATAAGAAACAAGGAAGGTATTTATTTAAAGCACCTTTTCTTCTAAAAAAACATATCTCGAAAACTGCCAACTTTTGAATACGACTTTGTTGGTGTTTTTTTATCATAATATATGATGGTCATAGAAATTTTATTAACAAGTCTAGCATCCTTCACTAACGTGCATTAAAATACATAGCTATAGAAGTTGTGTTGCATACTTCTTAACATATCTTGGAAATGGTTGGGTTTGAAGTGGGCGCTATTGCTTTTCTTCTTATAAAATGATGCTCTATCATGTTTTCAATGACTTGGGTAGCGGAAATGTTTACCCAGCACAGAAGTACGTCGTTTCTATTACGTGTTTTTGACATTTGCCATAGATTGAACAACGTTAAATTTACCGTCAATAAATAAATTGAATAATGCTCTCAAATATAGCTTGTCAGTAGCTATTAATGCCAAAAGCGAAGGTGAAGAACCCCGTCATTAGACAACATCGTTCAGCATCCCAAAGCCGGATGCCGTCATTATACACTTGGGAAAATCTCCCTAATGAGCCGCGTGATTTCCCACCACGATACGGCCGGAGTACCAACCCCTCATTCCACAGTCGGCTTTTTCCTCGAATGCCGCTGTGTACCGAATTTCCTGCAAATGACGTCGTCCCATAATGGATGTCAATTTCCGCAATTTCCCAACCCGCTGACTAGTCACCCGTTAGCCCTATAGCCATCAAAACAGTTATAATTGTTCGCATTGCGATTTATACAAAACTTCTCAAAGTAATATAACTAGTTTTATGATGGGGCACAAGTTAAGTTAAGCACAAGTTTCAAACTCAGGGAGCGAAAAATAGATCATGCTTTTTAAGTTTTGTAATTACAACGCTTTGTAATACAATTCCAATTTTTTTGTACTAAGAGTCGATAAAAAGAGTCGAGAAAAGTACTAAAAGTCGATTTTTTTAAGTAGTAGCGCTACCATATGATTGCAATTTGTCTGTTTCATTATTGCTACTCTTATAATTTTGTGGAAACTAATTTAATCAGAATTATTAAAGACTGTAATCATTATCGAGCTTATAAGGGAATAATAACTTAAAAACCTTGTTCAACGAATTTCTAATGATTTACAATTGTTCAGTTGTTTTCCAACGCAAACTAGATTTGGCAATGTTTTCATATTCTATTGTGATGTTTAAAAATCGGTGTAAGTAAGTAAAAATGCATTTTAGGTATAGGACATTTTACACAAAGTTGATCTAAAATACTACTATTCTGGAGTTCAACTTTGATCTTATAATTTGAACATCCTGTATAACTTTTCGACTTTTCTTTGTACCTATGGATCTATCGTCTGCAAACATGTACGCATAACAAGACTACTACAGCATAATCGTTTACGTACAAATTAAATAAAACAGGTCCCAAAACAGAACTTTGTGGTACTCCGAGCTCTTTATTAATTCACGTGATTTGTTTTCTCAAATTCTAACGGCTTATTACTATCCAACACAGTTTTTGGAATTTTTCATGTTTTCTCTAGGTTGTTTTCACGCATGTGTAATATATTTTCCAAATTAAATAGATGTTGTCTCCTTGAGCAGTACAAAAACTCTGAAAACTCTCAGAACGATGTTGAGAAATTAACGAGGAACTACAAGCAAGATGTAGAAGAACATTCGTCAACATTAGGTTAGGACATGCCGCATTTGCGCCGCTAGGGGCTGTGGACGTGACCTCTGGAGCGAGGAGTGACTTCTGCACTTAATTGCTAGATATGCTCCAGCCCTGCCCCGGGTACTGTAATGGCATCTGAGCGCTTGTTCCCAGGGCTATACCGGATGTTATAAGTTCAAAGAAGGCGAACCGATTTGAAGTGGAAAGTTTTTAAAATAAAATAAAATTCAAAGGGTATCTGCTGATTCTTCAGTCTGATTCTTCAGATACAAACTGAAATATGACAAATTTGACAGACACTTGTGGTACATTATTCCGACAAAATAAGCATTCAAGTAAATATTAAGTGCTTTAAATATTGTTAAATAAGATGTATTATTAAGATGATGTTAAACATTTATGTTTTACCATTTTTAATGAAACACACTATAAAGAAAGCCCTTAGTCTTCTTCAGTCTGCCTCATCTCTCCCTCATCTTTATTTTAAGTGTTAAAAAATTTTGAGTGTTTTCTTGGTGCAGCTTTTTATGCTGTTCCTTTTTCGCTTCCTTTCTTATTTCTCTATAATGATTTTCTTTTGTGCTTTCTTCTTTATTAACACTCAATTATTAAGATCAGTCAAACTTTTAGGTTATATTTTGACCGTTAGAACATGCAGGGTTGGTAAGTGTAATGTCAAATAAACAAACCGGATGTCCTAAAACAAAGAAGTTGTTGATGAAAGATGTTGTAGATTTCTTATTTTATCCAACTAAACTGAAATATGTTGGAATTTAGGACTGTTTGAATTTGGGACGTTTACCTTACAATAGTTGCTGCAAATTGCGACAACTTAGGGTCTTCATAGAGGTCTATAGGTTCATATAGGGCCGAAGTTCCCCAATTTCTACATTTGCCTAATGGAGAATTTTCACATGCATTACATTTAGACTTACAGTGTTGTATGCTGCATGTTGAGCAATTTTGTTGCTATTATCTTTGTTGTAGATGTGTTGTAGGTCAGTAGCATGTTTTTGCTTTTTGTAATATTTTGTAATAATTTCCTTCTGAAACTTTAATTGGTTCAGGGCGATCTGGAGTGCTCTGTTAAATAGATAAACGGAAGCCACCTTCCTTATGGTATAACTTGCCTTTGGTATATTGCTGTCTGTGCTGGTCGTTTTCTAAATTTCATGTAGTTAGTTCAGTTTGATGTTCTCTTTGTAGATTGTGATGTCTAAACAGTTTAGACTGCTATTTCGTGCTTAATGATGAATTTTATCTTACCCAAGTTAATAAATATCTTTTAATGCTACCAGCTAGGTATTAGAACAGTAAAAAACTATAAATATATCATCTATATATCTACTGTAATGGACGATGTTTGAAGTGAATAGTTTATACTGCAGTTTTTGTTGAGCATGGTTTACATCAAAATCCTTCATTTTTATTGTACAAATTTCTCAAACATCAACACACTCTACAACGGTTCTGCAGCGACTACATAAGCTTATTGGCTTCCAGTTTAGAACAAGTGTTTGTTTCCTTTGTTCAAATTGTTATAAAACTGAACAGATTCTTCAATTAAATGTTTAATGAACTCCATTGCTTTTGAGTTAACTATATTTGAAGGACCATTCAGTAAAATTAAATAAACTCTTCTGTCATCATATCTAAGACCCCAGTAGTTCGCTAGTAGTTAAGTCAGCGTTATTCAAGAGGCACTTCGCGCCATTGCACAGAACTTTCCGACAAACTTGGCACTTCCTATAATTTCCAATTACATCTATCTCCAGACGCAATTAATCGGGCCATACTAACTCTCCCTTTCTTCCCCCCCCCCTCCCCCGGCCCTTACAAAACTTCGAGTTTTATGAAATATGCCTCACTTAGTTACCAACGTAACGGGCAAAATTCACCCTGTTTCCACCCTGCCTTTTCAACAGTGTAAAAAATGCAGCAATCTGAGTTTGGAAACGATTTTTAAACCAAACGAAACTTTAGGAAGGTATAATGAAGGGAAATGCGTTTAAGGTGGCAAGTGCGGTCAAGGAAATGTAAGGAGTAATGTTGCAGAAAAAGAACCGAATGAATACAGGCGCCGCGACGCGTCGGGTTAATGTTCCATGAAGGGAAACTTGCGGCATTTCGCTCTTAATTTATACGCTTGTTATTCATTTCCATTGTTAGTTTATACGAGGTGGTAGGCACAAAATAAATGCCAAAGAAGCAGGGAAAGTTGTGACATTTATTTGCGGGTAATGTGTTCTAGAGCTGGAATTTTGTGTCGTTCCTTTTATGTTAATAGCATCGTTTAGAGCTGGTGTCTATTGAGATAATAATTCTTAATTCAAAAATGAAACAAACAATTTTAGTACAAACAAGACCATTCTTAGAATTTTCATTATAATTTGTTGAAGAAATCGTTATCTCAGTTATCAGATCAGTTATACCAAAAGTGTTAGTTTTGGAAAAAATTATTGGTAATAAATGTTTCCATACAGAAATATAACAGAAAATTTGTCCAATTGAATTAAAATTGTGCATATGGACTGATTTCCAGTGACAAGGCATGAAACAATAAAAACTGTGGAAAAGTAATAACCTTTTGTTTTTCCAAAAAAATTAAAAATTTTCAAGGTTATAGAAGAATCTCCGTTCACCTTCTATATTTATTGCGGATGCGGGTTTGTTTTATTAATGATTTAGTAATTGGTTAAATATACTATTACGTTTTTCGACTTTTATTTACAGATTTCGTTCACACACAAAGTTTTAATTAACTTACATTAAAACAAAACTAATTAGGTACTTAATTAGTTAATTAAGTAGTTAAATTCAAGTTGTCCAAATTAATGTGATAATAATTAATTATAATTTATTTAGTAATAATTATTGCTTACGTTTATTTTTGATATGTCACAATATTTGTTTAAATTTGCGCACCCTTCCTATATGCTTATAGATATATGGGATACCATCCTGATAATATTTAGAATATAAACTGCTTCCGACTTATGGCGTGTATCAAGCTTTGTTAATGCTGACGTTTCGCGAACCATGTTGTTCGCTTCTTCAGAGCTAACTGAACACTGAAGACCTGCCGAGGAAGTATCCCAATAATTTATAATAATCAATAAATTAGTCAATATTATACACTATGCCTATTTGAGCATCAAAAACTGAAACAAACAAAATATTACCAACAATTAAAATGTAATAATATGCAATAAAGCGTTTAACAACACTTTTTCAATCAAAATACCATCAGATTTGAAAAACAAAGTACCAAATAAGTGCAACCCTAAAATGTATAGTTTATTATTTTTATTAATTCTCTAAACTGTAAAAAAATATCTTAACAAGCGGGATACTTTTAAAACTCGTCGGGACACGGAATATGCTATTCTCATCTCGTGGTTTCTTTACTCTTTTCTGAAGGGGGAAAGTGTCCGGGTTTCAAGTGCGGAAAAGAAAACGGGATATACTTAAAGTCGCCATTATTTTCTCCCTTTTGTTACGTTCACGCCCTGCGGTATCTGGCTCTCCTTTTTGTTAAAGGAAATTCACCTCAACTTGGGCGAATACAAATAAATTCAAAACAAGTTTCCACCGACCTTTACAGAACTAAATAAAGTCTTAATAAACTCTGTGGGCTCTTTCTAATTAACGACTGTAACAAAGACAGAGCTCGACTTTCTGCTATCTGGTGTTTGTCTTCTAGATTCCGTTCTAGTTGCTTCAATAATTGAAACACAACGTAAACAAGCGTTTCCAAACTGCATTAGAAGTTGGTAAAATTGCTAATCCCATTCTAAAGTTTTAAAAGAAATGTGTTCGGAGAGTTTAAACGGAGTTTCAACATATTTCACCATCGAGAAGTCTAAAACTTACGAAAGTTTTAACGCTGAAAATAAAAGGCTTACCAGCGTAGTGGGGCGGAAACTTTATATCGATACTTATAACTCTGGTTTTGCAATATAATGATTAATAACAACAGCATGGTGATAGGATACTGAAAGGGTTGAGAGCGCGTATCAGTTATAATGCTCCGCGTACACAGAATGAACCGCATGTGATTGATCTACAAAGTTTTTCCGGACCTCGGCGTTGTATAAACCGACATCGTTTTATTTTGATTTGATTCATCGGTGTTATTATAGTTTGTTTGGTACTTTTCTCTTACGCATGGATAAACCCGTAACCCTGTTTCGAAAATGCGGAATTGAACATTTTCCCGTTTCTATTTTGCCGTGCTATTGTTTCGATACCACAACAAATTGTATTCTGCTAATTAAATTTTTCCTACGCTGATGAAATATTTTTGCTTGTTTGTATTCTGCCGTATTAAGCACAGAGGTTGTATCTACTATTTAATTTTTATTTCGTTCTTATGCTATACATTTTTACTTTATTATACGCAGTATGGTTTTTTGGTAAAATTAATAGTTTAGCTGCATGAGCAAATTGCATTTGATTGAGATCGGTCGTGTCTGCATGATATTTTGATACTATTGACAGTAGGTATTGTCAATATATATAGGTATTGCCGTATTGTCAAATCAACAGCGACAAAACACAGACACAAGTAGGTAGACAAGACACTACTTACAGTCATTTGAATCAAAATATCTGTCATATCCTGGATAACTAATTTTATCTTAATGCAGGCACGATCGATCTCGATCAAATAGAATCTCATGCAGCCACACTATTAATTTTATATATAGTAAAACAAAGCGGTTATAATTTGAAACTTAATTTTTTTAAATTTTGGTTTCAGAAACTAATTGTTCTGTATATAAGAGACATTGATACAACGAACCTAGTAGTACAATCGGAATTAGTAGAACTTTGAAAATCTCGAAGAAACCATACCCAACATTTTCTTCATGGGCAATATGTTCCTAATTTAAATAAAATAAAATATATTTATTTTATTTACAATAATAGTTCTACTTAGTTCTACTTCTCACCAAATGATCTATTGTCTTGAGTTTTACAGCCTGTTAAAATTAGATGCTGCGAATTATTATTACAGAATCATGATGAATTAAACAAAAAATTATTAAAATGAAACAACTGTTTCGTCAAGGTTTGTTTAGTAAATTTCCACAATAATGCCCTGTATGCTGCAGTGACTTATGGACTTATGTAATTTAAAAATGTGTAGGTATTATAAAATAAAAACTTTGCTTATTCGTAATCAAATTATCAGTTTGATTTGCTAAATAAGGCAAAATAATAAAACATTGCTTTTTGCCTATTCATTACGCACATGTAGGAAGTCCCCAAAGAAGAAGATTTTCACGTATTGCAAAATGGAATATTGTACAATGTACATACATCACTTATGGCATCGTTTAGACTTTAGAGCCATCAATAGAAAAAATCGATTTCCTTACCAAATAGGAAATAATTTATATTTGCCAAATAATTGAGACATTTATCAAATATTTGATATTTGGGTGTCTGTTACAATATCTAACAATTCCATCTTCCATTGTATCGGAGAAAGCTAAAACTGAACAAATTTACAGATAGGATATCTATGCTTAACACGGTTATAGCCAGTTGTAGAAAGTCCCATCAAGTCTTAATGGCTGCTTTGCTCTTAACGGCTCATTATTAACCAATTAAAATGTAGAACCGACTTGTTTAATCAGTCTCTTAGGAGATAATCAGTTATTAAGAGTTGATGAGCCTTTCTGCAACGGAGATTTTATGTATTTTATATTTTATGCAATTCCATTATTGATATTCTTTCTAATTCATTCAATGAATTAATTGAAAGCAGTTTAAAGTATTAAGGAATTGACATCAATCAGTAAGTAAAAAAGTCAAAAAAATGGCTGCCATTCGTTTCTAGTACAGGGAAGTAACTTTCCGCCAGACGTTAACATTATTTAGCGCCGTATCGGGCACAATGCCCGTGTTAATCCATCACAAGCTGCCCGATTTCGGTTCGCATTGCCCTCCTGAATGATCTTTCGATTTCTGCCCCAAATAAAGTTTTAAAAGACCGGACATAAGATTGATGCGATTTTTCCGACTGCCTACTCCGCCAATAAATCATTTCCCGACGAATAATTTGCGCTCATTACGTCCGATGCCATAGGAGATGCCACGTATCACCAATCCTTGTTCGCGAAAAGTTTTTCTCTGAAGGTATCCTCTCTCTGTCAGATTCCATAAATAAAATTTGTGACGCGATATATTTTATCCTCCTATGTACATACAAAGAGTTGGGCTTGGCCGGAATACTTGGTAACTAGGGGGATCTGCTGGGATCGTCTGCATTCACGTCTTGTCCTTTGGGATAACGGTCTGATGGAACACCATCCTGATGCCAAACGTGCCCCGCTGAAAAGGTGACGCGATTCGTGAATGTTTTTAAGGGTAGGCACGTGGAAGGCATATAAAAGTGGGATAAATAGCGTAAAGTTCGATAACGATAGTATTCGTGCGAAATACGTGCTCGGATCATTGTTGCTCAGACTTTGTACAAACTGAAACTACCATAACTATAAATTGGTTGCGGCAACAGATTCAGTAGTTAGTACAACAAAAGTACTGAATTATTGACGATAACTAGTTGTAATATGCGTTTTTGACTAATATATTAACGTCTAATTGTATTTATTATTTCAATGACAAACATGTTTTTCTTGTAATATTAGTTTTTAACTTCCGAGTATCCAGCTTTGTTTATCGATAATATTATGGCATTTTATGAAAAAAAGTGAACCGATTTTGCCCATTCACGAACTTATCCTTAATTTTTAACTGATAAGCCTGCATACCAAGTTTCAGATCAATTGCTTCAAAATTGCGGCAGTCAGTACCGTAACGAGGGTATGCACCGCCTGTGGCAAGGGTCTAACTTGCGCCTCCGCGTAACACAATAAAACACGAGTTGCGAGTATATGAAATGTATTTGTCAAGGTATTTGTATGAGTACATAATGTAGAACCTAGTAAGAACAAATTTTTATTCATAATTTTTATGTTAAAGTAATATAATTTAAAGCATAAAGCATTCAGGATATTTTATAAAGTAAACGTAACTGCTAATATAAAGAATTTAGCCAAATTACCTAAATATTTGACAAACTAAGAAGGTTTTGAAAGTTTTATTATATTTAAACTTACATTACCGCGAACATGTCAGTTGCTTGGAGGAACTATCACAATATTCCAAATAGGTGGCGGCATTTATAACCACCAGGTGATAGTTCACGAACAAAATTTTGTGGGGCCAGAAAATCAAAACGTACACACACACAAAATGTGAAATTATGTGTATACGGGCAAAAAGAAAACTTCAGAAGCAATTCGGTACATCGAGAGTTCCTTTTCCCTCAAACATTCAAGAGTTGTTACTAGAAATCAATATACGAACATAGCGTATGTCATAGGCCTCAATAGCTCAGTTGGTTAGAGCATTGTACTAGCGATACAAAGGTCCCTGGTTCAAATCCAGGTCGTGGCTGTAATTTTTAATGTATTTAAAAATTTACATCCCGCCTGTATATCACCATCTTCTATACTTTGATTAATTCAAGAGTTGGTTTGTAGAAATAAATTCCAAAATTCCCGTTATGTTCTAAATTTATACAGATATATCTCTTTTTCTTTTCTGTATCAGCTTTTTACTCGGAATGATATTTAGTTTTTAGAAGAAAATCTGTAAAAAGTTTTATGTGGATTTTATTTTGTTACTTAAATTTATTTACTTTCTATTGTTGTAAATGGGTATTGATTATGTTATTTTTTCTTTTACGCATTGTTTGATATGTATTTTATCTTTTATTTTTATTTGTTTGTTAACATTTCGTACGCCTGTAACTTCTTAAGGAATAGAAAATACATATAAGACCATATAAAACATTATACTCAGAATGACATTTGATTTCTAAAAATTAATTCTGCTGAAAAAAAGGGAGACTATTAATATGTTTATATTTTTTCTAATTAATGTTATTTTGTAACTGTTATTTAATAATCGATTTAATTGTGAGTTAAAGTTATGTCAATGTTTTTGGCGCTCCGCTAATTTTTCGTATGAACAAAAGTGCTCCCTGACTTCAAAAAGGTTAAGAACCACTGATCTAGAGCAAGGCTGTCCAACTTTAGGCAACCTAATACGCTTCACAATGTAACTCTCAATAAGAATGGGTCGGAATCCTTTGTTTTGCGCCCCAAACCCAGTTGTGCCCGTGGCTGGGGCCTCTTTTGCGACGCCCTCGTTACGGCACTGACGGCAATTATCGTGTACACAGACGGACAGACAGACGGACATTGTGGCAAACTCAATATACCCGCACCACAGTAAATTGGGGGGTATAAAAATTATACAAACATTTAGACAGTACTAATATAATCGCAACACAATATATTATATTAAATAAACTATTAACTAATGTACTCATTGGTAATCATATAATATAGAAATAAATAAAAACAAATATAAATGCACTAAAGAAGGCTTTATTTTTACTATTTATTTATTAGTTCATTGTGATATTTATATTATATTAAGTAATTTACTATCGTTTGTCCTTAACACTATCTTATGAAGCCAAACTACATACATTCTACTCACATACTCACATGAATAAATAGTATAATTCCTTGGATTTCCTGTCTTCAGTACAGCTGAATATCAATTGTGCCGTATCACTATAACTTATAAATTATATGAAAAGAATTATTTAACTAACTTTCTTATTATTTGCTTTAATTCCCTTTTTAGACGGTTCCATTTTTTGAAGCATCCTTTACGATAGTCTTGACAAGCGAAAGTGGCCAAGCCCCCTCCATTTTGCTTCATGTGAAATAGTCAACTGTTGTCCGAAAAAATGCGGCATTAGTTGAAGCAATATAAAATCTGAACCAATGTATGTATTTGTTGATAAATACAGTTTTCTGTACTAGTATATTTTATAAATTATATATCCTGTTGTCGCAACAGTTTCGGTAATGTTAAAAATACTAATTACTACTCCTTATTGCTGTTACTACATGTAGTTTTGTTGCTGCAAGCAATTCCGTTTTTAGTTTGTATACGCTTTATAAAATATTCATTGTTTACTGTTAATTGACTCTGTCATTTGCAATTTCTTCTCACTCTCATTTAAAACATCGAAAATATCTACCGGAAAAGTCTATTGATTTTCGTGGAACGCCTACTTTACAATCGTTCAAAGTATAAGGTTTAAACACTAAATCAGAAAAAAGGTACCGACGTCGACCGAAATAACCCTAGATCATGGGAAATATCACACACAAACGCAAGATAAAATCCCGTAGAATCGGTATTACTAAGATCCGGAAGGAGTATTCAGGACTCCATAATTGAGAACGGTCGATTCATTCTACTCAGTTCTTAAGCCCAGCTAAAATTTCTTCTTCTCTTGGGGCGATGGTAAAGTGATTCGACTGCCATCTGCCGTGTCGTCTCAACGTCTTCGAGCATTCGCCTTGCCAAAATTTCCCACTTATTTATTCATCTACTCCGTCTAGGTGCCAGGGTGGAGTAAGGAGATTGTCAAGGCCAGGAAGGACTTTCGAGTTGTGTCACAGGCGAAGTGGGAGCGACAGCGTAGCTGACCTAGATACTGAAGGAGTGGAAATTTGCCCTCCTGTTTACCGAGACCTCTAGTTTCTGAACACCGGCACCCCCGGAAAAGGGGGATGATAAATCGCCAACAGTCGTCGCTCTATTTGTTCTTTAGCTGGTTTGGTTTGTTTACAAGGAAGCTACGAAAAATGTCCCTTTTTCTTTGGAAAGTGTTAAAATGTCTTTTCCACGCTTAATTTTATTTTAAGTGCTGAAAAAAGCTGAAAAGGAAAACGAATGATGAAGACGCTGCTTCTCTAATCAAGAGATTATTATCAAAATATTACATTATTACTATTTATTGCATTGAATTCCCTGATAGTAAAATGGATAAAACAGCACTGTTTGTACGTATATTCTGTATACATACAAACAGTATACCAATATAATTGAATGGGGTTTTTAATAAAATAATGGTGTACTTCTGTAGGCATAAACCTGATTGATGTTTGATATAGTAGTAAAATTTTAATGTAATGTCCTAATTTCGATTGGAATACTTCTTCATGCTGTGTTCTCTAGTTTTCCATATTTTCTGATTTTATCTGATTAAGACAGCGGTTTTTCAACGTTTTTACTGTTGCGAAACCGTTCAAATGGGGTTGAAAACCGGCGGAACCCCAACAGAAAAATGTTAGACAGTGTCGTTTACTCCTTCCCAATATCATTCCGACGTAAAAATACACAGGGAATAATGTGTAAAGCAATTTTGCAATTTTAATTCTACGGTGAAATTGCAGCACTTTTCCAGTAAAATTTCATAAATATTCTCTAAAATTACGGTGATAATGCTGTATTTTCACAGAAATATGTATGTCTTTTGTATTCAGAATATCATCCTGATTGAAAATAACACACAAAGAATATAGGGTGCCATTTAAATTTCTATGATGACGTCATTTCCGGAAAAACCGGAAGTTATATTAACCTCAAGAGTATCCCAACGAATGCCATTTTTTGTGTATTAACACATTCCCAAACTTCGTTCGTCTAGCTTTATAAACAACGAAAATAAACGGGAGTACCTATGCCGTGGGTCACCCGGTATTTATTGGTTTCCTATGAATAACACCGCCACAATTTCTGTCAGAGAAGCTCAGAACTTGTCTGGCAATAGATTAGTAATTTTATCTGGAATGTAAGATCATATTGCTGTTAAGATCACAATCCACAAGTCTGATCTTTTCCTAAAGTCCTTTATGAGGAGCAAATTCAAATTGTTGGTTCATTTTGCCACACATTTGGATAGGGGAAACTATTGAAGACAAATTTGTTAGATTTTCGCCAATAATTTCGCCCGGAGTTGTTTTCTAGAGATTATTTTACAGATAATCTTGTCATTTGAAGAACCGGCCTCCGCCACTGCTATTTTTCCGCGGAACCCCTGACTAGAATTCGCGGAACCTAAGTGTTCCGCGGAACCCCGGTTAAGAAACACTGCATTAAGATATCTCTCGAAATCTGTCCAGTAAATAAAAATGGGTATTTTAGCGATTTACGGACGAATTTGGTAGTTATTAATAGACCTATTATTATACCTTCGTTTGATCACATCTAGCTCTCAAGAACATCGTTAGTGGCGGAACTGTCTAAACTCGAAAATGGATAGAAAAATACGACGCCGATAGGTAGATTATTGCTTTTTTTATTTATTTGAGTTTTCTCGACATATATATTTCGAAAATACATAATGTTTACTATGAACGTTACCACTACCAAGATTGGTAGAAAAATGTTTCCATGTTTGTAGTTTTTTGTAGCCCACGTACACTTTTTAATAGCATAATAGATAATTCGTGACGAAAACTTATCAAGTACAAAATTACCAAAGCTAATCGCTTTGGGGGAGACTTGAGTAAATGGCCAGATAAACTATTAGTTTCCCACCTGATGCCGTGCAACAAGCCATCGCGCCTAATCCCCATGAATAAGTATGTATATAGCGCGACGACGCTAAACATTCATTTTACCAGCTACGGGGAACATCAGAATACATGAATACAAATCGGGACATCCCCTAATAGCATAGCAGACTCCGCGGCGTGATCGAGTAGCGGACACGGGGGAAACAGGTACCTATAAAGGTATAATTTATATTGTTGGGAAATACCTATCCATCCTATCGAACTTGGCCGTCACGGTTCTCGCTGTACAGACTGTATAGAGATTACATTTGTGACGTAATGGATTAGTCGTACCCCCACCCCCCTCAAGGGGTTATCACTCTACAGAACATAATCCTGAGAAATTAAATTGAGAGTTAAGGTGAACGTCCCAAATTCACACAGGTTAAGGAATTTTTGTTACATTTGTAACTGTATATTTGTAACTGTTATATTTAGGTGGTGATATGGCCTATATCAACTTTTTTTAAACAAATATTATCTTGTAAAGATATTTGGCTATTCATTTTTAAAGAAAATTGATAATAGTTATGTAATTTATATTATGTTTTATAAGTTTAACAATTGTCCCTAATTGCGACACTAAGTGTATATTTTGATCCGAAATCCAACACCTCAGTGAACCTAAATCAGATACTTGTGGTACATTGTTCCGAAAAATATAAACATTCAAGTAAATATTAAGTGTTTTAAATATTGTTAAATAAGATTTATCATTACGAAATGTAAAACATTTATGTTTTACCATTTTTGATGAAATACTGTATAAAATACGTCCTTAGTCTTCTAAAGTCTGCCCTCTCCCTCATCTGTATTTTAATGTTTCTTGCAACTGGAATTTTTTGTGTTTTTCTTGGCCCAGCTTTTTATTCTGTACCTTTTCGACTTCTTTCTTATTTCTCTAGAATGATTTTCCATTTTGCTTTCTTTTTTTATTAACAAATATTCTCTCGAAGCATTAGATAATGATGTCACAGAAGAACAGTTTCTTTGTACTTTATTTGGGCGTTTCAGACCAGAATAATGATTTTTTTAGTAGAGATGGCATGAGTTCAACTGTTATCTGCAAAGGTGGTGTATTGATGCCAAAATTGCTATATACTATATACTGCTGGTGGTGTAATAATTAGGAATTATTGATGTCCGACAAACCGATATCCGAAAATAAAGCTCGATGTTGTAGATTTCTTATTTTATCCAACTAAACAGAAGTATGTCCGAATTTGGGACGTTTACTTTACGATGGATTAATAAAATCCGATTGATGATCCCAGATTTTTTTGTGGACTTTGGATTTTTTATTGACGACATCATGCGATCAGTTGATTGCAAGTTTGGTACACCTGAATTACAAATTTGGTACACCTAAAATTGGTACCGGAAATGCTAGTAGTAATTAGCATTTCGGGTATTTTAAAAAAAAAAAACTATTTTCTTGAAAAACTACGCCCGAAACTCCCCGTCGACCATGACAATTCGTTTTGAGAAATCTCATTTATTTAATGATATACAGAATGTATGTACGTTAAAGCCAGTAGTGCCTAGATTTAATGTTATTGTAGATAAATATAAGTATATCACTTACGTTTTGAAGCATTTGTTAATTAACAGCGAGATATAAATGATTCTGGACAAATTAGAGTGATTTATTCCATTGAACGTGGTTTCTAATGGCTAATAAAGAACAAAAAGGAAAGATTGCGATAACAAATGAGCAAAGGGCCTGTGACAAATTACGGCCCTGAGCTAATTGGGTACGAAGAAAAGAAATGGTAAGAAAAAAAAAGTGTTTCGGTTTCCTTCATTATATTGGCGTAACTGACGTAAGAAGCAGCATAATTTAGTTTGGAACCATTAATTTTGAAAAATAATCATAAGTAAAATGAAAACATTATAAGTACTACCTTTTTACTTTATCATACGCAGTATTATAAAGTATTGTAATCATGCCGAAAAAGAAAATTGAGATTTTAGCGGAAATAGGTCTTTTTGTGCCCCCTGAACATTTTTGACCAAGGTCCAAAAAAATGTCTGTGTGTGTGTGTGTGTGTATGTGTGTATGTACCCGTTTTTTGTGGAGACGATTCCGGGGAAACTGCTAAAGGTATCGGGCCGAAAGTTCATATTTAGAAGTTTCATGACTAAACTTATAGCTGAAAAGCTTTTGGTTCAAAAGGGTCCAAAGGAACTGGGTATTTACTCTTAGCATTTTGCAACGATGTTGCAAATGAGCTGCCATTCCTGTAATTTCGTCAAAATAGATAAATAATAAATTAAAGTAGAGGAAATTTTGTATAATTTATGTCTATAACATTTTTTGGTAAAATTAATAGTTTAGCTGCAAGAGTAATTTCTATTTAATCGAAATCGTATCTGCAATTAATAGTTGGTAGCCAGGATATTTTGAACTTTTGAAAGTATTCAGAACGTCAGCGGTTGCGAAACGTCAATTCAACACGCAAATGTATGGAGAATGCGATCAAACACGCGGGCACGTACGATATGTGAAACAATATTGGTACATCTTGGTGTTCAAAAGTCAATGTGTATTTCAAGTGCGGATAGCAATGTTGTTATGTTTTCGCGAATAAATGCAAGCAAGATTGTAAGACGGTATGTTAACCTTAACACTTATTTGTAATATTGAGCATAATTCTTTATGATCTTTTATAGTTAGCACTGAAGACGTGGTAATACCCAAAAATATAGTATGCTAGAAGCCAATATAATATAATAATAATCAGAATCAACAACCTTTTTACTTTATCATACGTAGTATGACCAAGTATACTAAACGTGGCGAAATTTTTTACTTTATCATACGCAGTATGTAAAGTATTGTAATCGTGCCGAAAAAAAAAATCGAGATTTTAGCGGAAATAGGCCTTTTTGGGTCCCCTGAACATTTTTCACCAAGGTACAAAAAAATGTCTGTGTGTGTGTCTGTGTGTGTGTGTGTGTGTGTGTGTGTGTGTGTGTGTGTGTAAACGATTTTTGTGGAGACGATTCCGGAGAAACTACTGAAGGTATCGGAACGAAAGTTCATATTTAGAAGTTTCATGGCCTAACTTAGAGCTGAAAAGCTTTTGGTTCACAAGGGTCCAAAGGAACTGCTAGTTTATTCTAAGCCTTTTTCAAGGATTTTGCAAATGAGCCGCCATTTCTGTAATTTCGTCAAAATAGTTAAATAATAAATTAATGTAGAGGAAATTTTGAAAAATTTATGTTTATGACATTTTTTTGTAAAATTCATAGTTTAGCTGCAAGAGCAAATTCTATTTGATCGAGATCGGTCGCATCTGCATTAATATGAAACTACATAGTAGCCAGGATTTTTACAAAAAAAATTTTGTGTGTCACATTCGAAAACAGCTGATCTCATCAGAGGCTGGAGAACCACTATGGAACGTTGCCGCTCTAGTGCGGCAAATTATAAAATACAAATTTCAAATAAAATAAGATCACCAATTTGATTGTTTGTTGATAAGAAATATCACCCCGTCTTTATATCTAATTCTAAAAACGATAAATTGAGAAAATTATAAATGAAGTATAGCGATGAGTGTAGTTTTATTTTGGTATGTTGGTAGGGATGTGTCATGAACAAATATAAATTTGTCAGAATTTGAATTACCTTTTTAAGGTGCGTTTTCATTAGTGATAATGGCAGTTGTAGCAGACGCCATTATAGTATTTCCAACAGAAAATTGCTAGTGACTCATGTTTATGTACATGTAAACTAATATGTGTCATTATCACGATATGTAAGAAATACTATAATTTCGTTTTAAACTAAACGTTTCGTCAAAGTGGTACCAACCTAGCATTTACTATACAGACATTTTTTATTTATTTTTTTAAATGCGTATTTCTTAGAAAGCAACACAATAAACGTTGATGTCGCTCCTGCCAAAAACTAGATAGCGCGACTCGCTCACATGCGACGGCGACACTCCGCCTTCGGTGACGCGCCGCAACACCGCTCGGCGCGCTATTCCGTACTTTCAGCATTTGTGACATAAATAACTATTATTCTAATGACGTAGTGTAGGTAGTGTCAAATGCTGGTGCTTTGACAATACCTACGATTTATCTCAATAGAATAGATTCTCATGCAGCTAAACTATTAATTTTATATATTGTATGATAAAGTCATGTGCCTGGCCACATCAGATTTTTTACTTTATCATACGCAGTATGCTAAAGTATTGTAATCATGCCGAAAAAAAAAATTGAGATTTTAGCGGAAATAGGTCTTTTTGGGTCCCCTGAACATTTTTGACCAAGGTACAAAAAAATGTCTGTGTGTGTGTGTGTGTCTGTGCGTATGTATGTCTGTGTGTAAACGATTTTTGTGGCGACGATTCCGGAGAAACTACTAAAGGTATCGGAACGAAAGTTCATATTTAGAAGTTTTGTTACCAAACTTAGAGCTGAAAAGCTTTTGGTTGAAAGGGGTCCAAAGGAACTGGTAGTTTATTCTAAGCCTTTTTGAAAGATTTTGCAAATGAGCCGCCATTTCTGTAATTTCGACAAAATAGTTAAATAATAAATTAAAGTAGAGGAAATTTTGAACAATTTATGCCTATGATATTTTTTGGTAAAATTAATAGTTTAGCTTTAAGAGCAAATTCTATTTGATCGAGATCGGTCGCATCTGCATTGATATGAAACTTCAAAGTAGCCTGGATTTGACAAATATTTTTTTGTGCTGTCACCACAGAAATGTCTATGGCTGTCACACTCGAAAACAGCTGATTTCATCAGAGGTTGGAGAACCGCTATGAAACGTTGCCGCTCTACTGCGGCAAAGTCGAAAATACAAAATTCAAATTAAATAAGATCGCCAATTTGATTGTTTGTTGATAAGAAATATCAACCCGTTGTTATCTAATTGTAAAAACGATAATTGAGAAAATTGTAAATAAAGTATAGCGATGAGTATAGTTACGTTTTAGTATGTTGGTACGGATGTGACATCTACAGTGTCATGAACGAATATAAATCTGTCAGAATTTGATTTAGCTTTTTAAACTTGACGTTTCGTAGAAGTGGTATCAACCTAACATTTCCTATCCAGAAATATAACCATTTTTAATTTTTTGTAAGTACGTATTTCTGTAGGTAGTGTCAAGTGCTGATGCTTTGACAATACCTACGATTTATCTCAATAAAATAGATTCTCATGCAGCTAAACTATTAATTTTATATATTGTATGATAAAGTCATGTGCCTGGCCACATCAGATTTTTTTTTTTAGATTTTAGCGGAGATATCCTATTGGGTCCCCTAAACATTTTTGAGCCGCTATTTCTAGAATTTCGTCGAAATAGTTAAATAATAAATTAATGTAGAGGAAATTCTGAATAATTTATGACTATGACAAATAAATAGTTTAGCCGCATGAGCAAATTCTATTTCATCAAGATCGCTCGTATTGCATTAAAACACTATAGTATTACAACTAGTTTTGCCAGGATTTGTCAGATATTGTGATTCTAATGCCAGTAGGTAGTGTCAAATGCTGATGGTTTGACATTACATACTGTAAATATAATCAAAATATCTGTCTAGTTCTAGTAGTTTTATTTTAATGGAGACGTGACCGATCTCGATCAAATAGAATCTCATCCAGCTAAACTATTAATATATGGTATGATAAAGTCATGTGCCTGGCCACATCAGATTTTTAATAATAACAAATATATAATATATATTTTTAAATAATAATAATAATAATAATGTTTATTCATCATTATGTACAGAATACAGAATGCAGAATGTCATTTACAAAGTATGAGTAAGTGTATGAGTGTGAAGTAAGTCAGCACTGTGTATTATTTTTCTATCAAACGGCTTTCTATGAACTCCTCTATGCTGTAGGGAGCAGTTTGAATCAGGTAGTCCATCAGTTTCCTGCAGAAGACTGAGTTCCTGTTGGCTTTCCACAGACCAGTGGAGAAATTTGCACTTGTTTGGCTTATGTAAAAAAAAATGTTAAATATCAGTAATTTGTATGTATTTTATACTGGAATTATTACACGGAATTTTCATTAAAACGTTAAACTAAATCTCGACTCGTTCATTATGAATGTATTAAAGGAGACCAAAACGCATAAATAATAACGAACGTTAGGGCGGCTGGCATATTAAAACAGTTTAATGTTTGCTCCATGAAAAACCTCCATGTCACTGCGGTCGCAGAGCACGGAGCAAGATTTATGCCTTAATAAAATTCAAATTCATACAAAATGGGAGCCCTTTTTACTGGCTTCTCATTAATTCGTATTAAAATCAACTTTGCGTCGTATACGAGCAACTTATAATATATAACAACTGTAGCCAACTTTATGGATGTTTCGACCTCCAATGTTTCGTTTTACTTCGATTTTGCTGTACTTACATAATATTTATTTATACTGTTACTTATAAGTAAGTGTACTTAGGATAATCCCAACTTAATTTGTTAATGTATATTTTTTCGATTTTTTTTATTTGCACCCTAATTTTGCCATATTTTTTTTTAAAACAGTGTTCATTGCATAAATTTAAAACATCTTTAAATTTAAATGTATTGTTGCAATCGTATTCCTAGATGATTCAATTGCATTTTACTCTTAGCTGGCTACAGATAACCATAGTAATTTACTTTATTGGCTCTGATTACGTTTGCAATACAATCTAAATGAGTGAGAAAATGAGGTCGGTTGTTTGTTTACGTATGCTTTGCAATAGCTTTGCAATAAAGCCAAACGTCGAACGAAGTTGTTTGTTTCATTCATATTTGCACTGACCGATCCCGGATATTGTCATTCGTGTGTCAACCAGTACGGTCAAGAGTACTTCCTTCCAACATGATAGAATCTAATAGAAGTACCTTCACATGACAGTGAGGTTTTGACACGTGCTTTAGCTGTGCTTTAGTTCATTGAGAACAAGATGATATTTCCTATTGAAGTTGAACGTTTCCTTTCAACAGTCACTCGATTACGTCAGACTTATTCCAAGCTATAAATGTATTTCTGTAAACAGAATTTAACTATGTATAGTTCGGCATTTTTGCTGAATACTTGCAAAACACGCACACAACGTAGCTACCAGCGTAGCGTAGACAACTTTTCATAAGAAATGGATAATCTAACTAATTTTCAACAAATTTATTACTGTCTCAATAATAGTGAATTTTATATTTGCGCTCGTGCCGGTTGGGGACCAAAATCAATCTTTTATAAACTATAAATTAATTAACTAATTAATAAATTACCGTAGTAAGAACATGACTTTGAACTTTAGAGTACTCTTGCCTATGGGGCCCCAAAGAGAGTGGAGGGAGTTTTAGCAGTTAAACTCGTGTATTTTTTAAAATAAAAGAAATTATATCTTATACTTTACGAGACTAATGAGAAACCCTTTGACTAAGTAGGAGGAGAAAAACTGTATGAATGCTTTGAAGCTTTTTAGTCGACACTTTTCCTTTTCTGAATTCTATTTTTCAATTCTATTCTGTAAAGATGAATGCTCTAAAAGAGTCTGTAAAATGCAAAATTCCGATCAGCAATATGCTGTAAATCTTTCAAAGCCCTTATTATTACACAGTGTTTATAAAAAGAAACGTAACCACTCAATATATGTCTTTCTAAAAAGTTGACAAGGAAAAGATTCCAATAAAAGTTTTAGGAAATTGCTTAAGCTACAAATTTGAAATGTTAAGAAATGAAACACACTTTATAATTAAAAGTATTTCGTATTTATAACTTAGTCCTTTTCAAAAACGACGAGCTCTATAACACGGTAGAAATCCTTTTAACATTGTTTAATTGCTATCTTTTAGCATTTAATCGTCTTGTTACATTTACACCTCTGACCTCAGGGACAAGCAAATTTCACTGTTCAATTTGTAATTCAAAAGAGTGAAACAAAACAGGAAAAAGATACAGCATGATATACATTTTTTTAAAATTGAATTTTGTCTGCTTCCTTCATATACATATATTCAAAAGTCATTCAAGTTTTTAGCATAATTCTTTTCACGATCCTTCTTTAAATTTTGAGGACCAAATAGTGACACGTCACATTTCTTCTGATATAGTAGAAGGCATTCGACATAATTGTATTTTTTTGGTGATATGGCATCGGAATCATAGATAATGTTACAAATTCCCCCAGTTCCCAAATTCAAAATTGCCCAGGGCCACATGGTGACATAACGCGCCGCTGCATTTATTACACCAACAACGCTGCCTAAGTCAACAAATACGTTTGTGATCTTTTAATCTTACGAGTTACTAGCCTTCAAACACAGGGCTGAGTAGTTTTGCAACGGATAGTAGAAGTCTCCAAAAATAATCTCGTCAAAAGAATTTTATAGAAGATAAGAAATAATTGCTTGTGTTTATGACCACATCAGTGGTGGATTGGTGACATATTTAATTCGACAATTGACAATGATGATTGACATACATTCACTTTTATCATCCGTCTGTCCAAAGAACTGTGTAATTTATTGTTATTTTGGCCTTCGGAATTTTGACGATGCATTAGCATCGTCAAAATTCCGATCATTAAAACTGGGCCATCGTATAGGTATAATATCACCTGGTTGGTTAATCTTATTAAAACTCCGATCGGTTTCGCGTGCCATCATCACGATTGCAGAGACCACGATAACAGTTTTTGGGTGCAATCACGCGTTGGAATTAAAACGGCCATTTAGAACCGAGCAACCCAATTACTGAGTGTCGGTGACGAACAGCGACCGGGTGGTAAGTAAGCACTTTTACAATGGTGCGATCGCGACACCCTCCGCGCTGTTTTGTCCATTGCCTCGAGTGCGTTGCGGCCGGGGGTTGTGTCGGATGGGTGGGACGGTAGGGTGGGCATCGATTGCTACCTCCAGTTGACGGTTGCTAAGAGACGGAAGCTCCAATTCGCCCTCTCCCTCGGACCGGTCGCCCCGCTCGGCTATTTTTCGAATTGCAAGTCCGGTTTTAAAATTTCAAGCCGCTCTACTATGAAATTGTCCCGCTCGATCTGCCGAACAATCCATTATTTTAATGCTAACCGGATTCGTTCGCAGTTTATGTCCGGAAACTTTCTACCGGAACTCGGAATTGTCCGCACGCCGATTTTGCGCGGTGATTGCAAAAGTTGTGATGGTCGGCTCTATCACTTTTGTTCCGGTTACACAGTTACTCTTTTACGTTCTTTGAATTACATTTTTTATCGTTTTTATACGCTCATTTTTGACTGACGTGAGGTAAGCGAGATGTTTACATTTTGGTGAATGCGCCGGGGAAAATTAAATTAAGGTAATAAATCAACTAAAAAACTTGCGTTAAAGTAATTATTTCATCAAAAACTATCCACAATATTAGTGATTTGATGTAACGAAGGCTAATTGCATTGAACAAAAATCCTTTCACAAAAATTTTACCAACACTACAGCCAGTATTTTCGGTTGCTTTTGTGCTATATTTGAGAACTTTCATATACTACCTAAGCATCCAATAAACGAATAACATCCTTTGTTGGCATACCGCTTCATATTTTCAAGCACATGTAAACTCTAAAGGTATTCCTGCGTTTCGTCTTGAATATCCAGACTAATTGGTCCTTGAATCCACATCGGTAGTTGATGCTGTTTTTGTGAACAGCGCCGTTCATACATCTGAAAAGAAAATTGTCTGGTTGTCTTGGCGACCATACTCCTCCCGTCTTGGATATAAACCATATATAAACTCAGATAAATTCTTCCAAGTCGATGTAAAGTGCGGTATATTGAATTGGTCTATAATATACAAAATATACTCCACGAAGGAATCGCCCTAACTGCCATCTCTGTTTTTAATAATGGCCCTGATAACAACCCCTAAATGTTCGAATAGCAACCGTAAATCTATCAGTTGTAAAAGAAAATGCTTATAACGTTTGCAAAAATTGTTGCATGAATTTATTTATTTATTGTTATTATTTATTATACCTCCAATTATTGGTAATTAAAAGATTTAGTAGCCGTTAGACGCTCGGAGTTTTGCTTCATGGACAACATCCCCTAAATGACGATAATGTCCGTTCGAATAGCAAACGTAAATCAATCAGTTGTTACAGAAGAGTGGTTATGACTTTTGCAATTTGACAAGACTCGTACCGCTAAAACTACTAAACAAAAGAGAAATCAAATAGTGTTTCATACTCCTGAATCATTTCTACACACATAAAAATACGGAGTTGGATTTAACACCGATTCAACACCGCTATGGATCTCCCTCGCGACCATTTGCGCATGTAGTTAGATCGGACGGAGTTGAATTTTTAGGGAGTACATTCACTCCTTTTGTAGTTATTATTATTTGAAAAGGAGTTGAAAATAAATCTTTAGGGAGTTGGTTGTTTTCACCGCGCGGGTGTTAAAATTATCCTATACGGAGTTAAATTTATACCAAAGGGAGAAATGATGCGGGGGCCAGCAAAAATAAAAAATATGCCAATTAATCAGTTTTCTGTGTTCTGATCACTAGTCAATAAGAAACAACAGTTTAGTTAGTTGTTTTTTAGTGACAGTGACTGTAACACAGAAAAGTTATTAATTTAAATACTCATGTAATTTAGATATCAATCCTTTATTTTGTTCAATATTATATCTATTCCACAATACTTACATATAAATATACTATAAATAATAATCAGTAGTACACCGTCTTGTCTGTCAACTGCAACAGGCAATGCTCCACTTCTTCCTTTTTTAAGTTCTAATGGTAAAGAAACCTGTAATACAAAACCAAATTAATGCGTATCAGTTGTATATGTAGTAAATAATACTTACGTGACTAAACATGTATCAGTTTTACTGTCACTCCATCCCCTGGCACACGGAGGCGGTAAATATGTCTCAAGCTGCAATATCAATAACTATTTTGTTTAAAAATATATCTTACATTGCTTAAAATGTATCACTGTACCTTTGTGGCAAGTTGTTGGTGACTTCTCCTACATATGTATTGAATTCGTGGTGAAAAACTGGTGTAAATTTTGCTTTCCACTTGCCGTGACGTTCATGGAATAGTAAAATGTGCGTTTTCTTCTTCTATACTTAATTTTTAAGACAAGAAAACTGTAATACAAATGGGAATTAATACTTATCAGATACATTCGTAGTAAGTAAAACTTACGAACATATATTTTATTAATTGGTAATTAAACCTCATCCCCTGGCACAGGGTGCGGTCAATACGGCTCAATCTTCAATGACAGTCACTATGGTTATAATGTATCTGAAATGTTCAAAAATATAAAAGCTTGTGACCACAACCAATGGGTAATATACAACGCACAAGTACCTACCTGTCGTTACATACTTGTCGTATTAAATGCGACGAAACCTAAAATTTCTCTGTTATTGTTTTCGTATTTAACACGGAGATGAAAATAAAACAAATTTTTCACTTTTTGAAATAAATCGTACCATTTTGGAAATTGTTCACTCCACGCGGAGTTTAAATGAATAAAAAAAAAGTATTTTCTCTCGTTTTCTCAGTTATTTCAACACCCTGGGTGGTGTTAATTTTTATTTCACACCGTCGTGCTGGAGCCGGTGAAAATTTTCACCTTGTCGGATATCAACTATTTTCAACTACCTGCTGTGTAGTTAAATTAACTCCGAAATTATGTATAACAACAATTTTTAAGATACAATCAACTGATTTTCGAAGAAAATTTCACTCCTTTTTGTGTACGATTAACTATATGCGAATTCACTCCGTAAAATTTTTATGTGTGTATATAAGTATGACTATCAAAAATTTTTGCCTCTCGGTGTAAACTGGAGCGCAAGAGAAGTGAAAAAAGTGAAAAAAGGTAATTTTTTTAGTTTTCTATTATGGATTTCCACCGGCCGCGACCGACCGCCCGACCGTCCCGTAACTAAAGATGAAAAGTTTGGGCAAATCCGCTGTTTGAGAGACGAGATCGGGTTTATCATAATCAATAAATAGACAAACTGAATTTTTATATAACATTTCTCTTGTATCCGTATTTCTTCAAATCGGGAGAGTTATCCTGAAATGGAAACTGGGAATAAACCCCTACTGAATAAACCATAAATATGAACCGAATGAAGTTTTAGGCAAGCAAAGATACAAACAGGGTGTCCGTATTTAGCAAGAATGCATCGGGATATCGTATATCTGAATAAAAAAATTACCTTTTTTTAGTTCTCAGATCACGTGTTTATGTTTAGCTTGAAATTCTCTCAGAAATATCCTATACAAATCTTCGGCTTAACGAGCAGCGGTGTTCGTGTGAAGTGGAGCATTCTCTTGTTTTCGCGAAGCCGGCTCAATCATAAATTAGCGCAAAGCCGTCCACGGTATTCACAAACAAATCAATAAAGCATACGTGCAGGTTGGAACACGCCACACGACTTGGTGGTTTAATGCCGTGGTAACTTTTTAGCACCAAACGGCGACTCCTGAAAATCTATTACGGCGACTGCGGAGCACCGCTGTGCTCGGCGATCTCTGTTTGCACGAACCTCACTCTCTTGACTTTAGAGATACCATAAATCGAACATCTGAATTGGAAACCTCGTAAAATTGACTCTGTGTAAGTCGCCGGATAACGGATCACACGAGTTACTCAATGAATTGAAGTGACTTAAAATGTTTATGTTCCTAAAAATCCAGGTTTTGTGCTGACGTGTACTATTATTTGAACCACTTTCAAGTGCTTAATTAAGTTTACTTTTAAACTAAAATATTAAAATTTTCAATAAATGAGTCGCTTCTCGGAACGTAAAATGAAAAAAATTTAGGTATTTACCCTGGTTATTTTGATGCTCATCTACACAATTTGTCCGAACTTGGACATTAGTATAGAATTTATATGAATTGTGTATTTTTATTGGTATGTTTAACAATTTCATAGTTCCTTCGTTATTTTATTCATTTAATTGTATTTTATTTCAGGTGATTGGCGACGTCATGTTGACGTGATACATCAAATATGAGGCCAGGATGAAGAGTTTGGTTGGCATAATGTGGATCGTTTTAGTGCTTATATCAGGTTGGTAAATAGCTTTTAATTGCATTAAAAAATTCGAAAGTCGGTATGAACTTTGTTATATTAAATGGATTTTCGCGGTTACGTTTAAAATTGGATATCTCTGTTATTATTGAAACTACAAGTGTCATGATTAGTGATGCAAAACTAGAAACATAACCAAATCAGACGGTGTTTAGTTCATCATGATATCTTATACAGGCTGTTCAAAATTTACAATAATTGAATTTTCGAACGTAAAAAGCTCACTTTTTTCAAATGGAACACTCTGTATAAGGATACGCCATTCGATAGGTAATCTTGTTCGCTATCAATCAATATTCGGGTTCCCTATATCTATTTTTAATAGTTTTTAAGATATTGTAAATTTTTCTATAAATCCATTTTGAATACTTCCATTTAATAATCAGGGACGAAATCAGATACGAAATGTACAACGAAAATTTAAAAAGTGACATTTAGAAATGTTGCGTCGATGTGTGATCAATTTTTGCGAAACTCTTCCCCGCAATACTTTGCGCGACTGCTTTCATCAAATGGACGGTGCACCGGCACATTCTTCGCATGTGGTATCCATTCAACTTAATCAGACGGTTGACGATAGGTGGTTCGTAAATAGGGGACCCTGGCGGTGGCCACCCAGCTCACCAGATTTAACACCATTAGACTTATATTTCTGCGGTCATGTGAAAAGTCGGGGATATTCCACACCAGTAATACTCGAGAAGAATTGACTAACATATTAGTAGCCGTCATTAATGGACTTCAGCGACAAGAAATCCGAAGAACGACGATGACAGAAGTAGCGAAGAGTTTTAAAATGTTTGGAGCAGAACGGGTGGCATTTCGAACAACATAATTAAGTTTTAAGTTATATATCCGAAATAAATTATTTTAGTTTTAACAAACCTTTTCAATATTTTTCTGTTTTCCTGCTGTTCCAAAGTTGTTACATTACTATAAACGAAGTATAAATCGTTTTGTATTTCGTTTGCATTCCTTTATACTGACAATATCTCAAAAAATATTAAAGATAGATATAGGGAACCCTAATATTAATTGATGGGGAACAAGATTTCCTATCGAATGACGTATCGGTATACAGGTGTTCCATTGAAGAAGAAAATAAGTTTTTTACGTTTGAAAATTCAATTATTGTGTTGTACATTTTGAACACCCTGTATAAGATATCGTGATAAACTAAACATTGTCTTATTTGTTTTTATTTCTAGTTTTGGACCACCAATCATGAAACTTCCACTTTCAATAATAACCGAGATAACACCAAAAAATTAGTAAAATCAAAAACTAAAATATGGTGATATTTAGGTATAGGGAAACATTATCAAAAATTATGTTATTTGATACTTAGAAACCAAAATTAAAATAAAAATTATATCATTCCATTTAAATATTTAAAATAACAAGCTAACTTGAGAATATTTTAGCTGAAGAGTTGAGATCGAGCAAATTCTAGTTCCAAAATTTCAAGTTTCCAGAAATAGTAGGACATGAGTAACTAATGTACCAGTTCCGTGAGACACTCTGTATAAGCTGTTGCTTAGGTTACATTTTTAAGGTCGTTTCTAGAAGACTTCCAAATCTATTTTTACTTTATCATACGCGGTATGTAAAGTATTGTAATCGTGCCGAAAAAAATTTTTGAGATTTTAGCGGAAATAGGTCTTTATGGGTCCCCTAAACATTTTTGACCAAGGTACAAAAAAATGTCTGTATGTGTGTGTGTGTGTGTGTGTGTGTGTGTGTGTGTGTGTGTGTGTGTGTGTGTGTGTGTGTGTGTGTGTGTGCGTGTGTAAACGATTTTTGTGACGACGATTCCGGAGAAACTACTAAAGGTATCGGGACGAAAGTTTATATTTAGAAGTTTTATGACCAAACTTAGAGCTGAAAAGCTTTTGGTTCAAAAGGGTCGAAAGGAACTGACACGGACACTGTCACATTGACAGAAAAATGTAAACTGTCACTCTGACAGGAAAGTGTCACACTCGAAAACAGCTGATTTCATCAGAGGTTGGAGAACCGCTATGGAACGTTGCCGCTCTAGTGCGGCAATGTACAAAATACAAAATTCAAATAAAATAAGATCACCAATTTGATTGTTTGTCGATGAGAAATAACAACCCGTTGTTCTAATTGTAAAAATGATAAATTGAGAAAATTGTAAATAAAGTATAGCGATGAGTGTAGTTATATTTCAGTATGTTGGTACGGATGTGACATCTACAGTGTCATGAACGAACATAAATCTGTCAGAATTTGAATTATCTTTTTAAACTTGACGTTTCGTAGAAGCGGTATCAACCTAACATTTCCTATACAGAAATATAACCATTTTAGATTTTTTTTTTTAAATACGTATTTCTCAAAAAGCAACACAAAAACGTTGATGTCACTCCTGCCGAAAACTACATAGCGCAACTCGCTCACATGCGACGGCGATGCTCCGGCGATCGGTGACGCGCGGTCACGCTCCGCATCACCGCTCGTCCCTCTATTCCGTACTTTCGGCCCTTGTGAGATAAGTAACTATTATTCTGATGACAGTAGGTAGTGTCAAATGCTGATGCTTTGACAATACCTGCTATTGATAGTATTGACTATTAAAATATCTGTCAAATCCTGGCTAACTAGTTTAATTTTAATGCAGACACGATTTATCTCAATCAAATAGATTCTCATGCAGCTAAACTATTAATTTTACATTTTGTATGATAAAGTCATGTGCCTGGCCACATCAGATTTTTTACTTTATCATACGCAGTATGTAAAGTATTGTAATCATGCCGAAAAAAAAATTGAGATTTTAGCGGAAATAGGTCTTTATGGGTCCCCTGAACATTTTTGACCAAGGTACAAAAAAATGTCTGTGTGTGTGTGTGTGTGTGTGTGTGTGTGTGTGTGTGTGTGTGTGTGTGTGTGTGTGTGTGTGTGTGTGTGTGTGTGTGTGTGTGTGTGTGTGTGTGTGTGTGTGTGTGTGTGTGTGTGTGTGTGTGTGTGTGCGTGTGTAAACGATTTTTGTGACGACGATTCCGGAGAAACTACTAAAGGTATCGGGACGAAAGTTTATATTTAGAAGTTTTATGACCAAACTTAGAGCTGAAAAGCTTTTGGTTCAAAAGGGTTGAAAGGAACTGGTAGTTTATAAGCCTTTTTCAATGATTTTGCAAATGAGCCGCCATTTCTATAATTTCGACAAAATAGTTAAATAATAAATTAAAGTAGAGGACATTTTGAATAATTTATGCCTATGACTTTTTGTGGTAAAGTTAATAGTTTAGCTTCAAGAGCAAATTCTATTTGATCGAGATCGATCGCATCTGCATTGATACGAAATTACATTCCGGAGAAACTACTAAAGGTATCGGGCCAAAAGTTCATATTTAGAAGTTTCATGACTGAACTTAGAGCTGAAAAGCTTTTGGTTCAAAAAGGTCCAAAGGAAGTGGGTATTTACTCTTAGCATTTTGCAACGATTTTGCAAATTAGCTGCCATTTCTATAATTTCGTCAAAATAGTTAAATAATAAATTAAAGTAGAAAAAATTTTGAATCATTTATGCCTATGATATTTTTTGGCAAAATTAATAGTTTAGCTTCAAGAGCAAATTCTATATGATCGAAATCGGTCGCATTTGCATTGCTATGAAACTTCATAGTAGCCTGGGTTTGACAAATATTTTGTTGTGCTGTCACCACACAAATGTCTATGGCTATAAATAAAGTATAGCGATGAGTGTAGTTATATTTTAGTATGGTGGTACGGTAGTATGTGACATCTACAGTGTCATGAACGAATATAAATCTGTCAGAATTTGAATTAGCTTTTCAAACTTGACGTTTCGTAGAAGTGGTAAGGTATCAAACCATTATCAACCTAACATTTCCTATACAGAAATATAACCATATTTTTTTAAATACTTATTTCTCAAAACGCAACACAAAAAACGTTGATGTCACTCCTGCCGAAAACTACATAGCGCGACTCACTCACATGCGACGGCGACGCGCCGCCATCGATGACGCGCCGCATCAGCGCTCGTCGCGCTATTCCGTACTTTCGGCACTTGTGAGATAATTAACTATTATTCTGATGACAGTAGGTAGTGTCAAATGCTGATGCTTTGACAATACCTACTATTGATACTATTGACTATCAAAATATCTGTCAAATCCTGGCTAACTAGTTTAATTTTAATGCAGACACGATTTATCTCAATCAAATAGATTCTCATGCAGCTAAACTATTTTATATTTTGTATGATAAAGTCATGTGCCTGGCCACATCAGATTTTTTTTTATTCGTTCTGTGTTCTTGCTTCAGATAAATTTAATGATAAATAAACATATCCACAAAAAGCAAGGCACCACATAAGAGAATTCTTAACCTCCTGAAGGATATATCTCGGAAATGGTCAAGTTTTAACTGCATGCTGTTGTTTTCCCTACTATAAAATATGATGCTCAATCTTGCGGAGCTTATGACGTTTCCTTTGTAGGATAGATCAATTCTAACCTAGAAACCGAATTATTTAACAGTCCTTTAACAGCCAGTGAACATTTTTCAAAATTCTAGGGAAGCTATGAACAATTAATGCAGAGAACAACGGACTACTGATTACATTGTCGTCCAAACTCTGCAACGTGTCAATTAATACTGTCGCTGTGTGTTGTGATGAACATTGTCGGTGTAATTAGTATAGATTTCTAAGCCGTACAGCAGTCGCATTGCTTTCATTATAACATTTATTAAGGAAATTACGCGGACGCTAACAAGATCTGTTTGCAAACTCTATTTAGTAAAGGCAGAGTATAAAGGCTGTGTTAGGTGAGACATTGTATGCGAGCTGTCCCAGTAATACTCGGGAACATGGAACTGTTAGTTTGATTACATGCATACCATATGTCCCAAGTAGTTTGACATCCTGTCAATAAACGTATGATTAACAAAGTTCGTTGCATATAATAGCATATGGGATGGTAGGGAAGTTCTATACGCTGATTTAGAACAAAAGCAAATCAAACGAATTACCTAATGGTTCACCCACACATGAAAATGTTCCTCAGCAGACCCCGGCTTGCACTATTTATTTTGTAATTGCAGTTTTGTCTGCTATAAATACAGATGTTCGTAGACACGTGTCTATTAGTACATATTTGTTGATATTATTTGGTCCAAACATTATTTTTCCAAATAAAATTTTACATTACTCATCATAGGTACTATCGTGGCCATATATTATGTCCCTTCTTTTGACATCCATTTTCTCGAAAACCTAGGGGCGAAAAAATTTGAACAAATTCTGGTGCTGTCCTTGATTAACATGCTACAACTCATAAAAATTAGAAAGCTGTATCTGTTGGCGTTTTCCCGATTTTTCCAAATTGAGAAGAATTGGCGCTGTTTTTGCCACATACATTTTATTCGTTTAATTTTAGCAATTAATTACTCCGGAAATAATACATAGGTTTGAACGAATTAAAAAGTAAAATCACCTGCGGAATGCTAGCTTTCAATGTGCATTTTTGTAAAATCATTGGATCAGTGGTTGACCCACAAAAAGCTATATTATGCAATGCCAGCCATTCCGTTATTAGAAGAGGTAGAATAATGAAATATAGACTATAGGCTACTCAATAATTCATAGGTTTAAAGTTTATTACATAATCATTGTTTATCTTGCATTTTTAATACAAAAGATCGTGCTGAAACTCAGCGTGAATTCCGACGCTCTACGGTCTTTGCGGTGCAGCGGGGAAGGGAGGCGTTAGCGGTGCAGTCATGTCGGAGAGAACTGACACAGCTGGGAAAACCGGGGCAGCTTATTATCTATACACAAAAAGAACCATAACTTGACAAGGTAGTAATTTTAACTAACAATTAAATTCTTAATATTTGCATAATTTTGATTATAATATGTGACCCGGTAGGAGAGAAATCTCTTCTATCGATTGGCGTTTATGTTTTCTTCAGTTTTTATACAATAAGATTGTAAACAATATTTTGATGGAAGCGGATATATCTAATAATATGGAGTTAGCAGATTTTCCGATTAGAGGTGAATACTAAATTAAGCCTGCTTGATAAACCCAAAAAATATTTAAAAAGTATGCCCGATTTTGTTATATAAATATTCAAACTATTATAACAGTTTCAACAGCTTATTTATTAATAATATTTAAATACATGTAGAAACAATATAAAATAAATACAACTCTTGATATATTACATATATTACAAACGTCAGCTCTGAGCGTATATTAAAAATATCAAAACACAAATTTAGCATCGTAAATTTGTAGACACATAGAATATTTTGCAGATCACTCATTAATTTTAAATGCTAAACCCGAAACCCGATTTAAATTGCAAAGAATTCTCATGGGACTTCCAAATGCCTGTTCGTGGTTCTGTTATCTTATTGACAACAATAATGGCAAAATACCATTATTTTTTTTTTCGGTCATCTGTCGCCGGATTTCCAAATTTCTTTGGCGAGGCATAATCGCCGTGTCGTTTTATGTATTGTGTCCGTAAACACTAGTAACTGTAGTAATGCACGTGCGATCCCCCACTACTGATAGCGTCGCTGTCGATCCCTTTCCCCGCTCGCCCCAAAGACCGAAGAGCGCCGCGTCAATTGCAGAAATCATGAGATGCTTC
This sequence comes from Melinopterus prodromus, assembly GCA_964023965.1. NCBI lineage: Eukaryota > Metazoa > Arthropoda > Insecta > Coleoptera > Scarabaeidae > Melinopterus > Melinopterus prodromus. The sequence goes on along the minus strand of OZ030398.1, from coordinate 2,155,076 downwards.
AACTCGATCTTTTGTAGAGAAAATGCACGATAAACACTGATTATGTAATAAACTTTAAACCTATGAATTAGTGGGTAGCCTATAGTCTATATTTCATTATTCTAGCTCTTCAATTAAAGGAATTGCTGGCATTGCATAATATAGCGTTTTGTGGGTCAAGAACTAATCCAATGATTTTACAAAAATGCACATTGCAAACTAGCAGGTGATTTTACTTTTTAATTCGTTTAAATCTATAGATTATTTCCGTAGTAATTAATTGCTAAAGTTAAACGAATAAAATTTACGTGGCAAAAACAGAAACCTAAAATATTTATTAGTCTTTCGTTATACCTCCACCACAAATTTAGAACTAAGGTGTTTCCTTAATAGTCAAACTAACACTCGGGCGAAATATTGTATAATTCAAATAAATAAGGTACTTAATTAGAGGCAAAAATAAATTTTTATTTCTGGATGAAAGTGTATTTACGTATTCACTAAATCTATTTGGTATAAAAAACGTATATTTGACGAAATTATGGTAACGAAAAGGATTGAAATTTACAACATGAATTATTTAAAAGATTGAATAAAGCTAACAAAAGATACACACGGTGTATCACCATTTTGTTTAGGAAAATAATTAAAAGTTGGCGAGTTATCAAATTGGTTTTTTTTTCAAATCAAAAGAGGTATCATAAAGTTGCGTTTATGGACCTAGTCTATTAGATTCGGTTGTAAAGAAGTCACAACAATACGCATTTTCGACAAGTTAGCATTATTTGGTTCCGAAAATTAGTGAGACACGCTTTGTAGTGCGACGAATAACGATCGTCTGATGACATACTCTTTCGTATCCACTTCACACGATTTTAGTTTAGAGTTTCGCAACATGCTCAGTATCGGAAGCACTAAATCTTCTCTTATCTCACGGCGGCGATAACATCGAGTCCATCATTACCGGCCGAGAGGCGATAGCCTTAGAGGCGATAGCCTTATCGCTACTTACTCCCTCTCGCGTTCGATAATATACGTGTGGTTTCGCAGTGAAGGTGTTTAAGGGCTTCTCCTTATCTGCGGGCTTAATGAACCACAGCGACTCATTTAGGGGCGCACGACCTCCAAATTTTGGCGGGAAGCAACTGATCTTTAAGATTTTCTTCCGCTTACTTGAAAAGTCTTGAAAAGTAAATGTATGATGACCGAAAAGTCGAGAAAATAGTCACTAAAATCCATGAACGTATGCGTGATTCTAAGAGTCAAATTGACATTTACTTTTAAAGAAATAATTTTGTGGGGAATTTGTAATCAGCGCACCCATTTTAGTAAGATAGCGAAGGTTTCATGTTGATCCGGGTCCTAGTTTTTGAGATAGGTGTGCCACTGCAAAATTATAGTTTAAAATATGTGATTTCTTCAAATTAGGGTTGTAGAGACAGAGACTTTTCCTATGTAAATTTTTAATCATCGCACCCATTTTAGGAAGATAGCGAAGGTTTCATGTTGATCCGGGTCCTAGTTTTTGAGATAGGTATGCCACTGCAAAATTATAGTTTAAAATATGTGATTTCTTACAAAATTTTAGCCAGTGGTTCTTGATACAATTTTTGACGCTGATTACGCCGGTATAATTAGATTTTACTTATTTGGAACGGTTCGGCAGTTATTACGTTCCCAATTATCAAAAATGATGCTAAAAACACCTATTTTACTATATTAGAAAGTTTGAACGCAAACTGTGTCCGACCCAATAGCCCGATGTTGACGGTTCAAACGGTATCGGATGGGAAATTGGCCGAGGAATTCATTTCTGAAATCCGCGTTGCTCTAAGGTGCGCGGTTCGCGAGAAAAACGCGATAAACCGCGGAAATTATAGTTTCCCACTTTCTGGCCAACCCGTACACGCTACGGGAAAACCGAGCACACCGTTGAATTCAGCACATCGCAATGCATAAGTATGACTACATAAGAACGCTCTATCTATCAAAAAGTTGTAATTGTTTTTTCGGTCTAAATTTAGCACTTTTAGATAGAAAAAAATTGAACATTGCAACCGTTGGTGATAGAAAGGTTTACCCACTACCAAATGATAGCTCTCGTTGAGTCTATCAAAAATATGTATACTTCTATATGCCTACGATTTACCATTTTCAAGTTATGTAGTCCTTTTCGCTTATTTTTGTATTATTTGAAAAACCGCAATTTCACCACAACTCGGTAACCAGTAGAGACAGAGACTTTTTCTATGTAAATTTGTAATCAGCGCACCCATTTTAGTAAGATAGCAAAGGTTTAATGTTGATCGGGGTCCTAGTTTTTGAGATAGGTGTGCCAGTTCAAAATGATAGTTTAAAATATGTGATTTCTTACAAAATTTTAGCCAGTCGGCAAAAACCAAAACTACCTTCAATCAAATTAGGGTTGTGGTTCTTGATACAATTTTTGACGCTGATTACGCCGGTATAATTAGATTTTACTTATTTGGAACGGTTCGGCAGTTATTACGTTCCCAATTATCAAAAATGATGCTAAAAAACACCTATTTTACTATATTAGAAACTTTAAACGCAAACTGTGTCCGATCCAATAGCCCGATATAGACGGTTCAAACGGTATCGGATGGGAAATTGGTCGAGGAATTCATTTCTGAAATCCGCGTTGCTCTAAGGTGCGCGGTTCGCGAGAAAAACGCGATAAACCGCGGAAATTATAGTTTCACGCTTTCTGGCCAACCCGTACACGCTACGGGAAAACCGAGCACACCGTTGAATTCAGCACATCGCAATGCATAAGTATGACTACATAAGAACGCTCTATCTATCAAAAAGTTGTAATTGTTTTTTCGGTCTAAATTTAGCACTTTTAGATAGAAAAAAATTGAACATTGCAACCGTTGGTGATAGAAAGGTTTACCCACTACCAAATGATAGCTCTCGTTGAGTCTATCAAAAATATGTATACTTTTATATGCCTAAGATTTATCATTTTCAAGTTATGTAGTCCATTTCGCTTATTTTTGTATTATTTGAAAAACCGTAATTTCAGCACAACTCGGTAACCAGTAGAGACAGAGACTTTTTCTATGTAAATTTGTAATCAGCGCACCCATTTTAGTAAGATAGCAGAGGTTTCATGCTGATCAGGGTCCTATGTTTTGAGATTGGTGTGCCAGTTCAAAATTATAGTTTAAAATATGTGATTTCTTACAAAATTTTAGCCAGTCGGCAAAAACCCAAACTACCTTCAATCAAATTAGGGTTGTGGTTCTTGATACAATTTTTGACGCTGATTACGCCATTATAATTAGATTTTACTTATTTGGAACGGTTCGGCAGTAATTACGTTCCCAATTATCAAAAATGATGCTAAAAACACCTATTTTACTATATTAGAAACTTTGAACGCAAACTGTGTCCGATCCAATAGCCCGATTGACGGTTCAAACGGTATCGGATGGGAAATTGGCCGAGGAATTCATTTCTGAAATCCGCGTTGCTCTAAGGTGCGCGGTTCGCGAGAAAAACTCGATAAACCGCGGAAATTGTAGTTTCCCACTTTCTGGCCAAACCGTACGCGTTACGGAAAAACCGAACTCACCGTTAAACTCAGCACATCCCAATACATAAGTATGACATTAGAACGCTCTATCTCTCAAAAAGTTGTAATTATTTTTTCGTTCTAAATTTAAAAAATTAAAAAATTGAACATTGCAACCGTTGGTGATAGAAGAGTTTACCCACTACCAAATGATAGCTCTCGTTGAGTCTATCAAAAATATGTATACTTTTATATGCCTACGATTTACCATTTTCAAGTTATGTAGTCCTTTTCGCTTATTTTTGTATTATTTGAAAAGCCGTAATTTCAGCACAACTCGGTAACCAGTAGAGACAGAGACTTTTTCTATGTAAATTTGTAATCAGCGCACCCATTTTAGTAAGATAGCAAAGGTTTAATGTTGATCGGGGTCCTAGTTTTTGAGATAGGTGTGCCAGTTCAAAATTATAGTTTAAAATATGTGATTTCTTCCAAAATTTTAGCCAGTCGGCAAAAACCCAAACTACCTTCAATCAAATTAGGGTTGTGGTTCTTGATACAATTTTTGACGCTGATAACGCCGGTATAATTTGATTTTACGTATTTGGAACGGTTCGGCAGTTATTACGTTCCCAATTATCAAAAATGATGCTAAAAACACCTATTTTACTATATTAGAAACTTTGAACGCAAGCTGTGTCCGATCCAATAGCCCGATGTTGACGGTTCAAACGGTAACGGATGGGAAATTGGCCGAGGAATTCATTTCTGAAATCCGCGTTGCTCTAAGGTGCGCGGTTCGCGAGAAAAACGCGATAAACCGCGGAAATTATAGTTTCCCACTTTCTGGCCAAACCGTACACGCTACGAGAAAACCGAGCACACCGTTGAATTCAGCACATCCCAATGCATAAGTATGACTACATAAGAACGCTCTATCTATCAAAAAGTTGTAATTGTTTTTTCGGTCTAAATTTAGCACTTTTAGATAGAAAAAAAATGAACATTGCAACCGTTGGTGATAGAAAGGTTTACCCACTACCAAATGATAGCTCTCGTTGAGTCTATCAAAAATATGTATACTTTTATATGCCTAAGATTTATCATTTTCAAGTTATGTAGTCCATTTCGCTTATTTTTGTATTATTTGAAAAACCGTAATTTCAGCACAACTCGGTAACCAGTAGAGACAGAGACTTTTTCTATGTAAATTTGTAATCAGCGCACCCATTTTAGTAAGATAGCAGAGGTTTCATGCTGATCAGGGTCCTATGTTTTGAGATTGGTGTGCCAGTTCAAAATTATAGTTTAAAATATGTGATTTCTTACAAAATTTTAGCCAGTCGGCAAAAACCCAAACTACCTTCAATCAAATTAGGGTTGTGGTTCTTGATACAATTTTTGACGCTGATTACGCCATTATAATTAGATTTTACTTATTTGGAACGGTTCGGCAGTTATTACGTTCCCAATTATCAAAAATGATGCTAAAAACACCTATTTTACTATATTAGAAACTTTGAACGCAAGCTGTGTCCGATCCAATAGCCCGATGTTGACGGTTCAAACGGTAACGGATGGGAAATTGGCCGAGGAATTCATTTCTGAAATCCGCGTTGCTCTAAGGTGCGCGGTTCGCGAGAAAAACGCGATAAACCGCGGAAATTATAGTTTCCCACTTTCTGGCCAAACCGTACACGCTACGAGAAAACCGAGCACACCGTTGAATTCAGCACATCCCAATGCATAAGTATGACTACATAAGAACGCTCTATCTATCAAAAAGTTGTAATTGTTTTTTCGGTCTAAATTTAGCACTTTTAGATAGAAAAAAAATGAACATTGCAACCGTTGGTGATAGAAAGGTTTACCCACTACCAAATGATAGCTCTCGTTGAGTCTATCAAAAATATGTATACTTTTATATGCCTAAGATTTATCATTTTCAAGTTATGTAGTCCATTTCGCTTATTTTTGTATTATTTGAAAAACCGTAATTTCAGCACAACTCGGTAACCAGTAGAGACAGAGACTTTTTCTATGTAAATTTGTAATCAGCGCACCCATTTTAGTAAGATAGCAGAGGTTTCATGCTGATCAGGGTCCTATGTTTTGAGATTGGTGTGCCAGTTCAAAATTATAGTTTAAAATATGTGATTTCTTACAAAATTTTAGCCAGTCGGCAAAAACCCAAACTACCTTCAATCAAATTAGGGTTGTGGTTCTTGATACAATTTTTGACGCTGATTACGCCATTATAATTAGATTTTACTTATTTGGAACGGTTCGGCAGTAATTACGTTCCCAATTATCAAAAATGATGCTAAAAACACCTATTTTACTATATTAGAAACTTTGAACGCAAACTGTGTCCGATCCAATAGCCCGATGTTGACGGTTCAAACGGTATCGGATGGGAAATTGGCCGAGGAATTCATTTCTGAAATCCGCGTTGCTCTAAGGTGCGCGGTTCGCGAGAAAAACGCGATAAACCGCGTAAATTATAGTTTTCCACTTTCTGGCCAAACCGTAAACGCTACGGGAAAACCGAGCACACCGTTGAATTTAGCACATCCCAATGCATAAGTATGACTACATAAGAACGATCTATCTATCAAAAAGTTGTAATTGTTATTTCGGTCTAAATTTAGCACTTTTAGATAGAAAAAAATTTAACATTGCAACCGTTGGTGATAGAAAGGTTTACCCACTACCAAATGATAGCTCTCGTTGAGTCTATCAAAAATATGTATACTTTTATATGCCTACGATTTACCATTTTCAAGTTATGTAGTCCTTTTCGCTTATTTTTGTATTATTTGAAAAACCGTAATTTCAGCACAACTCGGTAACCAGTAGAGACAGAGACTTTTTCTATGTAAATTTGTAATCAGCGCACCCATTTTAGTAAGATAGCAAAGGTTTAATGTTGATCGGGGTCCTAGTTTTTGAGATAGGTGTGCCAGTTCAAAATTATAGTTTAAAATATGTGATTTCTTACAAAAGTTTAGCCAGTCGGCAAAAACCCAAACTACCTTCAATCAAATTAGGGTTGTGGTTCTTGATACAATTTTTGACGCTGATTACGCCGGTATAATTAGATTTTACTTATTTGGAACGGTTCGGCAGTTATTACGTTCCCAATTATCAAAAATGATGCTAAAAACACCTATTTTACTATATTAGAAACTTTGAACGCAAACTGTGTCCGATCCAATAGCCCGATGTTGACGGTTCAAACGGTATCGGATGGGAAATTGGCCGAGGAATTCATTTCTGAAATCCGCGTTGCTCTAAGGTGCGCGGTTCGCGAGAAAAACTCGATAAACCGCGGAAATTGTAGTTTCCCACTTTCTGGCCAAACCGTATACGCTACGGGAAAACCGAGCACACCGTTAAATTCAGCACATCCCAATGCATAAGTGCGACTACATAAGAACGCTGTATCTATTAAAAAGTTGTAATTGTTTTTTCGGTCTAAATTTAGCACTTTTAGATAGAAAAAAATTGAACATTGCAACCGTTGGTGATAGAAAGGTTTACCCACTACCAAATGATAGCTCTCGTTGAGTCTATCAAAAATATGTATACTTTTATATGCCTACGATTTACCATTTTCAAGTTATGTAGTCCTTTTCGCTTATTTTTGTATTATTTGAAAAACCGTAATTTCAGCACAACTCGGTAACCAGTAGAGACAGAGACTTTTCCTATGTAAATTTTTAATCATCGCACCCATTTTAGGAAGATAGCGAAGGTTTCATGTTGATCCGGGTCCTAGTTTTTGAGATAGGTATGCCACTGCAAAATTATAGTTTAAAATATGTGATTTCTTACAAAATTTTAGCCAGTGGTTCTTGATACAATTTTTGACGCTGATTACGCCGGTATAATTAGATTTTACTTATTTGGAACGGTTCGGCAGTTATTACGTTCCCAATTATCAAAAATGATGCTAAAAACACCTATTTTACTATATTAGAAAGTTTGAACGCAAACTGTGTCCGACCCAATAGCCCGATGTTGACGGTTCAAACGGTATCGGATGGGAAATTGGCCGAGGAATTCATTTCTGAAATCCGCGTTGCTCTAAGGTGCGCGGTTCGCGAGAAAAACGCGATAAACCGCGGAAATTATAGTTTCCCACTTTCTGGCCAACCCGTACACGCTACGGGAAAACCGAGCACACCGTTGAATTCAGCACATCGCAATGCATAAGTATGACTACATAAGAACGCTGTATCTATTAAAAAGTTGTAATTGTTTTTTCGGTCTAAATTTAGCACTTTTAGATAGAAAAAAATTGAACATTGCAACCGTTGGTGATAGAAAGGTTTACCCACTACCAAATGATAGCTCTCGTTGAGTCTATCAAAAATATGTATACTTTTATATGCCTACGATTTACCATTTTCAAGTTATGTAGTCCTTTTCGCTTATTTTTGTATTATTTGAAAAACCGTAATTTCAGCACAACTCGGTAACCAGTAGAGACAGAGACTTTTCCTATGTAAATTTTTAATCATCGCACCCATTTTAGGAAGATAGCGAAGGTTTCATGTTGATCCGGGTCCTAGTTTTTGAGATAGGTATGCCACTGCAAAATTATAGTTTAAAATATGTGATTTCTTACAAAATTTTAGCCAGTGGTTCTTGATACAATTTTTGACGCTGATTACGCCGGTATAATTAGATTTTACTTATTTGGAACGGTTCGGCAGTTATTACGTTCCCAATTATCAAAAATGATGCTAAAAACACCTATTTTACTATATTAGAAAGTTTGAACGCAAACTGTGTCCGACCCAATAGCCCGATGTTGACGGTTCAAACGGTATCGGATGGGAAATTGGCCGAGGAATTCATTTCTGAAATCCGCGTTGCTCTAAGGTGCGCGGTTCGCGAGAAAAACGCGATAAACCGCGGAAATTATAGTTTCCCACTTTCTGGCCAACCCGTACACGCTACGGGAAAACCGAGCACACCGTTGAATTCAGCACATCGCAATGCATAAGTATGACTACATAAGAACGCTCTATCTATCAAAAAGTATAATTGTTTTTTCGGTCTAAATTTAGCACTTTTAGATAGAAAAAAATTGAACATTGCAACCGTTGGTGATAGAAAGGTTTACCCACTACCAAATGATAGCTCTCGTTGAGTCTATCAAAAATATGTATACTTCTATATGCCTACGATTTACCATTTTCAAGTTATGTAGTCCTTTTCGCTTATTTTTGTATTATTTGAAAAACCGCAATTTCACCACAACTCGGTAACCAGTAGAGACAGAGACTTTTTCTATGTAAATTTGTAATCAGCGCACCCATTTTAGTAAGATAGCAAAGGTTTAATGTTGATCGGGGTCCTAGTTTTTGAGATAGGTGTGCCAGTTCAAAATGATAGTTTAAAATATGTGATTTCTTACAAAATTTTAGCCAGTCGGCAAAAACCAAAACTACCTTCAATCAAATTAGGGTTGTGGTTCTTGATACAATTTTTGACGCTGATTACGCCGGTATAATTAGATTTTACTTATTTGGAACGGTTCGGCAGTTATTACGTTCCCAATTATCAAAAATGATGCTAAAAAACACCTATTTTACTATATTAGAAACTTTAAACGCAAACTGTGTCCGATCCAATAGCCCGATATAGACGGTTCAAACGGTATCGGATGGGAAATTGGTCGAGGAATTCATTTCTGAAATCCGCGTTGCTCTAAGGTGCGCGGTTCGCGAGAAAAACGCGATAAACCGCGGAAATTATAGTTTCACACTTTCTGGCCAACCCGTACACGCTACGGGAAAACCGAGCACACCGTTGAATTCAGCACATCGCAATGCATAAGTATGACTACATAAGAACGCTCTAACTATCAAAAAGTTGTAATTGTTTTTTCGGTCTAAATTTAGCACTTTTAGATAGAAAAAAATTGAACATTGCAACCGTTGGTGATAGAAAGGTTTACCCACTACCAAATGATAGCTCTCGTTGAGTCTATCAAAAATATGTATACTTTTATATGCCTACGATTTACCATTTTCAAGTTATGTAGTCCTTTTCGCTTATTTTTGTATTATTTGAAAAACCGTAATTTCAGCACAACTCGGTAACCAGTAGAGACAGAGACTTTTCCTATGTAAATTTTTAATCATCGCACCCATTTTAGGAAGATAGCGAAGGTTTCATGTTGATCCGGGTCCTAGTTTTTGAGATAGGTATGCCACTGCAAAATTATAGTTTAAAATATGTGATTTCTTACAAAATTTTAGCCAGTGGTTCTTGATACAATTTTTGACGCTGATTACGCCGGTATAATTAGATTTTACTTATTTGGAACGGTTCGGCAGTTATTACGTTCCCAATTATCAAAAATGATGCTAAAAACACCTATTTTACTATATTAGAAAGTTTGAACGCAAACTGTGTCCGACCCAATAGCCCGATGTTGACGGTTCAAACGGTATCGGATGGGAAATTGGCCGAGGAATTCATTTCTGAAATCCGCGTTGCTCTAAGGTGCGCGGTTCGCGAGAAAAACGCGATAAACCGCGGAAATTATAGTTTCCCACTTTCTGGCCAACCCGTACACGCTACGGGAAAACCGAGCACACCGTTGAATTCAGCACATCGCAATGCATAAGTATGACTACATAAGAACGCTCTATCTATCAAAAAGTTGTAATTGTTTTTTCGGTCTAAATTTAGCACTTTTAGATAGAAAAAAATTGAACATTGCAACCGTTGGTGATAGAAAGGTTTACCCACTACCAAATGATAGCTCTCGTTGAGTCTATCAAAAATATGTATACTTTTATATGCCTAAGATTTATCATTTTCAAGTTATGTAGTCCATTTCGCTTATTTTTGTATTATTTGAAAAACCGTAATTTCAGCACAACTCGGTAACCAGTAGAGACAGAGACTTTTTCTATGTAAATTTGTAATCAGCGCACCCATTTTAGTAAGATAGCAGAGGTTTCATGCTGATCAGGGTCCTATGTTTTGAGATTGGTGTGCCAGTTCAAAATTATAGTTTAAAATATGTGATTTCTTACAAAATTTTAGCCAGTCGGCAAAAACCCAAACTACCTTCAATCAAATTAGGGTTGTGGTTCTTGATACAATTTTTGACGCTGATTACGCCATTATAATTAGATTTTACTTATTTGGAACGGTTCGGCAGTAATTACGTTCCCAATTATCAAAAATGATGCTAAAAACACCTATTTTACTATATTCGAAACTTTGAACGCAAACTGTGTCCGATCCAATAGCCCGATGTTGACGGTTCAAACGGTATCGGATGGGAAATTGGCCGAGGAATTCATTTCTGAAATCCGCGTTGCTCTAAGGTGCGCGGTTCGCGAGAAAAACTCGATAAACCGCGGAAATTGTAGTTTCCCACTTTCTGGCCAAACCGTATACGCTACGGGAAAACCGAGCACACCGTTGAATTCAGCACATCCCAATGCATAAGTGCGACTACATAAGAACGCTGTATCTATTAAAAAGTTGTAATTGTTTTTTCGGTCTAAATTTAGCGCTTTTAGATAGAAAAAAATTGAACATTGCAACCGTTGGTGATAGAAAGGTTTACCCACTACCAAATGATAGCTCTCGTTGAGTCTATCAAAAATATATATACTTTTATATGCGTACCATTTACCATTTTCAAGTTATGTAGTCCTTTTCGCTTATTTTTGTATTATTTGAAAAACCGTAATTTCAGCACAACTCGGTAACCAGTAGAGACAGAGAGTTTTCCTATGTAAATTTTTAATCATCGCACCAATTTTAGGAAGATAGCGAAGGTTTCATGTTGATCCGGGTCCTAGTTTTTGAGATAGGTATGCCACTGCAAAATTATAGTTTAAAATATGTGATTTCTTACAAAATTTTAGCCAGTCGGCAAAAATCCAACTACCTTCAATCAAATTAAGGTTGTGGGTCGTGATACAATGTTTGACGCTGATTACGCCGGTATAATTTGATTTTACATATTTGGAACAGTTCGGTAGTTATTACGTTCCCAGTTATCAAAAATCTGATGTGGCCAGGCACATGACTTTATCATACAATATATAAAATTAATAGTTTAGCTGCATGAGAATAAATTTTATTGAGATAAATCATAGGTATTGTCAAAGCATCAGCATTTGACACTACCTACACTGCGTCATTAGAATAATAGTTATTTATGTCAGAAGTGCCGAAAGTACGGAATAGCGCGACGAGCGGTGATGCGGCGCGTCACCGAAGGCGGAGCGTCGCCGTCGCAAGTGAGCAAGTCGCGCTAGCTAGTTTTCGGCAGGAGTGACATTAACGTTTATTGTGTTGCTTTTTGAGAAATATGTATTTCACAAAATAAATAAAAAATGGTTATATTTCTGTATAGGAAATGTTAGTTTGGTAAAACTTTGACGAAACGTCAAGTTTGAAAAGCTAATTCAAATTCTCACAGATTTATATATGTTCATGACACTGTAGATGTCACATCCGGACCAACATACTAAAATAATACTACACTCATCGCTATACTTTATTTACAATTTTCTCAATTGATCGTTTTTAGAATTAGATAAACAATCAAATTAAATTATCAACAAAATTATCAACAAACATTCAAATTGGTGATCTCATTTTATTTGAAATTTGTATTTCGTACTTTGCCGCACTAGAAAGGCAACGTTCCATAGCGGTTCTCCAACCCCTGATGAAATCAGCTGTTTTCGAGTGTGACAGCACAAAAATTATTTTTAACGTAGGTCCTTCATTGCATTAACATCTCGCTAGTTGTGGTTGTTTCTTTAATAAATATTTCATTAAATAAATTGATAAAATTGTGTTCATGTATCATATCTTCCTTTTTGGGAAGGAGCATATAATATTTTCCCAAGGCCCCGCAAAATCCTCAGCCGGCTCTGATTGCTAGCCGCAATCGTTTAGGTCAATCCGGTTCGCAATCATTTGGCTAAAGTGCCTCTTGTCTGCTAGACGGCTTTAGACTCGCAATGACGGTGGACAAAATAGCCACTTTTATTATCCATGAACGTATGCTTGATTCTAAGAGTCAATTTGACATTTACTTTCAAAAAAGTAATATTGTGGGGAAAGAAATTGGGATATGCGTTGACTATATAATAACGTCAATAGTCATAATTGTACATTAAATTTCAAGCTGATAAAGTTCACATGGGGTCAATTTGAATCAATGTACTCATCTGTTCGTTCGTTGGTTAGAACGAGCGTGTGTAGCCGCAGGGCCGGCCCTAGCGTTTTTGCCGCCGTAGGCAAATCTCAATAGTGCCGCCCCCTGATTGATTGAATAATTACTTTTATAACAAACCAACTGCAAATGATTGAAATAATTATTATCAAATAATAAATTCATGCATCATGAGTACTTGCGTCTATTATTTTTTATTATATTTTGCAAGACGCGTTAGTAATGTAGCGAAAACAAACATCCTACACACTACGTACCAAGATATTATTTTCTTGTCGAAAGTAAAACGTATTAAGAATTCTATAGCGCGAAAACTATTTCTTGCAGGCATAAAAATGTATTTTTCACCGGTGCATTCATGCGGCATTAATATGTTTACCTCAAATAGTCTGCCCAATATTGGCGTAGAGGTATTTTTACGGCCACAGAACTACAAGTTTTTGTCTAGCCAGCCGATGCGTTCGAGACCTTGCAACGTGTTGCAAGTCCAGATGTGCGATGGTACGAATCCGCATTAAATGTTCATATTTTCGGTACAAATAGCAGTGTAATTTGCTTAGATTAATAGGATAATAATACTCGAAAACAAAAGACGATAGCTAATAAAGTTTTCACCATTGAGTTTCTCTCAAAAAAAGACTATCTTACACATTTTTCGATATCTCTTATAGTTACCGATATCTCCTATATATCATGATCCAGAAAACTACAGTCAGCACAGTATATTTACGAAATTTATTTGTAATAAAAACACAATCTTTGGAGATTGTACTAGTACAAACAATACTTTTAAAACAACAACAAGTAAAGAATACTGGTATACAAAGTTTAACCCTAAATTAAAATTAGCTCTTTCGAACCTTTTTTTCTGCAAAATCGCGAGTAACTTCTTTCAGATCTAATATACTACACAATTCATATTCAGTGGCCTTCATTACTAACCCATTAAGACAATTTTAAGTATACAATGTCATGGTTCTTAAGTACTTTTTTTTATTAATATTAGTTTAGCAAATTGTCTATCGTCCGCTCAGGTAGCAACAGTTATAGGCAGGGTTAGAAAAAAAACTGCTAAGCAATGTTTAAATTTGGCCCAATGTTAAGGGAGGTAATGAATTTTTAAAAACGTCAACTGGACCTTCTGGAAACAAGGTCTATGGACACAAAATCATTTAACATCATAATTAATTCGCCCGACTATGAAAATAGTACCAATAATACCATCAAAATGTTTGAATGGAGACATTATTATTGAAATTTATTATAAATTATCAGTGATTATCAGTGAAATTTGTCATGAACTACGTGCATCAAATAGGTATCTCCGAAAGTATTAAGCTTAGCAGAACAAAATGTACATCATATTAAAGATGAAAAGAATTACTTAAAAATATTGAAAGATGTAGATTTGGGAGAAGGTTAAAAAACGGGGTTTCAGAACCGAAATATTATGTTAATATCTACACTGTTAAGTCATCTGTCATCAGCAAACTTCTGTCGTTTTTGACAGAATAGATATTGTCATCATATCTCCGTTCTTTACATTTTCCCAAATCTAAATCTTTCAATATTTTAAGAAATTCTTTGTTTATCATGTACCCAAATCTTCATCAAAATTTTATCTTTACCAAATATGATGTATAGTTTGTTCTGCTAAGAGTAATATTTTCGGAGATATTGATGCAAGTATTTCATGCGGAATTTTTCACTGATAGTTTTTAATTAATTTCAATAATAATATCATCAAAGACTCAGCACATTTTAATATTATTTTTATAGGCGGGCAAATTATGTGTCTACCCAAATAAAAATTAACTAGTTTACCATTTCGGCAGCAAATGCTAAACCGTTAGGATGGAGGATTCGCCAACTTTTAAAGCGGCTTCTATATCTTTGGGCTGTGCCAGTAAATCATTTTTACTTATAACATTTTCTTTAAGGTTGTGGATATCGCATAAAAACGCAAAAGGATCGTTAGGACTATTTTATATTTCTCTTCTGATTTTTGTAATGGATCACTACACTACAGTACACTTTCATATTATTTTTCCTAATTGGTCATATATTTTTCCTGATTGATCCTAATTCTTTATTAGAGCTAATGAGCTATTTTATTTAAGTATGTCTATTATTGGCTGCTATGCATCTTAAAATATAGGAATGGCCTGAAGCCTGTCAATTCCGATTGTATTTTACTATTCCTTTATTTTCTAGATTCAGGCAATATTTTAGAGCCCTTTTTATTGTAGTTCAGTTGGTTTTGCCGCCCCTAAACTTTGCCGCCGTAGGCAGTTGCCTACCTTGCCTACCGCCTAGGGCCGGCCCTGGTGTAGGTAGAGATAATACCTTAAGAATACCATCGATAATGTTGTTAGTGGTACTGTGCGCCACATCATTTCTTCTGGTGTACATCTACTTGAAGCGAGGATATGTATAATGGAGAAAGAAATACATACCTCATCCCAAGCCGAATTTATGCCTAGGAAATTTAACACACTCGATTTTAATGAAGAAATACTTCGGGCAAACGTACACTGATATATACAAGTAAGAAGTTGTTACAACAGTTGTTACAAGAAACCAGCTTTACCTCTGTTTATTCCGCAGTCGGTTTCCTAGAATTTCCTTAACTTGGACTGTACAAAATTCGATAACCAGCCATAATGATAAGGGATGCCCAAATAGTTCATCATGTTAAAAATACGAACGGTATTAATTTTTTACTTATTTTTTATCGTTTTCACAATTTGAAGTTACAAATAATGTTAATAAATTAAAATGATGTTTATAACGTAGTTTCAGTTTTTGTTTCAAGCCAGTGCAGCACTTGCTGTGCACCGTTTTCTATGTGGAAAGCCTTGTGCCTTATGAGATAACTGATTTATTCATACGGAAAGCAACTTCCTCGCCAAACTTCTCAGGTGTAAGTGTTGACGGCTCTATTAACTACATGCGCAATTATGAAACTTTATACAAGGATAATATCTTTACAAATGCAAAACTATTTTCAGAACGCCTCGTTATTTATTATTCATGTTCGCTATCGTAGTTGTGATATCCCCTTAAATTTCTTCCTTAATTTGTCTTTACAGAAATAAATTAAACGGGGTTAAATCAGGCGATCTAGTGTGCACAAGCGATGGACACCACGAAAAATTTAACGTATTTGATAAATATTAATTGAACAATTTCTACTAATCTTTTTGTAACTATCCTTTTTGTGCAGAACTGATAAATCTGAATTATTATGGAATAATTACGACTGTGTTTGATGGGTATAATCATGATGTGTTCATACACAATAAGTTACTGCTCGTTCCGTTTTAATTACCTACTCTCCAAATTCCAACAATACAGAATCATATATACGTATACTCCAATTAGGCTCAGTATTTTTCCCAGTGGTTTTATAGACTGATACGGCTTTATTGGGGACAATAATTTACGGTTTATAACCATTCATTTTGCAATTCCGTGCCAGGTGTTTCGCACAATAATAAATCGGAGTTATTGCGTCTGTTGACATTTTTATGGTTCCATTGCAATGGGCTTTTATTTTAGTGGGGTGTTCTGCGAAAATTGCATTTTAATAGGACTTTGGGGTGCTCCAGTTATTTTGAAAATGGCGTGCATTTGATGAGCATACTACCCAACAAATTGAATTTTTTTTATAATATATAAATAAAAATGATTATGTAATTGTATATGGGGTATCAAAAAATATATTATATTTGATTTTCCCATTAGTTTTTCTGTAATAATTGCTTTTTATTTATCACATCGTTGGTTTGTTATAATAATGGTGCAACTCTAAAAATTAGTTAAATTTTAATTGAGAAACAATTGACAAATATCTGCTTTCTGACAATCAATAATATGAATTATAAAATTCTCTGAAAAACGAAAAAATGTGTCAAAATGATGTCGAACATTGTTCATTAAAGAAAAAGTGTGAAAGTTTGAAAAAAAATACTAAAAATTAAGTGCATATGTAGTGTTACTCAGAATGACTTGTATATCATCAAATGCAAGATAATTAAAAATATAACAAACATATATTGAGAAAACCTGACTCAAACAGGCAGCAATAAGAGAATTGTCAATATTGATATTAAAACATAAGCTCTTTCATCTTGTCACTCCATTACTAGTACAAAATAGACAAGCAAAAATATCGCAGGAGCAGCAAGAGTCAGATAATTACTTCAGCTGGTGTTTCAGTCCGCCGACTGGCTGTTTAGATAACGCCAGAAGGGAGACGTTAATGAATTCAAGGAATGTCAACTGTGTATCCATTCTCAACTCCATCAACCGCTATAAATTCTGTCGTTAAATGTAAATAAATTTAAGGGGCTGTCTATACTGGAGCTATAATTTCAATTAATATGATATACAATATCCCCAGCTAAATCTGAAAGCAACAATTTCCAACTGTCTCTAGGTTTAGCACTGCTTTTCTCAAAGACTGGATCAAGTAAAAAGTTGTGCCCACAGATTCAGATCATAAGAAAAATAATCATACCAGAAGCAGGTATCACTTTGTTCATTGTTGTTCTGAAATGCTTTAATATCAATACTCTGTTTTCTATTATATTTATTTAATTATTAAACTACACTTATTCTGAATTTGAGCCCCTTGGGGTACGTGTTAATATGCATTGTATTCAATTAATAAATGAACCACTTGTATATACAAACGCAATAGTAGATAAGCTATAGGGGTTCTGGATCAACTTTACGGGTTAGTTGAACACATCGTGATTAAATAGAGGCAATTACGGCACCACGTACATTTTGCGTTGATTCTGAATACGTGATTAAATAGAGGCAATTACGGCACCACGTACATTTTGCGTTGATTCTGAATACAATATAACATCATTCCGCGATAACGAAGTCCACGTTTCATAAAATTTTGCTGTTCACATCAACCGTTATCGCGTGCGATTCGACAAAATTCTCTCGGTGCGATTCTGATACGAAGCGCGGCAACATAGTACTAAAAATGGCGAACAATGTGCAATAGGGCTTTGTGGTGTGCACCGAGCTCCAGCTCCGGTCGAAAATTTAATAGACACGAGTAAATGAAGTGCAGCGGTACTCTGCAGGCTTATAACCGCGATTATTAACTTCCGCTGGCGAATTCCAGCGCGCCAATGTCCCTAAGGGGGTTGACGGCTCGTATGTCTGAACGTATATGCGCGGAATGCACACCACCACCCACCCCTTGAGTACGGGGTAGGATGAAAACATGCCCCATATTTACTTGGGAAATATTATACGGAAACACGTCTGTCGTTCGCTGACAGAATTTGGCGTATCTAGACGGCGCTCTAGACTTCAAATACATTACGAGAATACTATTATTGTTGAATTAGATCTGTTATTTCTTGTGATGTCTCTCGAGAAGGTTTATGTATATATGTAATGATTTCCGTAGGGTTAGGGGTTGATTGATAAATTAATTTTGATAGGTTCACACGCAGATTTTTTTTGCTCCAAGCACTTTTTAGATTTTTTTACAGTAGAGGAAATTTTTGTTTAAAAAGATTACACAAAGTAAACAGTTGTAATTTACATAATATTTCACCCAAACCTACTTACCTTAGATACTTGCTTAACTTTCAGTACTTCAATAAGAGACTATTTTTAAATAATATATTTGACAAAAATATTTACAAATTACAAAGGAATGCATGGACTTAAAAGTACATACTTGATTACCGGAACACCCAAACAATTCTCTAATCGTAAGAAATTTCCAAAAATTGTTCAAACCAAACTTTCTTGGCTTTAAACAAGCTATCTTTTAAGTATATTTTCAATATACAGGCTGCTCATTTTATTATAGAAATTTGGTAACATTTGTTTTTACTTTATCATACGCAGTATGGTAAAGTAATGTAATCGTGCCGAAAAAAAAAATTGGATTTTAGCGGAAATAGGTCTTTTTGGGTCCCCTGAACATTTTTGACCAAGGTCCAAAAAAATGTCTGTGTGTGTGTGTGTGTGTGTGTGTGTGTGTGTGTGTGTGTGTGTGTGTGTGTGTGTGTGTGTGTGTGTGTGTGTGTGTGTGTGTGTGTGTGTGTGTGTGTGTGTGTGTGTGTGTGTGTGTGTGTGTGTGTGTGTGTGTGTGTGTGTGTGTGTGTGTGTGTGTGTGTGTGTGTGTGTGTGTGTGTGTGTGTGTGTGTGTGTGTGTGTGTGTGTGTGTGTGTGTGTGTGTGTGTGTGTGTGTGTGTGTGTGTGTGTGTGTGTGTGTGTGTGTGTGTGTGTGTGTGTGTGTGTGTGTGTGTGTGTGTGTGTGTGTGTGTGTGTGTGTGTGTGTGTGTGTGTGTGTGTGTGTGTGTGTGTGTGTGTGTGTGTGTGTGTGTGTGTGTGTGTGTGTGTGTGTGTGTGTGTGTGTGTGTGTGTGTGTGTGTGTGTGTGTGTGTGTGTGTGTGTGTGTGTGTGTGTGTGTGTGTGTGTGTGTGTGTGTGTGTGTGTGTGTGTGTGTGTGTGTGTGTGTGTGTGTGTGTGTGTGTGTGTGTGTGTGTGTGTGTGTGTGTGTGTGTGTGTGTGTGTGTGTGTGTGTGTGTGTGTGTGTGTGTGTGTGTGTGTGTGTGTGTGTGTGTGTGTGTGTGTGTGTGTGTGTGTGTGTGTGTGTGTGTGTGTGTGTGTGTGTGTGTGTGTGTGTGTGTGTGTGTGTGTGTGTGTGTGTGTGTGTGTGTGTGTGTGTGTGTGTGTGTGTGTGTGTGTGTGTGTGTGTGTGTGTGTGTGTGTGTGTGTGTGTGTGTGTGTGTGTGTGTGTGTGTGTGTGTGTGTGTGTGTGTGTGTGTGTGTGTGTGTGTGTGTGTGTGTGTGTGTGTGTGTGTGTGTGTGTGTGTGTGTGTGTGTGTGTGTGTGTGTGTGTGTGTGTGTGTGTGTGTGTGTGTGTGTGTGTGTGTGTGTGTGTGTGTGTGTGTGTGTGTGTGTGTGTGTGTGTGTGTGTGTGTGTGTGTGTGTGTGTGTGTGTGTGTGTGTGTGTGTGTGTGTGTGTGTGTGTGTGTGTGTGTGTGTGTGTGTGTGTGTGTGTGTGTGTGTGTGTGTGTGTGTGTGTGTGTGTGTGTGTGTGTGTGTGTGTGTGTGTGTGTGTGTGTGTGTGTGTGTGTGTGTGTGTGTGTGTGTGTGTGTGTGTGTGTGTGTGTGTGTGTGTGTGTGTGTGTGTGTGTGTGTGTGTGTGTGTGTGTGTGTGTGTGTGTGTGTGTGTGTGTGTGTGTGTGTGTGTGTGTGTGTGTGTGTGTGTGTGTGTGTGTGTGTGTATGTGTGTACCCGATTTTTGTGACGACGGTTCCGGAGAAACTACTAAAGGTATCGGGACGAAAGTGCGTATTTTGAAGTTTTATGACCAAACTTAGAGCTGAGAAGCTTTTGGTTCAAAAGGGTCCAAAGGAACTGGCTATTAACTCTTAGCATTTTTCAGCGATTTTGCAAATGAACCGTCATTTTTGTAATTTGGTCAAAATAGATAAATAATAAATTAAAGTAGACGAAATTTGGTATAATTTATGTCTATAACATTTTTTGGTAAAATTAATAGTTTAGCTTCAAGAGCAAATTCTATTTCATCGAGATCGGTCGCATCTGCATTGATATGAAAGTACATAGTAGCCTGGATTTGACAAATATTTTTTCGTGCTGTGACCACAGAAATGTCTATGGCTGTCACACGCGGCCAGATTTCATCAGAGGTTGGAGAACCGCTATGGAACGTTGCCGCTCTAGTGCGGCAAAGTACAAAATTCAAGTAAAATAAGATCACCAATTTTATTGTTCGTTGATAAGAAATATCAACCCGTTGTTTTATCAAATTGTAAAAACGATAAATTGAGAAAATTGTAAATAAAGTATAGCGATGAGTGTAGTTATATTATAGTATGTTGGTACGGATGTGACATCTACAGTGTCATGAACGAATATAAATCTGTCAGAATATGAATTAGCTTTTTAAACTTGACGTTTCGTAGAAGTGGTATCAAACTAACATTTCCTGTACATAAATATAACCATTTTAGATTTTTTAAATGCGTATTTCTCAAAAACCAACACAAAAAACGTTGATGTCACTCCTGCCGAAAACAACATAGCGCGACTCGCTCACATGCGACGGCGACGCTCCGCCATCCGTGGCGTGCCGCATCACCGCTCGTCGCGCTATTACGTACTTTCGGCACTTGTGAGATAAATAACTATTATTCTGACAGTAGGTAGTGTCAAATGCTGATATATTGTAGTATCAATACCTACTATTGATACTATTGACTATCAAAATATCTGTAAAATCCTGGCTAACTAGTTTAATTTTAATGCAGACGCCATTTATCTCAACCAAATAGATTCTCATGCAGCTAAACTATTAATATTATATTTTGTATGATAAAGTCATGTGCCTGGCCACATCAGATTTTTTTAAATAAAGCACCCTATATATTATTAATTTTTTTAATTCTAAGAATTTTTTATACAATAATTTTGTAATAAAATGCATTATTTTTAATTAGAAGCTGTTAACCAAAAATAGTCAAAATTACCGAAACACCTAAATAATTCTCTAACAGCAAATAATTCGAAAAAAAAATCGAAAAAAGTTTTTGGGCTTAGACAACCTTTCGTTTAAATATAGTTTTAATATACAGCGTGTTCGTTTTATAATGGTAATTTGCAAACCATTCCATTTTCTAATAGAAAACCTGTAGATTTAAATTTTTTTAAACATTTTATAGAAATAAGCTTTTTTGAAAATGCATTATCTTTGAGTTATGATAAGCAAAACTACTGAACTTCAAATTAAGAATAATTTCCCTCATACATACACATTTATTTTAGTGAAAATGACAGTTTGAACATTTAAATTGACTCAATTTAATTGTGTTGTTATTATCTCTTGATTTTTTTTTATTTTTGCCCGTTTGGTCAAAGTTATGAATATTGATTAATTGCTAATAACAACCCCTAAACAACACCCTAAATATTAAAAATATATTTAAACGAGAGGTTTCATAAACTTTTTCATAAACCGCTATGGAACGTTGCCGCTCTAGTGCGGCAAAGTACAAAATTCAAATAAAATAAGATCGCCAATTTGATTGTTTGTTGATAAGAAATATCAACCCGTCTTTATATCTAATTCTAAAAGCGATAAATTGAGAAAATTGTAAATTTTTAAAAAAGTATAGCGATGAGTGTAGTTTTATTTTAGTATGTTGGTATGGATGTGACACCTACAGTGTCATGAACAAATATAAATCTGTCAGAATTTGAATTAGCTTTTTAAACTTGAAGTTTCGTCAAAGTGGTACCAACCTAACATTTCCTATACATAAATATAACAATTTTTTAATTATTTTTTTAAATACATGTTTGTCAAAAAGCAACGCAATAAACGTTGGTGTCACTCCTGCCGAAAACTAGATAGCGCGACTCGTTCACATGCGACGGCGACGCTCCGCCTTCGGTGACGCGCCGCATCACCGATCATCGCGCTATTCCGTACTTTCGGCACTTGTGACATAAATAACTCTTATTCTAATGACGTAGTTTAGGTGGTGTCAAATGCTGATGCTTTGCCAATGCCTACGATTTATCTCAATATAATAGATTCTCATGCAGTTAAAGTGGTTAATTTTATATATTGTATGATAAAGTCATGTGCCTGGCCACACCAGATTTTTTTTTTTTTGAGAGAAGTATTAAGGAGGTAATTTTGACTATTTTTGGTTAATAGCATATAAATAAAAAATAATGCATTTTACAAAAATATGATTCATATAAAAAATTCTTTTAATTAAAAGAATTCAAAAAAGTAATAATATATTGGGTGTTCTATTTAAAAAAAGGATAGGTTACCGAATTTCTATAATAAAACGCCTTTTTACGTCCACAATCAACCACAATTAAGGTTTATTTGGTTAAATGGCAGATTATCTTTTCAGATAATTGATTAGCACAAAAATACGAAACTTTAACAAATTTAAACATAGGCTCTATCTCCACTAATAAGCGAGATCCCCATGGTGAGGCTCGAAATTGAATCACCCGCTATACTAAGGAAATTACTATAAATGGAAAGGAACAGTATAGTGTTCATACTGTTCATATTCTAATATTACCATGAACGCATTGTAAATATCGCTAGTAATTTTCAATAAATACAGTGCAAAAAGTAATGTAATTTTACAATGGATGGGAAAATTACTTGTTGATGGAAAAATTACTGTCATTCTTCGGGCAACAAAACTACCCATCGTTTCGAAATAAATTTACCTGAAACTTTTTTCAGTGTAGGTATAATTTTTCTAACAATTGGATGATTTGTTACGTAATTACTTGACATTCCCTTGGAGCTCTACGTAATCATCCACAGCTACTAAAGCTACTACATATATTCTTTTTCTTTTGTTAGTGTTTAAAGCCATTCGTGGTTGTACACATGGGCAAAATTGCCTACCATCTGCGGTAGAAATAAAATTGTAATAACACGGCAGGCGTAGACAGAGGTCAGTACGTGTAAGTACAGCCCTTAGTTAAATAGGCCCAAGTACCGACTTTACGACCTGTAAAAGCGAACGCAAAGCGTCCGTTCGCGTTTTACAGCCGCGTACTAAACTAAAATTATTATTGAGCTGCTTTTAATTTGACCGCATCGCATGCAAATTGCATGAGGGCACTTTAAAGAACGTTCACATCGAGAAATGATATTGGAAGACGGCAAACTCCCACTATAAAAGATTCACGCCCAATATATCTACTTTATTCTCTGGTTTATAGCGAGCGTGTATAGGTGATGATATATTTCCGTAATGTCTTTGTTGTCAGCAACTTCCCGCATACATTGGGCTGTAAAAGCTAAAACTTAATGATGCAGTGTACATACAATATTTTCTAAAATTTTCAGAACCTTAAAATAAATAAAATAAAATTTTAAGATGTAAAAGGGTAAAGAAATAAAAGAACTCGTTTTGGAATGGTAAAAATATCGCTTTTTTATAGTTATTATTGATTTGCGATTTTAATGTGACTTATCCCGAGTAACTCGGATAACTCAAAAAATTAGGTTTCGTGTGATTTTTTGTGACTTTACTAATTAATCGATCTATGTGAAATTGCGAGGGCTCATTACACTTGTCTTGTGTGTAGAGAAACATTTTTTTATTTTAATTTCTATGACAAATGGCGGCTCAGGAGTGCACGGAAAGAAGGTTGATTTTTAGGCGTCTAGTTTGCTAGTTTGCCTGGATTTGACAGATATTCCCATTATAATGACAGTAGGTAGTGTCAAACACTGTTGTTTTGACAATGCCCACTGCCAATAGAATCAAAATAGTGTTAAATTTTGGCTAATTAGTTTTATTTTAATGCGGACACGACCGACCTCGGTCTAATAGAATCTCATGCAGCTAAACAATTAATTTTATATTTTGTATGATAAAGTCATGTGCCTGGCCACATCAGGTTTTTATATTAACATAGTGTATTGAATAAAATAACGTACATTACCGAAATAGAAGTATGCATTACCGAAATGATTTGTTTAATTATAGAAATATTAGAAGGCTTTTCAATTTTCATCGCTGCTAACAGTACAGATGATTACAATATGTACCGACATAAATATAATAAGCAATTTTGTTTTTTTTTTTTTTTTTTTTAATTTTTTTCGTGGTGTTTCACGAATAATCTCAATCAATACCGGACACTTACCCTTAAGAGGGGACTCCAACAGCTGATCGACAGCGCTTGGCTGTTTTTGATAAGTTTGGAAAAATCAGCCGAGAATTGGTCTTTGAGTGGGGATTTGAAAGTGTAAGGTTATGTGCCCTATTATACCTAAAATACCATTGTGTGGTCTATCGCAAAACCCGTACTAATACCTTTGGTCACCGATTACTTTCTCTTGGTATGATAGATTATGCACTGATTTCTCATCTGATAATACACTTATGCCTAGCTAATGAAAAACACACAAGTTTACATACTATACATACGTATTACATCAACAGCACAGGGATCTGATAACGTATAAGAAAAGCAAAACCCTTAAGTTATTTTTTATTTACTAATTTGTAATTCATATAGATACTATTTATAAAAGACATGTAGACAACATAAGCTTTATAATATTATATAGGTTTGTTAATATTATATTATAGTGTCAACATAAAATCACAAAAATGTTAATCCTTGCAATCATCAGTCACGCATATGAGTCGTAATAAGTCGTAATACACTTTGCACTAGAGTAGACGTCTTCTAGTAATATTACCAAGAAATTTGTCAAAAAATCTTCAGCATACATCGGTGATTTTATAGTCAGCTCATGGAGATTATGAAAATTAGTGATCACATCTCTTGTGTAGAAATCCTGTTCGATCAACAAAATAGTACGTCAGGATTTCGATTCTCCGTAATGTAAGTTGAATCCAATTACAAAACCCGTAATAAGCTTCTGCATCATACCATACTTGAAGCTTGAATTATCTGGTAGGATAAAACAGCACTGTTTATATGTATATTCTGCTAGCTAACCTAACAATTGACATGGTCTTTTTAATTAATAGTATGTATATCCGTTTTTAGGCATAAACCTGATTGGTGTCTGATACAATAGTAGAATTTTTATGTAATTTCGATTGGAATACTGCTTTGTGCGGTGTTTCCAAGTTTTCTATATTTTCAGATTATATCTGTTTTGTAGAGGTTTGTAGGTTAAAAACATAATTGAAATGTTATTCCTGAAATCACGACATCCAATTATACATCTATCTTTGAGTAGCAATTGTTTAAAATTGGGCAGGGGTATAATGAATATCGAGCCATTCCGACCAAGAATACTTCATTTAGATTGTTATAATCTTATTCAATAATTATTCAATAATAAACCCACACGAGCACGGTACAGTTTGAATAATTGGACCAATAGTAGACCAGAACAGTTTTGAAGATAGGTTGAACCATCCTCCTAAACGCACTATTTAAAATGTACTATAAAATTCATTCCCATTAAGGTGCAGGTTCGCGGTGAGAGAATAAATGGGATCCGGATAAGGCTAAGTCCGGGACTTTACGGGGGGATGAAATACGACCTCCGGGTTCGGAACTTTTGTTGGGTAACCGGGGACACGTGCTGCCGACATTATATCACCGGAAAATTAAACTCATCCCGCATAAATGGACGACGTCGATTACTTAGATCGACGAAAAATCTGTGCGTCCGGTACACGAGTTGCACAGCAGGCATAAATTTGACGTGTTATTAAAGCACTACAAGCCGGGCTAATTGGAGTGGTTTATCTTGGGTATTATAGACAGCGAGTGAGAGTTAAAACATGGCTAATAGACAGTATTTCATGTCATAATTCGACACACATTTGAAGACGAGTACTAAATTCTTTATAAGAATTTCGAGGAGTAGAGTTGAGGTTCTTTCGCATTCATTATTCTTAGTTTTAATAGTTCTACATCGTCTTGTAATGGTTCACTGTAAAAAATTGTTTCAATCGTCCCCAAAAATAAAAATCCATAATTTTGACACAGATCACAACTACTGCTGGCCATCAAATAGGGTCCACAAAGAAATATTCTGTTTATATATTTCTGTTTAGTTAGATAAAATAAGAAATCTACAACATTGAAGTTTATTTTAGGACATCCGGTTTGTGATTTTTCCTTATAAGGTAACTGCAATTCGACTTCTTTTTACATCGCTACACGATGATACTAATTAAGATAATTCTAATAATATCTATTTAGGTTGACTAAAAAAGCTTTATATTTTCATAATAGTACAATGTAGTACTCTTTTAACCACTATTATTTACAAATTTAAGGGTGTCGGAATTAGGTACATGTAAATATACCACACCCTTAAATCAGACATGTGAGTCGAAATTGTGTACATGGTTAGAAGTAATACACATGGAATCAAATACATTTATTCATCATAACAAGATACAACACACATACAAAATACAATATTATAAATTGAATGTGCAGGGCATCACGTCTTTCCCTCGTTCCTCGCCTCGGGATATGGACCGGGTCCTTTCTCGGTCTACCGCTATGGAGGGTTTGTGTAGTTTTTTGAATCAGTTCGGTGATGTTGGTCAGCTTCGGGCGTCACGTTTTTTTATATTAAAATACTTGTTACTCTGGTTTTGAATGCGTCGTATGATAGTAACTCTATGTTGTTCGGTAGTGAGTTATATACAGGCTGTCTCAACAGTGCGATCTCGGAAGATTGTAGCTTTGTTAATGAAGATATTTTAAAACTGATTTCACTCATACATACAGAACGCCGAGGCGCACAAATTTTAGCCTGTATACAGGGTGTTCCATAAGGTAGTACCAACCCAAACTTATGTTTTTTTTATAGAACAACCTATATTTCGGCACAATTTTGAATTCCTCGCAAAATTTTACGACAATGAAAGATAACATTAGCTAGGTACCTTAAACTTTACACTTTTTCATTTATTGGCAATTTTATGGAAAATCAGCAGTCTAAGAAAAGCTGTATATCTCAATGCCTGTTTTTAATTTTATTTCGCACGCTTAGATTATAATTAAGTAAGAGGCTTTCTATTAACATGATTTCCTACCATATCCAAATTGTGCATAGGCTGGTCAAAATCTGCCGCAAAATAAAGCAAACAGTTTTTCCTAAGAAAGTTAAGCTTTTTAAATGGAACAGCCTGTATCTAATTCCATTTTGGAATTCTACGCATCGTTCTGCACAAAAAAGTATTAGTACGCACTAGTGCTAACATAAACCATTGCTGAGATAACTAGACTACTTAATAAAAAAAAAATCGATTTATTTATCAATAAGTAGTTCTACACCTACATTGACAATTAAACCAGTTAAGTATTGATCTAAAGTACTATTTTTCCGCATAATTTCATATTTTTTTTAAATAAAATAAAACATTTCATCACATCTGCAATTTAATATTATAATTTGAAAAACTGTGTTAAAGATGTTATTAAACTATCTGTCAGTGGTATCTGTCAACTCTACTTGCCAATAAAGCATTTTTATTGCATTCGCCAAGAACCCACACCATCAATTAGTTCAATTAGTCAATTAGTTCCTCCTGGGAAAAGTTTGCCATATTTCCCAAAATTATGCAAATCTAATTTAACAACCCTAACAATATCATCACCACTGACAGACACCTTAACAACTTGTTTAGCACAGTTTTTCATAGCCACCAAGGGTCATTAGTAAAATTTTATTTCAAATTTTAATATTAATTAATTAATTAATTTAATATTGCAGATGTGATAGAACGTTTTATTTTGTTTCACAAAAGAAAATTTTTCGAGAAATCAGTACTTTAGGTAAATACTTAGCTGATTTAATAGTTAATGTAGGTGTAGAAGCATTTATTGACAGAAAACTCTTTTTTTAAGAAGACTAGGTATCTCCGCAATGGTTTATTTTAGCACTAGTGTGTACTAGTATTTTATTGTGCAAAACGATTCGTAGAATCCAAAAAAATAATTAGATAGAGGGTGTTCCATTTGAAAAAATTAACTTTCTTAGGAAAAACTGTTTGCTATATTTTGTTGTGTACACAATTTGGATATGGTAGGTAATCAGGCTAATATAACGCTTCTTACTTAATCATAATCAAAGCGTGCGCAATAAAATTAAAAACCGGTATTGAGATATACAGATACAGTTTTTCTTAGACTGCTGGTTTGCCATAAAAATGTTATATTTCATTGTCGGAAAATTTTGCGAGGAATTCAAAATTGTGCCAAAATATATAAATGTGTTGTTTATGAACATTTCGGTTATTTAATATTTCCTTACTAATCTAATGACAGAAATCCAAACGTTTGGCTCCATCGTCGGCATCCAAAGGCTGTCTAAATTGTGGTATAAATAATTTAATTTTATTTTCTTTGTAAATTCTGGACATACGCAATTTACCACAGAAAAAAGCAAACGTCATATTCATCACGATATCCAGTGTCGCTAAAAGTAAATCAGCTGAATTCGGCCGTGTCAGAAGTAAGGAAAGCGACCCAATCTCCTCGGGAAGGTTGCTCTTTTCAACTTTTATCCACCGGCAAACACTTCGCCGCATAAGATTACTCCGTAAAGTTTTTCCGATAGTTTGCTCGGTTTGCCGGCTGATCTATTCATCCGGAGCTGGGTGGATAAACCGGCTCCGTAAAGCCGTTATCCAGCCTCGGGCAGGAAATTTAATCTCCGTCGCCTACCCGAACTCTTGCCCATGCCGTCATTAGACACTTATCTGGAGACGGTCCATCGTGGCAAGAGACATCGATACCACGATATCGCTAGTTTAATGCGAGGAAGTCATCGCAGACACCTCTACCGGAAACTATCAGCGAGCACTTGATAAATTGAACGCCAGATATACGGTGCGCTACGAATAGGGCCAAGTTTGATAACTCTGAGTGTCTGGATCATTTGCATATTAAGTGTGCTTGAAGTTAAGATATGATTTGTTATTGGATAGACTGTTTTTTGATTTAGGGGTTGTTGTCCTTGGTGCAAAACTCCGAACGTCTAATGGCTACTAGATCTTTCAATTACCGATAATTAGAGGCATGATAGAAATTTATGCAACAATTTTTGCAAAAGTTATGGACATTTTATTGCAACAACTGATTGAAATACGTTTGCTATTCGCAGGAGAGGTTTGCTATTCGATTCGGGAACATACTGTATATTTAATTTTATATCTAGGAAATCGTAAATGTTGTATGTATTATTGATTTCGCCTGCAATAATTCGAAAACCGGTTTAATATCATAATCAGGTGCAAATGTCAATTATGTCAATTAGATATAAAGTAGAAACGAAAATGCATTGAATATCAGTAATTAAGAACTGTCACGTAATAACAATTGTTCAGTTTATCATTATTAAGCTAATGGAGTTTCATAATTATTTGTCATCCAGGAGTAGGAGTGCCTTTGCTACGGTACAATCCCCTACTGTCATATGATATTCATATCATACGTATACGATAAAAATGATGATAGATATATGTAAATATAAACAGTAACCCCTCAATCCCAAAACACATGTGTTTTTCATGAAAGATAGTAATTGGAAAGATCTCTCAGAACTTTGAACAAGGTGTGATCGTGATTTGTCATTAATAAAAGGTAAGGAGCCAAAGAACTTCTCAGTTTAAAGAAAGACTAGGTTAGTCTGATGCCCCAGCGTACTAAATTCGTGCCTGGAAGCGTACGTGTAATTAAATGACGTTACAGACGCACCCTCTAACCCCAAGTGACAGCCCTAAAGCCAAAATTCAATTATATTAAACGCAGTCACGCATCATTTATGCCGTTTGATACTGTATAGATGCCAAAACTCTTCTGAATGGGTTTTAATAATGGTTTTGGAAGTTAAAACTGAAACGATTCCATAATTACACAAATCCTTTATTTTGTTCAGTAACATAACATATCTTACATAATAGATTCATATAAACATACAATAAATAATAATGTAGTAATCCGAAAACCCCATCTTGTCTGTCTACCGTAAAAGGCACTTCTTCTTTTATAAAATTCTAATGGTAAGTAAAGCAGTAATACAAATCCATATTAATGCATATCTGTAACTAATACTTAAATGACGAAATATGTATCAGTTTTACTCACTAAATCTCCTGGTACACGGTGGTGGTAAATATGTCTCAAGCTGCACTATCACTAACTATTAGTTAGAGTTATATTATATATATATATATATTAGTTAGTTAAAGAGTTTTGGATGTCCTAAAAACTTGAAAGCCATAGTTAATATTTTGATTTAACATACAGGATCGTTAGAAAACACTAAAATGTTAAATTGGCCGAAGAGTAAACTATCGGATTTTTGGAATTAGAACAAAAATGGTAGGTAAAAGTTGTTTTTTATTTAAATTTGTGTCCAGATATCAAATTTCAATGTTGTATGCTAAGTTTTATATTTTATTTATTTTTAACAAAGTAATTTAACAAAACATTTCTCCACATGTGCCACTCCTACAGCTACACATGTTTCCAAGCTTCTTCTAACCTCCCGATATACCAAATCAATTCTTTATTCGTTTATTTCGTCTACTGCTTCCCTAATTTTTAATTTTAGAATGTCTACATTAGCATGAAAATTATTCGCATACACCTTCTGTTTTAAGCAACCCCACAGAAAAAAAAATCTAGCGGCGTTAAATCAGGTGAACGTGGTGGCCATCCTATAGGGCTGAATCGTCCAATCCACTTATTTGGAAAATGTGTGTTGAACCAATCTCTGACTTGATATGCGCTATGAGCAGGACAACCGTCGTGTCGATAGTGTAGTGAACACCTGAGCTGTCAGTTGATTTCGTCCAAAGTAGGTAGCAAACAAATTTCCAAATAAAAAAATCTGATGTGGCCAGGCACATGACTTTATCATACAATATATAAAATTAATAGTTTAGCTGCATGAGAATCTATTCTATAGAGATAAATCGTAGGTATTGTCAAAGCATCAGCATTTGACACTACCTACACTACGTCATTAGAATAATAGTTATTTAAGTCACAAAGGCCGAAAGTACGGAATAACGCGACGAGCGGTGATACGGCGCGTCACCGAAGGCGGAGTGTAGCCGTCGCATATGAGCGAGTCGCGCTATCTAGTTTTTGGCAGGACCGACATCAACGTTTATTGTGTTGCTTTTTTTTGTATAGTAAATGCTAGGTTGGTACCACTTTGACGAAACGTCAAGTTTAAAGGTGCGTTCCGATTGGTAGGTAATGGTAGCTAATGGCGGTGGTAGAATACGAAATTATAGTATTTCTTACATGTCGTGATAATGACACATATTAGTTTGCATGTACATAAACATGAGTCACTATCAATTTTCTATTGGAAATACTATAACGGCGTCTGCTACCACTGCCATTGTCACTAATGAAAACGCACCTTAAAAAGGTAATTCAAGTTTTGACAGATTTATATTTGTTCATGACACATCCCTACCAACATACTAAAATAAAACTACACTCATCGCTTACTTTATTTATAATTTTCTCAATGTATCACAATGTATCATTTTTAGAATTAGATATAAAGACGGGTTGATATTTCTTATCAACAAACAATCAAATTGGTGATCTTACGTTATTTGAAATTTGTATTTATAATTTGCCGCACTACAGCGGCAACGTTCCATAGTGGTTTTCCAACCTCTGATGAGATCAGCGGTTTTCGAATGTGACAACACAAAAAAATATTTGTCAAAATCCTGGCTACTATGTAATTTCATATCAATGCAGATGCGACCGATCTCGATCAAATAGATTTTGCTCTTGAAGCTAAACTATTAATTTTACCAAAAAATTTCATAGGCATAAATTATACAAAATTTCCTGTGCTTTAATTTATTAATTAACTAATTTATCGAAATTACAGATATGGCGGCTCATTTCCAAAATCCTTCAAAAAGGCTTAGAATAAACTAAAAGGCTAAACTATTAATTTTACCAAAAAATGTGATAGGCATAAATTATTCAAAATTTCCTCTACTTTAATTTACTTATTAACTATTTTGTCGAAATTACAGAAATGGCGGCTCATTTGCAAAATGCTTCAAAAAGGCTTAGAATAAACTACCAGTTCCTTTGGACCCTTTTCAACCAAAAGCTTTTCAGCTCTAAGTTAGGTCATGAAACTTCTAAATATGAACTTTCGTCCCGATACCTTTAGTAGTTTCTCCGGAATCGTCGCCACAAAAATCGTTTACACACACACAGACATACATACACACACACACACAGACATTTTTTTGTACCTTGGTCAAAAATGTTCAGGGGACCCATAAAGACCTATTTCCACTAAAATCTCAATTTCTTTTTTCGGCATGATTACAATACTTTAGCATACTGCGTATGATAAAGTAAAAATTAAATAAAAACAAATAAATTAGCTTCTATCAACAAAGTGCTTGGATACGCTGTTACTACTGTCAACTGATCAGTCATAATTGTGGTCTCTAAATCTTTTGTTAAATCAAAATATTAACAATGGCTTTCAACTTTTTAGGACATCCAAAACTCTTCATAAAGAATACCCTTTTCTCGAGAAATTAAAAATTATGCCCATTATACGTCCATCGGGGGACATGGTGTATATCGTTGTAAATAAAACTTACGCCTATACCTTTTAACAATGGGACAACAAACCTCATCTCCTGGCATAGGGTGTTGTCAATACGTTCCAATCTATAATGACAAAAATTTAATATGTAATTCTCTGCGTAAAATTTTTATGTGTATAGTGTTAAATCTCTTCTCAATTTAACCTAACTTCATCTGTGCCACGAAAATATCCGATTGATTTGTAGAAAACTCGTTTAAAGTCAGTCAAGCCTTTCGCGTCTCTAAAGCATTCGTTTCCACATCAAAAACTCCAACTTCTTACCGAGAATTGATCGCGTACTTTACTAAATGAATGTTTCGCTGCGAATAAGTGCTACTGGTAGTCGCGGTACTGGTACTATTGTGCCAGTAGAGCGGTAGAAATTCGAATTATGCAGCGTCTGAGGTCTCGACTGTAGAGTTATTTATAATTTATACGAATTGTTAAGGCGTGCTCCGAACATAGGAAGACTGCTGGGCTCTGCTAACTGTAGACCTGCTATACTATTAGTCTGCCCAGTGAGCGTTATGAACAGCACAGACATGATAAAGCCAGGAAAGCACGCTACCACCTTCAAAATATCTTGATAAGCGCCAAGAATTCTAACCACTGAAACCGATTTCAGCTGAGTAACAATTACCTATTACGTGTCTCGAACCTATATTGAAATTCGCAAATCGAACTATGTTCGATGTCGTCATCCGATATTGTTGATTCCGATTCACCGGTTGTGAAATTGGTCGAGGAATTCATTTCTGAAAACCGCGTTGGTCTAAAATTCGGCGTTATGGCGTTCCAAGTTATCAGAAATAATGCAAAAATAGTCATTTTACTATATTAGCAACATTTAACGCAAACTCTGTCCGACCTACTGCGGCCGATGTAGACGTTTTAAGCAGTGCCGCATGAGAAATTGGTCGAGGAATTCATTTCTGTAAACCGCGTTGCTCTACGAATCGCGGTTCTCGAGAAAACCGCGATAAACGCACCATAAGTTTGATTTTGATAATGTTAAATTGGTTCATAAATGTCAGAAGGGGTATAGGTTGGACCTTTTGGAGCAGCTTGAAATAGAGCGACACAAGAAGTCTCCTCATATCCTCATCAACACCCAGATAGATTTTATCTATAAACCTTTATTTTCATACCTTTAATTTTGAAATTTTTATTCAACCTTTCATTCTAACAATTGTTTCATTTTCGGGCTTCACCCACTGTTCAGTCTGGTTGATAATTTTTGGATTTTTTGCTCTCATTCCCCTCCTCCTGGTGAGGTTTTTAATTGATCATTTTCATTTGTTTTTCTTTACCATCTTGCCTTGACACTTGGTGCCGGCTTCCTGTGATGTTTTGCTCACTTTTTTGTTGTCTTTTGATAACAGTTTTAATTTTTGTATTTTTTCTCGGAGGTTCCCCATACCCAGAAGTGTTGTTGCACTATTTTTGCGCCCACCCTTTTATGTTAGAGAGCTTTTTCAATTCACCAACTTGATACCTTATCTTGTGTTGTGTATTTATTTTTGCTGATTTTTCATTTTGCTCGATTTGATTTGTAGGTGTCTTTGTGCTTACCTCTAACTAAATTTCAAAGAATTTTTATTTTATCGACGTTGATAACTGTTGTCTCTGATTTCATTACTATCTCCGAAAGAACGCCCCCCCCCCCCCACTATTTTTCCGTTCTCGCCGGAAAACTGATACCGTCGCGTCCTGTTGAGCTGCGACCGTTTATGGGGTAACACACATAATTTCAAATGCGCTCGCGTAATTTTAACACGCATAATTTTACACAAGTGATGTGTACGCTCGCGACGTGTCAATGGGTGCGATTGATAGAATGTATACTTGTTAACGTTACTGTAAGTTTTTATTATTTATTTAATTCCATTTGCTATTTGTCGTGTGTTTTCTTGTACAGATTTCTGGCTGAAGATGACGTAATGCCGAAACCGGTACCAAAGCATATCTAATAAAAATATTGCAAAGTTTAAGAGTATTTTATTTCTTAATTTATAATCAAAAATATGTATACTTTTATATGACTAAGTTATAGCATTCTTACGTTATGTGGCCCATTCCGCTTATTTTTGTTTTTTTTTAACAATTAATTTGAGCGAACTCAGTACGCAGTAGAGATAGAGACTTTTCCTATGAAAACTTGTAATCAGCCCACCCATTTTACTAGGATAGCAAAGGTTTCATGTTGATTCTGGACGTAATTTTTTAGATAGGTGTGCCACTTCAAAATTATAGTTTCAAATAAGTGATTTCTTACAACATTTTGACCAGTCGGCGGAAACCCAAGTGCCTTCAATCAAATTGAGTTTGTGCTTTTTGATACTGGTTTTGCCGCTGATTATGCCGGTATAATTAGATTTTTCCTATTTGGAACGGTTCGGAAGTTATGACGTTCCAAGTTATCAAAAATAATGCAAACCACGTTGCTCTAAGATGCGCGGTTCTCGAGAAAACGGCGATATATCGCGGAAACTATAGTTAGTAGGCTGATTTTTCTTACTTATGGCTTATTTCAAAAGTCGATATTTGAGCACCACTCGGTAACCATTAGATATAGACCATTTTCCTGTGTCAAATCACAACCAGCAGCTTTGCGTTTTTCGTAAAGCTACTTACGAACATAAACAAATTAATATAATCTAGTAGCCGTTGAGGCGATTTGTCGGCCAGTTGGCAACAATGTGTCTTTTATGCGGCCATTATTTAGGGGCATTCGCAATGGCCGTTCGGAAAGTTTACGTCGCTGCGCGCCCGCGAACGTGTTTTGTGCAGAAATTGCGAAAGTTTTCGAAACCGCATCGGACCACAACCGTACACAATAATTTACAATTAATGTTTCCGCAGAACTGCGGAAATAGGGGAGGAGGAAAGATTTCCGTCTATTTCGAAACAGAACAGCCTTTGATACGAAAAGGTTGTACCTTGATTTTTCAATTCGGCATTTCGTTGATCTTCAAATATTTGATAAAACAAACATAAGTTTTTCAACCTTTTCTAGCGAGTATTAATTTATTCCCAGTGCTGTCTAAACCAAACGGTTTCCTTATGTTTTAACTTGTTAAGTTAAGACGTTAAATTGCGTTGCACCTAAAACAGTTGACGAACCCTATTATAAATTGTGGCCCTAGAACTAAGTTGCGGCTAAGTTTTTTATTCTGGTCACTAATAATATGGGTGAACATGTGACATTTTACGTCCGTTGCGGGCGCTAGTAGTAGAAACTTGTAGCGGTGCCATCTAACATGTAACGTCTAAAGCTGTAAACGATTCATATATTATATCACATGTCACACATAAACCAAATTGATTTTACTATTTTCTTATATACGTACACAGTTTGTTTTAAGGATTTCATACTTATTTATAACGTAATCTCTTCTAAGTTGATTGTTTCATGTTTGCAGGTTCTTCTGGCAATCCAGATGCCAAACGACTGTATGATGATCTCCTATCAAACTACAACAAGCTAGTGCGGCCTGTAGTTAATGTCACTGATGCCCTGACAGTTAAAATTAAGCTCAAACTCTCTCAGCTTATCGATGTGGTGAGTACAAATCAGTTCCATCAAATAATTGACTTAAACTTAATTAAATATAACTACTTAATAATATTTGGGGCTACTCGCTTGACTAGCTACCGTTAAAGCGTAAACAAGAACTTTTCGTGGAACTTTACCCGGCGCCTCCACCAAATGTCACGTTAAATATGACCTACTAATTATATATGGGGCTACTCGCTTGACTAGCTATATAACTTTATTGCGGAGGCACCGAAACTACTAAATATATTTTAATATTAATAAACAATCACTTACCTTTAATCTATTAATCGAACGCCTCACAGCCACTGGATCACAGGCGGGGACAAGTGAAGGTCTTTTAATCTACATCTTTATTTGGGACCACCTGTCCCCTTAAGCTGCTACATTACGATTAAACTATGCTAGCTTTAGCACAGCGCTCGCTGGTTTCTACCATCCGGTCGTTTTGTCATGTATTGCATTTCTTAAAATGCATACATGCAAAACAATATGCGGATTGACCAGCAAACGCTCCGTTAAAGCGTAAACAAGAACTTTTCGTGGCACTATATTATATTTTGAAGAAGTAATGACAGAATTATACGTTCTGGAGTTAAAAATTTCTGCTGTAGCATTGAAATATATCCGTAACGATGTGACGCAACTCCGTTGAAGTATTACAATTACCCTGTTGCGGGGTAGATTTTGTTTTACCAGCGAACTTTTATCTATTTTACCAGTATAACTAAACAATAATTTTTAAATTTATTTTCCACAAAACAAATACATAGATTAAATACATATTATTCTTGAAACATGTGAGTTTTGTTATTAATTCACGTTCTCTCAGCGGGAAAGACAAACAAGTACCGATCGACCTGTGATGCGAACCAACTGTGTGACTACATTATGGCGCCTGTTGTTGTTAAGTGCTCAACTTTTCCTTTTACGGAATAAATTAATACCATTTTGAAAATTGTTCCCTCCAATACGGACTTAAAAATGAATATCATACAGGGAGTTAATATTTATTTTTATGAGGTTTATCACACATTCATAATGTTCAGTGAATTTCAAATGTAGGTTACGTATTCAACGGTCAATAATGCTAGTTTATTCATGGGACACTGGAATTATATTACCTACTAATTCATTACATCTGTATAAATTTTTTCATCATCCTACCTTTGCACAGCAAAGTGGTAATCTTTATTTTATAATAATAATAATCCAAGCCTTAACATTATCTTTATTATGGCCTATCATTATTATAGCTAGAATATACAATGTTGTGTATTATAAATTAATTTTCAAGTAGCCACGTTACTGTAACACCTTTCCACTTGTCGTATTTACCAGGCACAGGACTGGCGTGGTGCTAACAGCCGGCCCAAAACTAATTAAAATACTGTCAGTGACCGGGCTAGGCTACACTTTCCATATTGCTCAAACCGCATTTGCGTTATATTAAACGAAGTGTTGACATTTCGCCCCCTTGACAACACAAAATGATCATAAAATCTAATAAAAAACACTGCTCCAAGAAATTTCGATGATCTTTATTGTTTATTAAGTTCATAACCAAGTAAAATAAGTAAAATAAGCAAATGCCGCAATGAGAAAGCCGAGAAAACTTCACAAATCGCCAGTTCATAAAAATATCGTAAACGTTAATAAGTGAATTTACAACAATTTGTCATTAAGAGAGTTGCTGAAATGTTGTTTTTGATTATTTAGCAGTTTGGATTTCCAGAATATACCGAAAGTAGTGATAACTGCATGGGGGTGGAATTTATAACCAGCATCTAGGTCGTGTGTGATATCATTGGATAGATATTTTAATAAGAACGAACATTTGGTTGAAAATATTATTTGTAAATCATACGCTTTACGAAAAAGCCATAATCAGTTATGGCATCTGCATTAGCTGTAATCATGACGAAAACTACAGGTAATAGTTTTCTTTTAGTTAGTAGAGAAGGCAAATGATATTACATCGATAGTCAGCTAACTTATCGCAGATAACTTATCGCAACTGATGACGGACCTTTAAGTCATTTTTGGACAGGCAACTGTCCAAAACATAAGTTTATTCTATAATTCGAAAGAGGTAATATCGATCCAGTGATACCACACACGATCTGTTTTATTTTGAAATTCTCAAACTGAGTGCAGTTTCGACTACTTCCAGTACATTCCGGAAATGAAAATTGTTATACTTTATATTAGGTCTGAAACTTTAAACTCGTTTTTCTCGAAAAAGTTTTTTTTTTTATTGGGTCGATCAACAATAGTGCATGCCAGGCGGTTATCCTGCATGCCCCAAACTTGTGCAATCGCAAGGCAGTCGACATTTTAAGGCGCACATTCCTGGTTTCAAACTATCTCTGGCGTAATTCCTCTGCGATGAACTCGCGGCATAAGATAAACAGCTTAATATCGTCAGTGCTGCCCTCGAGCGGTGAGTTCATAACCCGCTTGTAGCGAGCTACACCAATTCAGGAATGCTCGCTCCCTTTAGCTACATTTTGAAGATACATACGGCACACGGCTGACTTTTTCCCCTCGATTGTGAAACCATGCTAGCAGTACACATATAGGTATGTAAATATCAAAATTGTGGATTCTGTGCTTCGCATAACTTATGAAACAAATATACCTTCTCTACAGAGGTATGCAAATAACGTTCTCCTGTTTTCGATGTGCACTGGAATGCGTAGACTAGAAAAGATATGAACATATACAGTTATTAAATATCTACTACTGGGACATGAAGGGCAACCGCCTGGCATGCACTATTGTTGATCGATAAAAACAAAAAAAACTGTTTCGAGAAAAACGAGTTTAAAGTTTCAGACCTAATATAAATTATAACAATTTTCATTTCCGGAATGTACTGAAAGTAGTCGAAACTTCACAGTTTCAGAATTTCAAAATAAAACAGATCGTGTGTGGTATCACTGGATCGATATTACCTCTTTCGAATTATAGAATAAACTTATGTTTTGG
This sequence comes from Melinopterus prodromus, assembly GCA_964023965.1. Lineage (NCBI taxonomy): Eukaryota > Metazoa > Arthropoda > Insecta > Coleoptera > Scarabaeidae > Melinopterus > Melinopterus prodromus. The sequence goes on along the minus strand of OZ030398.1, from coordinate 2,115,604 downwards.
ATAGTTGACTGTCCAAAAATGACTTAAAGGTCCGTCATCAGTTGCGATAAGTTTTCTGCGATAAGTTAGCTGACTATCGATGTAATATCACTTGCCTTCTCTACTAACTAAAAGAAAACTATTACCTGTAATTTTCGTCATGATTACAGCTAATGCAGATGCCATAACTGATTATGGCTTTTTCGTAAAGCGTATGATTTACAAATAATATTTTCAACAAAATATTCGTTCTTATTAAAATATCTATCCAATGATACCATACACGACCTAGATGCTGGTTATAGATTCCACCCCCATGCAGTTATCACTACTTTTGGTATATTCTGGAAATCCAAACTGCTAAATAATCCGCAATTTTGATGAATTCGTTGTTATTTTGAGTGTTGCCACCAAAACAACATTTCAGCAACTCTCTTAATGACAATGTGTTGTAAATTCACTTATTAACGTTTACGACATTTTTATGAACTGGCGATTTGTGAATAATTCGTGGAGTTTTCTCGGCTTTCTCATTGCGGCATTTGCTTATTTTACTTATTTTACTTGGTTATGAACTTAATAAACAATAAAGATCATCGAAATTTCTTGGAGCAGTGTTTTTTATTAGATTTTATGATCATTTTGTGTTGTCAAGGGGGCGAAATGTCAACACTTCGTTTAATATAACGCAAATGCGGTTTGAGCAATATGGAAAGTGTAGCCTAGCCCGGTCACTGGCAGTATTTTAATTAGTTTTGGGCCGCCTGTTAGTCCTGTGCCTGGTAAATACGACAACTAGAAAGGTGTGACAGTAACGTGGCTACTTGAAAATTAATTTATAATACACTACATTGTATATTCTAGCTATAATAATGATAGGCCATAATAAAGATAATGTTAAGGCGTGGATTATTATTATTATAAAATAAAGATTACCACTTTGCTTAGCAAAGATAGGATGATGAAAAAATTGATACAGATGTAATGAATTAGTAGGTAATATAATTCCAGTGTCCCATTAATAAACTAGTATTATTGACCGTTGAATACGTAACCTACATTTGAAATTGACTGAACATTATGAAGGTGTGATAAACCTCATAAAAATAAATATTAACTCCCTGTATGATATTCATTCTTAAGTCCGTATTTCGCTTTAAGTATTTCTATCGTGCAGTCCTCTTGATATACACACATGTGTACAGTGTGCGTTATTAGTATTTATTAATAGTATTTATTAAGAGTTGTTTGACTCATTAGTTTCTATAACGTAAAATTATTTTCTTTTATAGAGGGTGTTGCATTTAGGCGTAACGGAAAGTCAGATTTTTTTTTTAAATGGAACGTCCTGTGTATCGTGCCATATTATGCATACTAAGGAAGTTGTCCTTCTAACTGTGTAAGTTGCACCTGTGTAAAGTAAATAGTTTCTGAAATATTTATTTGTTTGTCAAAATATTGGCAATTGCAGGTCTTTCTTAAAAACTACGTTAATACTACATTTTTTGCAGATATTTTCTTAAAAGGTTTGTCACATAATAACTAAACCTATAGCTAGATGCTGATGTCATGAAAAATTAGATGCGCTATAAAGGGTGATCGTAGCATGCACTAGTTTTTAAACATTTTTAAATGGATTTTTCTTGTGATTTTTAAATGGAACACTCTGTATATTATTTGCTAATTGAAGTGTCTCTTAAATTCTTTGTAATTTATATGCACTATATCGTACATCTATTTTTACTAGTTTTTGTGGTATCTGCAATTTAAAGAGCAGTATGCTATTTAGTACCTTAATATTGCTCTGTATACAGTATGGTGGGTAGCATGATGTAAAATATTTAAAGGGTTATAGTAGAAGTCATTTAGAACCTATCTAACTAGATTTATTCATATAAAAAGTATTATGCTTATCAAGATATTACACAATTTTATAACATTTTTTTGCAATTTTTACAAATGCACAGCGAGCGAACCCGAACACATAGTGATTTCGGTTGGTGCCCGATGTACACCAGAAACAGTGTAATTTTAGGAGGACATCTTGAACAATTGTTCACTTGTGTGAAAATTGTGCGGTGACGTTTCATTGTAATAGTATGTGCGCTCATACACAAAAACAAACAGAAACGCTAAAACCTGTCATGGTGAGCCACGTTTGAGAACAGATGTAACTTTAGTATAAAAAGCAACCACCAGTAACTACTTACTAGTGTTAATTCATTTAAAATGGGTTATTTTTCTGGAGAGACAATTCAAAAGTTTTGATAATATGAATGATAGTATGAGTAATATTGATAACGTGAAGGGAAAATTGGTTATTTGGAAAGTGTTATTAACAGATTTTTTGGTATGAATGAAAATCTGAATCTAAAGATGCCTATCAGTTTGTTTTTGTTGCATATTTGGTTTTTGTGTGCGAGTACATAAATCACATCGAAATCACAAGAAAATCTGAAAAACACCCAGAAGTCAACAAATTTTCACGATAGTTAACCTAAAAGTACAGGGTTTAGGGTTTACTTAGAAGTAATTTGAAATTTGTAAATCGCGTGTTCGTTTGCCATACGATAGACGGCAAAATTACTTACGAAATGGCTACTTGAAGTCTTTACAACGAACTACCAAATACCTTATTCACAGCAATATTAAAATTTATAATTGCATTACATTTTCGTTAAATTGGAAATATCACAAAAATATTAACATTTGGTGTATGACAACTTGATGTAAATTGGATCCAAATAAAGGGTTATTATGCCAACACATACTATACATGTTGTTCCATTTAAAAAACTCGAGAAAAAGCCATTTGAAAAAAACAAAATTTACTAAATCCAATGAACATATAGTGTATCTAATATCATTGGATACTATCATCTACCTACTGGCTTTGACTATTGTCTCAGATAGTTTGAAGGCAAAATGTGTTTAAAAAGATCCCTGCAACGGGCATATCTTGGAAAAACAGTGTATAACTGTATAAATGACAACAATTTTACGTTACCTATAGAAAATGGCGAGTCAAACAACTTTAGTATATACAATACTTTCTTTTCTTTCTCAAACGGTTTATTGACTTGGTCACCGGGGTACTAATAACTCACCCTGTATAACATCAAGGACACTACAAGTGATTCATGTAGTACCCGATGTATACACAAGCAATTCAATAGTACCTTACTTTTTACTTACTCTTTTGACGATTTCCGATGAACAGTTATCTTTTTGCAACTCTTAAATCGATTATCAAAGGTGATTTTGTGTTGTACACCCTCTTTTCTACTAAGACGTAAACCTCTCTGGAAGGAAGTACGCTAGCTATCGAAAAGAAAATGATGACTAGATATTTTCTTTAACGTCAGACTCGCACAAAGCTAACGAACTGAAGTGTGGTAAGCGAACGCTTTTCCATACAGGGTCTCTTAAATTACGGTTCGGTTTGTAGGTGTGAGCACGCCTTGGTAGTCAATTCAGGGACCCTCGCAAAGGGTAACTCGAGCTGTACACTACTCGGCGAGAGAGTTTGCTCTCGCTGGGAGTTTGTATGCGCCGAAGGCGCTTTTCCGAAGTCGCAAACCTTCCGCGTCAACTTTAGTGCCTTAGTTATGCCCAATCACTATAAAAGTACACAGGGTAGGGCCGTACGCTCGGGTGAAATTTCCGAATTGTTTTCGCACGTTTAATATTTTATGGCATCGCCTGGGAAATCGGCCCTAACGGTTACGATTTATTATATGCTTATATTTCAGTGGGAGGTGAAATTGAAAAGACGCATTTGAAATATTTCGTTACACTAAGAGGGTTGCTTAAGTTTGCCAGATATCATATGTTTTATTTGCTTATTTCAAAACGTTTGGAATAACTTGGGGCAATTCTTGGCTTTGTTAAGTTAATAGCCATTGGCGTATCCAGCTCAATTCGGAAAGGGGGGGGGGGGCACTTTTCTAAATTTAACGAGACAGTCCCGCTTTTTTAAATTTTTTCCCGCGTCTTCCGCTTTTTCGGAATATCTTAATTTTTTCGTAAATCTAAACATTGTCCATTAGTACATATTTTTTATTTGGTCCTTATTCTTATTTGGTTAATTGGTCTTTTTGAAAGCGTTCGAAAACGCAGTAACAGTATTTTTATTATTGTAGTTAAAATGTTTTCCAACCAAAATTATTCATTACTCATCATAGGTACATATATATCACAATAATTATAAGTTTTAAATTAATATAATAAGTTAATATTAATAATAAGTTAATATTTATTAGTTTGTCAACGTCAACGCTCCCGGCTGAATGACTTTAAACTTCACATTCCATTTATACGTGGCGATCCTTTGGTTGAATAGCAAGGCGTAGCAATATGGTCAAATTAGCAAAAATAATTAAACAAAACTGTAATAATACTCATACAGTATTCCAAGAATAAGGTTCACAATTTTCAATTTAACGTTATAATTTGTACTATTTACCATATAGGTTCTAATAGTAATTCCCGTTAACGATAATAAATAAAATAATGTGTTTCTTTTTGCACTTTGAGCAATGTGTTTTTCTTATCTCATAAAAAGATACCCAACTTCGTTGTCATTGTTTTTATGTAATAGTGTTTATGAAATAGGTAGCAGTCAGAGGTAAATAAATATATCAGTCTTGCTACCATATTTTTACGGCCAACCTTGTTGACATATGAGTTAAAGAAAATCTACGGTTGTACTATTGTACTTACCTATAAACAAACAACTTATTGATTTACTTTTCATGTTATCCTGTCATAAATCAAACCCAATTAGTATTGCTGCAATAATATGTAGAGTTTTTTCCCTTTTTTTATAATTTTTGATATTTATTTTAGTTTTGTTTTTTAATCTGTAATGTAATCTCAATAGAATTGCTTTGTTTTTAGACCGTTCCTCTATACTTGCCTTATTTGGTTGTAGTACTCATAGCCAGTGAATGACAACATCTGTTTATTTAACATCTTCTTGGAACTTAAAATATTTATTGGTCTTTCGTCATACCTCTATCACAAATTTAGCATATACGTGTTCCCGTAATAGATAATCTTACACTGGGGCGACATTTTATATAATATCAAATTCAAATAAATAATTAATTAAAATAATTAATTAAATACTTAATTATAAGCAACAATATATTTACTTCTGGATCAAAATGCATTTACATATTCACTATATGTAAAGACCAATTATCCGATTATTTAATGAAAAGACCGAAACCCTGATTATGTTTGTTGGTAGTTTCAACAATAGACTATTTGGAACCGAGGATGGCGAAAGCCGAAACATGTCTCCCATGTAAATACAAATAAAACAATGCAAAGAGAAGAGGCTTTTATTACGCTACCCAGTTTTAAAAACATATACATTGCAATTAAAATCTACATCCCAATTCCCAACATGTGTGGTACTATATGTGAAACAAAAACAAGAAAAATCCTTAAAAAATCAAAATCAACCATGCCGCCCATAAGTAAATATAAAAGTTGGCCATAGTTTCTCTATCATCTTTAAAGATATCTCAAGTACGCAATTGCATTTGTCGTGCCTGTGCAATGTTGTCGTTGCAAACGTCCAACTATACTGCTTTTTGAGTAAAAACATTAAAAACAACGTTTCAATATTTTATCCTGTATACTAAAAAAATTACCTTGTAATGATGCTACAAAATCTGTGTTGTTTGACCAAACGAAAATAAATGTCATTAGCTACTAATTCTAATGCACCTTTCATTTCACATTAAATTGACACGATATTATTAGAAATTTGAATGAATTATCATTTAAAAATGTCTCCACGTTGTGTAATATGCAATCGATTTCTTGTCTTTTTTGCAGCAAATCATTTAGCACCAAGTCCAAATTCAGCTAAATATGAAGATGTAAATAGTAAAAATAGTTTGTCTGCACATTTTGTTGAAATATATGGGCAAGTCTGAGTCCATTTTCGAATTGCCCCCCTTGACAATCAAATTGCCCCACTATGGGGAGTGGAACCCACGTTGGGAAACACTGCCGTAGACTGTATGTCCAAGCCTACCCGTAGGCTTCCTACGTTGCGATTCGGTTTAATTTTCTTGAGATCGCTTTATTCTTGAAGCGATTCGCGGCAAATTGGATAAAGCGTTCGCACAGGTGTTCCGGAGATAGGACCACGCCTACACGCTCGCAGAACGGTACGAAACGCGGCCGTCGAGCGGAGTATTCGTCCCCGAGCTGCCGGTTCGCAAATTAGCACCCGCACGGCGCACGGGAGCGTGCTAAATGCCGATAAACGTATCGGTTCCATTTCGTAAATCGAAAATTTATATCTCGGGCCCTCCTCGCACGGCAACGGGGATATTAACAGGTTTTTCGGTGCCATTCCCGTCCGTTCCAATACGCGTCTCCACCCTCACCCTGGTTTACATCCGAACGATTTTATTGCCTTCTGATATCGCCGCACTTGTTTCACACGTTTGTTATGATCGTGTTCCTATTGAGGGTGTTTTTTTTTTTTATTTCTTTTAACTGTTTTTAATGATGTATAATTAGAATGTTATAATTTGTCGATATAGCAAATTGACTGGGAATATACAGTATGTAACTTGATCCGAGAGATCGAATTACAAAGAGGAAAGACAGTTTTTTTAATTATTTTGCTTTTTAAATATTGCGTCGGATATGTTGAAATTCCTAAATACCGCGACGTTTATACTCTAACTATAGAAGATAATGAATAATTCTCTTTTTTTTCTCTACACAAACCCAACATGTCAAAAAAGTAAACGTTAACGTATATTTTTTCGATGGAAATGTTAATCAACAGAAATATTTAGATATGTCACACAATTATTTTAATGAACAACTTTAAGCAGCACCCTTAAATTTTATACGGTTAATCTACTTTCAGCAAGACGGTTGCCCAGCTCACCATTCAAACATTGTAAATGGTTAAATTTACAAATTCCTCAAAAATTGATTGAACGATATTTTTATGCCAATTTTATGACCAGCACGTAATCCTAATCTGACATTAAGAATTTTTATTTTTGGGGCGATTGAAGCAAATTGTTTACAGTGACCTTTACAAGACGATGCACACATTAAAACTAATTGGTTTGAGCCCATTGTTCAAAGTAAATGGATATTGTAGATAAATAGCTATTTATCTACAATATTAAAACTAAGAATAATGAATGTAAATTTCTACCACTGGCAAAACTCTCAAATGTGTGCCAAATTACGCGGTGATTTGTTTGAATAGTTGATTTGTTCACTTAGAAATAAATAATTATTTATTAAGTATCAATTCGATACTGAAATATGAAAAGACTTAACTGGCTTCTTAATAAACTTTCTTAATTTGAACTTGAACATTTTTTACCTATGTGAAGTTAGCCCCCAGCCCCCTCTTATGGGAATTTACGTGTATAGAAAAACTCTAATTACTCGAGTACCCTCAGAGATACCGCAACAAAAGTAACACTGGTCGAACGAACGTTCTTAACATTTGCATAGTAGTATCCGCAAAAATTGTTTGAAAACAATTTTTTTCTCTTTGTAACACGATTCGGGGTGATACTGTATAGGGTCAATCCCTATACATAAAAACTATACTTTGCCAAACGACATTTAATAAACCAGAATATGGAAATCAGGTCACCCTAGCTTAATGCGGAACCAACAACCACAAAGGCATTTTTTAACTAAACTAAAATTGCACAGCCTCCTGAAATATAATGCATGAAATAGGGATTTAATATGATTTCAGTTGTGGCACTCTATCCCCTACGGCAGGACTAAAAGCTTTTTTAATAAAATCACTCATTGACATATCCCCTGGACTAAAATAGATTTCAAACTGTCTCATCTTTTGAAGTTTGCATATGTGGGACGCACTCTAACTTTTATTTTGTGAGTGAATTACAAATTTAATGCATACCACAGAAAATTGCTCAACGCGATTATTTTGCTCATTTAATTTCATTTTATCTTAAGTTATTATTAATCCTAGCAAATTGGAATGTAAGATTAACATTTTGAAAATAAGTGTGATAATCTTGAAAATACGGAGATATATCGATTCGAGACATTGTACATACATGTGGACTTTCAAACACGTTTCAAGTTCTAGAAACGCTTGTGGACAAAAACTTGTTATTTTGTGACACGAAGGGAACATCGACGAGATGCTAAACGTTACCTGATCGAAATTTGAAAGACGAGCATTATTTTAATAATAGCAACAGAACAATATCTATCACCACAAAAATTGAATCAATAGGTAAACAGATAGTATCCAAACGTGACTGATCTCTTTCTACTATTTCTACAAGGTCAAGAACGTTTGCGAAATGAATTCCCGTGGGTTGTTTAGATGTGTATTGCTGAGGGGGGAGACAGCCGGTTTATTACAGGGAATGATGCGTCTAGCAGCGACCCCTACGTTTACGGCTCGTTTCAGTTGGCTGCAAAGTCGCCCTCAGCCATCAACTTGTTTGATGTACACAACTCAGGCGTTGGAAGCACTCGTTATACAACAGGCGGAAGACATTATGAAACCACCGTACATAATAACTCTTTTGCTATGTAAATTCGTTGAATATTAAGACACATTTTTCATACTCCCTCGGTCGAAGGGAACCAACCAAATTGTTTTTTTGTCTACATGATTGAATATCATATTTCATAACAAGAAAAACAATCAGCCCAATTCTATATCAAAATTGCTAACGTTAGCCAATCTTGAAAGTTGGTAAACGCCAGGGTCTATACATAAATAAGAACCTGTTCTTACAGGATTAACAAATTTGAATCAGTTGCTACATTTACTTTGAATTTAAGCTTTTACAATTCAGTTTCCTAGCAACCGAAATAGCAACTGAGGTACAGCATTGGACTGAACAGCATTCAGCTATAACTTGACTATTTGCGTACCTACTCAAGTCCGTACTCATACTCAAGCGTGTGATATCGGGAGACATTATGAGGTGAATTTGCAATTAAAACTTCGTCTCTATTCTGACTGCGACGAAAAATGAGTGCAATCTCGTAAAGGGTAGGAGTTTGGATGGCATTAGGTTCATTTCCACGGCGCCTGCCTGGATTTCATTCAACGGACGACGCGACGGGGCAAAACTCGGAAATGAATTTTGTTTTCTGCCTTTCCGGCCAAGTGGGTCAACGTGGGAACAGTTGCGGTCGCACTATAGAGGGCTCTGCCAGCGTGTCGAGGGGCGAACGCCAAAACAGGGGTTGGTTTGTATGTGACAGGGTGTTGAAAGATGTTATACATAAATATCTTTACCAGTACGGGCCCTGATTTTGCCCACCTTGGACCTTGGGTTGCTTACCGCAAAATCAACATGTATATTTGATTGATATCCGTTTGCTATTCGAACATACTTTATCGGGCAAAACTCCGAGCGTGTAACAGCTACTAGATCTTTTAATTACCAATGGTTAGAGGTGTGATAGAAATGTATGCAAGAATTTTTGAGAAAGTTATAAACATTTTTCTGTAGCAACTCATTGAAGTACATTTGCTATTCGAACGTACAGTATCGCCATTTAGGGGTTGTTGTCTATGGGGCAAAACTCCAAGCACCCAATGGTTACTAGATCTTTTATTACCAATATCTAGAGGTATAATAGAAATTTGTGCAATAATGTTTGCAAAAGTTATGAACATTTATCTGTAGCAACTGATCTCTATCCGTTTGCTATTCGATCGGACATTATCGCCATTTAGAGGTTGATGTCCATGGGGCAAAACTCCAATCGTCGAACGGCTAGTAGATCTTTCAATTACCAATAATTAGAAGTGTGATAGAACTGTATACAACAATTTTTGCGAAAGCTATAAGCCTTTTTCGGTAGCAACTGATTAATTTTCGTTTGCTATTCGAACGTCCGTTCGAGTTTGCCATTTAGGGGTTGATGTCCATGGGGCAAAACGACGAGCGTGTAACGGCTTTTAATTACTTTCTTCTGCTCTATAATTAGCTACCCATAGACGAGCATTCATTCGTGCCGGAATGTAGAATCCCGGTGGAAAGAATGCTCGTTTGTGCAGTATGAGATGATGCGCCGGCGTTCCGTTTATGATTTCGGGGATATCCCGACGTTCCTGGGCGACACGACAACCCGCTTGTTAGTTGTGCAAGGACTTTCCTTACAAGTGTTGCAAGGAATGCCGCTCTTTCCGGTCATATTTGTTCAAACGTTTCGGGGTCCATTCTCAGATAATTTTGGAAATCAGTGCGTTCTGTTGTCCTCAATTCTCGTAAAAGATTAATGTCGCTATACTTTTTTCGTTGTAGTAGCTACATTTTTGACCATTTACGTCGCTTCTGTTTCTTCATGTATAAAACTTCAGTAGCAAGATTAATGCAAGTAATTGCAATAACTTTTCTTGACTTCATGGTTGTAGAAAGTACTCTATGTTCATAAATGGTACATCACATACAGTAAACAAACATTAATAATTAGAAAGGAAAGACAAACCCGACGTTCCAAAGTAAAATATTTGGCTGAGGGGATAATTCGTAAGGAAAGTGACAAATTTTGCTACTAACTGACACGCAATCCGTCTCGTTTTTGTGTTAGTGGACTCTAAAAGGTTTATATTCTTCTTTAAAAACGGAGGGATGGATCGGCGGTATAAAACGCCAAGAAAGGCAACAAGATTAGTTTGTGTTAGTGGGATACGACATTCTTACTTTCCCTGCAATTATATAATAGCTATTGTGTCCTTATGAATAATCCCATTAAACTAGAGGTTATAAGGTGCAGTCGCTTTTTGGATGACGAAGATGCAATTTATCTATCAGGGCGTAAACTTTAAGATCGTAAGTTGGTGAACTTTGGTATTACTGTTAACTGAGAGATAGTTTGTCATGCGAGTGATCCCCTGTTATCTTCCTGAAAAACGACATGCCTCCCTGGCTCTAGTGGCTACGGCAAGAAACCCATTAAATCTACATTCGCGTGGCGCGTTGCACTCCAGCGATTTTTAAAGAACCCCTCTTCGAGCTGCCACGGAAAACCCTTAAAAGCTTTCTCAATTATTCACAGATACATTAGCGGCGTTGTTACCTTTTTAATAGCACGTATCTTTGATATCCGCAGATATGTGCCATATTTATTCAGTTTTGGTATTTAAATTTTTGTAATATACCCAATCTCTTGAACCAGAACATTTTTTAAATAGTTTATTAAATAGATTTATTATTAACTCCTAAATAGCACGTACCTACTGGAGACTGGGTCTATTTGGGTATTTGTATTATAATATAGGTACTGGAGTACAATGTTACAGAAATATTTTGATAATGTTACAAAATTATTTTAAACAACTTGAGGAATTACCCTTTAATTCGGTCACCTACAGTAACACGGTTCCCCAGGTCATCGTTCAAACAAATATAACATAACACTTTAAAAGTGTAATTCGTAATGTTGATCAGTGGCAATGTTAGAAGCGTTGCCGGAAAAATATTCGTCACGAAGACCGGAAAAAAGGAAAGTTTTGTTCCAGTAACTTAATTTCGGATACTCACACATCGCTACCACTGTCTGAATCAATATTTGCCTTACTGTTGAACTCTAATTTAATTTACCCTGCTGCCCCAGGGACCTGGAGTATTCCATTGAAATACGAACGGAAAAAAGTAGGTGAGTGAGGATGCCACCCCAATCTCCCATAAGAAAACTTATTAAGCTACGAGAGTGGCTGTTTTCGTCCACTGGAAGCACCTTTCTCAATTCGAATTAATTGCAAGCAAACATCCTAAAGGCGTGCTAAACTCGAGAAAACTCAATAGGGTCCGTATTATTTCTTATGTTGCCGCCGAGGGAGAAGTGGACAGCTTTATTTTGATGGGCTCCCAGTTGTATTGAGGAGATGGAATCACCTGTTGCTTCTGCTTCGTACTTCAAGAAAAAGAAGCGGAAATGAAAATTGCTTCTGACTTCTGAATGTTTTCAAGTGTCCTCAAATAGTGCAAGAAACTTTTTAGGTTATCGATAGGCATTTGTCTCGAGGGCAGGCAAATAACTTAAACCATTTAATATGATTTAAAAAAACTAAATCAAAAGTTTTTCTATTATTAATAAGCGAAAATCAATTTGAATCTGAAGTCTTAAAACTAGCTAAAACTAGCTTGTCTTTAATAGGCTATCCAACGATGTCCTATATTTACTTTGTCCCACACAAGAAGCACTAACACTTCACTCACTGGGCTCTGCTTTTACACATTTTACTAGTTCACCAGTTCGAAGGGTTTAGTTCTTTTTAGTCTTCCAACAAGTCTTTTAGACTTGTGGGACACCAAGATCACGTTGCAGGTCACTGTTCCGTTTGTACCAAGGAGCGTTAACTATATTCCTTAACCCTTGGTACTTTATTTTGGAAGGGCTCGGTTTCTTGTATATTGTTTTTTTAGCGTAACCCCAAAGTTAGGTGTGTTACCAAATCGGTTTTAGTATTTGGTTGTAGACTTGTAGTGTGTTCTATACTGACAACTGAGAGTTTCTTCCCAGAAGACAGTAAGTACAGTTCTCTGTATTTGAGGCCAAGCTCTACTCTTTTCTTCTTAACGTGTTCTTTCCACCTAACCTTTGTATCGATTCTTTTGTTTGTAAAGTTAATGTGGACAGATTTCAGTTCGTTGCGCATGGTCTTCCTTTTTTGGTTCATTGATATATTTTATTACGAGTTTGTTGAAGATTCTTAGTAGATTCTCCAATAGTTGATCCCACTGTCATTAGAGCCATGTCATCTGCGAATGTGGCGACTGTTACGTTTTCCAGCTGTGGTAGGGGACTTATAGTAGTAGATTTATAGGTATACAAAATAGCATACCCTTTAGCTTGTGTAGCGAAAAGTGAAAACAAAAATCGCTAATTGCCAATACCGTGTTTTGAAGTCTGTAAACAAAAAAAAATTCTTATTAAGAAATATGTATTTCAACTTGCTCGCGATTTATATCCTTAGTTATGTGCTCGTCAAATAATATACTAATTCAAAGTTTATTTCATTTATGTAAGTATTTATGGTTATGACTACCTACATTACAGCTCATATATATCACAGAATAGCTAGTATTTTAATAACCCTTAAACATATTTTTTGGTAGAATATTCCGACTAAAACAACTACATTCAGGGTGATAAGGTGTGATTATAACATCGAACGCGACTTGTAAATCAACGTAGCATGACGGGGTGAACATATTGGGTGATAAATATATTGGTACTGTTGTTGGATCTGAAATTTATAGGTGGCGTGATGTAGATTAGGACCGTTTGATAAATCAGTGAGTCAAATTACCTACTCGAACGCGATGTCCGTTCTAGTTATTTCGTTCCGTATTTCACAACAACCTTCCGGTAGGTTAACGCAGTCCGTGTACGTGTTCGGCACAAAAAAAAACTGCATCCGTTTGTTACTTAATTTTGTGATTGTGGACGAATTTGTTCTGTTAGCGGTATTTTTAATTATTTATTATTACATACATTGTAAATAACATAAGACTGTGGTAATGAAAAAACGGTATATTGACTAGTTTAATCAATAGAAAAATTATTTCTTTCAAACTTTAGTTAAAATTAATTTAAATTGAAAATTAATTTCACATAATTCGACCGTTGCAATGCCTAAATTTTATTTTTGTTGGTTCACACAGCAGTTTTTTTTTTTTGTTTATTTGTTAGAATGCAATTCTTTTGTTTAAAAAAAGTTGTGGACTTTTTTTCGGTTTATCCTGGATTGTAGTGGATAAAACTCACTTTTGACTCACCCTGTATATAAATCGAGTAATGGTATAGAAAGTTCTTACACTCTGTATGAAGGACGTATCTTTTACGGGCATTTTGTTTTTTATTCATTGATTTATCTCTAAAATTGTCCGAATTACAGCCTTTTTTTGAACCTCAGCATATTGCCACCTTTCTGAATTTATCGAGATACATTTTTCTAGTGAAATAAACTAATAGAAATTATTAAGAACGTTCAAAAACAAATTCGTGTTGTTAACGTAAGTAAACATGCGGTATGTAGACATCTAAAAGATATTAATTTAAAAGCTAAGAGACAAAAATTCCTACATTATTATGTACATCGTGCTCATGGGCGCCGTTACATATGGGCAGGGGGGGGGGGTGCCCCCCCCCCTGGATTTTGAACCCAACTATACCCAAACTATTCGGTGATGTACCGGCGCTTGCCCCCCGCCATGAATAAAAAAATCCTACTGAAATTTTACATACTCTAGTATTTTGTGTAGTAAGACAAGAAAGTGATTCCTAATCGCGGCTGGGCACATTTTGAGGCCCCGACATCAGTTTTTGCGCGGCGCCCACATCATTTTTATCCTAATGATGACTATACCGATTATGTCAGTTTCATTAGATTGTTTACCTCCAGTTTTCGTCTTGAAAGAGTCACAAGTTTACGATTTGGCGCTGTAGTCCAAAATGCCCATGTTTGAGCTTTCATGTAATCATTTTTATTAGGTTTAATTACAGTAGAACGTCAATAATCCGAACCTCGGTAATCCGAACATTCGCTAATCCGAACACCAAAAAAGAAATAATAATAAAATAAATCACTGAGTAACCTAGGGAAAAGCCATTTTTGCCTGTTCCTGTTTACTGAAAAATTTTGCTTTTGTTTTATATCTTCTATCCAATCCTCGTATGTTCCACTATTTAGCTGCAATATTTAATAATCCGAATCACCTTCGGTCCCAAGTAAGGTTATCGTTGCTCTACTGTACTAAGTAAATAAATCATAAATAAGTTATAAATAAATCCCTTCGATTACCCTTCGATATCGCTTCGATATCCCGTCAATATCGGTTTGATGTCCCTTCGATTTTGATTTTTTGACATTCTTAGAGTTTATGGAGAGCGGAATCGAATGGTGTTGGTTTTATTAAGATTGAACTTCTATCCAATCTTATTTTCTGCTATTTAGTTGCAATATTTGATAATCGGAAAAATGTGATAATCCGAATGACCTTCGGTCCCAATTAGTTCGGATTTTCGATTTTCGGATTTTTGTACTTCGCACCTTTTTGCACTGCTCAACTGTTTAACTCAAATATAGTGGGTGTTAAAAATAAGTCTAAAATATAGATAGAGTGTACTGAACTTTTGATATAGAACTCATGTCCACACACCTGACACCGTTTAGGTACTGCATACAGCCTTAATATATTATAGAATATATAAATAATTAGTATGTAAAACTTTATTTGTTTAATGTCTCTAAAAACAATTCAAGATAACAGAAATTTGCCAAAACTGGTATCACAATTACAAAACGGTTCTCATTAACTCCTTTAAAAAAAGTCACACACATGTTATTTGACTTTAAAAGTGCCGTCCTATGGTTGCTATGCTGTTTGTAAAATTGGTTCAATCTTCCGACTCTCTCAAACGTTCAAACAATACATTGTTATCATACCAAAATAACAAAAAATTTATTTAAATTTCTAGGAAATAGATTAAAAAGAACCATTTAGTATCACTGGCATTTACTAATATTTGTCACAAGAGTAATAATAAAGAAAAAAGTGAAAATATTTTTTTAAAGTAGGTTGCTCTGCTTCATATTTGAATATAATTTTTTCTTCTAAACAACATTTCCAAATAAAGTTTATCGATAATAATGAAAATGAAGGTACTTTACTCTTATCACAAATTCATATATTCTGAATCGCTCGGTATATGGCACCGAAATTTACATATTTGACTGTTGCAGTTTTGGTTTCATACGAACCGCCAACTTTCATAAAGAATAAAATTTTCTGACAAATACACAATAAGAAAGTTTTCCATATGGTGCAGACTTTCGTGGACATACTGTATATTGAATTCGTTGTCAAAAATTTATGTAATAGTTCAAAGTCGTGTGTGATCTACATAAAATATAAAAAATTTAACAGGAAATATTAAATTTTCTATTTTAACTTGCAAGGGCAGATTCTTCTTCTTTTCTTACTTTTCAATGTGATGGAAATCTGTAATATAAATGGAAATGAATACTTATCAGTTATCTTTTTAGTAACTAAAAGTCACGAATATATCTTTGAACAATGGGTAATTAAACCCATTCTTAATTAAATTAATGCTATGTAGTTAAATTAACTCCGAAAAAATGTGTATATCAACAATTTTTAGGATACAATGTAACTGTTATTCGGAGAAAAATCACTCTTTTTTGTATATGATTAGCTACTCGCTAAGTCTCTCCGTAAAATTTGCATGTTTGTTGGCTGAAATTCGAAAAATAAATTTATATTTATCGTCTCATTGAGCAGGAAAGCGGAGCGAGATAAATGTTATTTGTATCGTGACAGAATCCGATTAATGGAAAAAAACATTGCTGCGTTATACCCATAAGAAAAAAGTGCCTTTTGATCGACCTATACACCATACATATATCTATATATCCATCGTTCGGGCAGTTTCATCTTCTGTGAAACCTTATCCGTCGTCAGACTGATATGTGGCTACGGCAAAAACGTTTTAACTGAGACAATGGGGCTTTTGTTCCCTAAAATTCGCCCGATAACTCTCCTTTATTTATTTTCGCTGTAACGCCCTCTCTTCTCTCAAACGCAAGTCTCCATTCAGTCGCCATTCAGGACACTAAAGAAGGCCGATGAGGTATTATGAAAGGTCAAAAATTACAGTTTTCTTAATGATCTCAATGTTGCAGTTTCCTGAAATACCCACGCATTATATTGCGCGGAAGTTCGAAATCTGTGCGCTCTTGAGGAACAAAACAATACGCTAATTACAGCCCGTCATTTGAGAGGGGTCCACATAGAGTTTTTATGGCCGTTTTGAACGACCCCATTTAACGTTTCAGTTGTTAATTAACAGTTTACAGAGTTACGTCCTGTTTACGAGCAATAGCCAGCCGCCCGCGAACTGCTAGGGGAAACCCAAACTTCGAGTTGCGTATTCCGGATGTTGAGAAGTTTTTGCTGCCTTCAATTATTGTGGATGCTGTTTAGCAAAATCTCGACGTAAATTATGAATTTGTTTTTTTTTTTAGAATATGTGAGGGTAACTGAGAAAATTATCATATAAAATATTAATTGATTGAAGGAATTAATGTGGACTTCTTATTGGCGCTACGTTAATTCTTGGGTATTGAAAGATTTATATCATAAATTATTTTTATAATCTTCCGTCTTCTAAGCGATGAGTAATCGTCCTGTTAAATTATATAGTTCTGTTCCTTGCTGCAAGAACAACCGATATCATTTTTGCAAGCTTTAAATTTTTTTGATTTCTTTTGACTGCACTAAGGTAAGATATCAAAAAAAGTTTTGATTTTCAAGCTCTCTAAACAAAACATTTGATGTGGCCAGGCATATGACTTTATCATACCATATATTAATAGTGGAGCTGCATGAGATTCTATTTGATCGAGATCGGCCACGACTGCATTAAAATAAAACTACTAGAACTAGACAGATATTTTGATTATATTTACAGTATATAATGTCAAAACATCAGCATTTGACACTACCTACTGTCATTAAAATCACAATATCTGACAAATCCTGGCTAACTAGTTTTAATAGTATATGGTTTAATGCAGTACGAGCGATCTCGATGAAATAGAATTTCCTCATGCGGCTAAACTATTTATTTTACCAAAAAATGTCATAGTCATAAATTATTTAGAATGTCTTCTACATTAATTTATTATTTAATTATTTCGACGAAATTCCAGAAATAGTGGCTTATTTGCAAACTATTTCAAAAATGCTAAGACTAAACCTCCACTTCCTTTGAACCCTTTTCAACAGAAAGCTTTTCAGCTCTAAGTGTCGCCATGATACTTCTAAATATGGAGTTTCGTCCCGATACCTTCAGTAGTTTCTCCGAACAAACAAAACATTGGTTGTTATTGCACAAAGGTACAGTATGAAAACATGACAAAATCTCTGAAACGAATCAGTATTTGAAAAATCCTCGGATCTCGATTTTTAATTATCAAAATATACATATTTGCATCAAATTTAATTTCCGACCTTCAATTGTTTTTGACTTATGACGACGTCATAGTCAGGTTTTTAAATGGCAACGTCAAATTTTTTGTACCGATATTGATAGAATTTGTTAATTGTCTTAAAAGTAATTCACAATATCATCGCCTTACGTAAGAAATTTTCGATAAAAAGATGGTTGAAAATTACTGTAGTATTAATAACTTGTGTTAGTTTATGGACGACGAATAGGCGTTTTCGATTGATTTATTTGCGCGTTTGTTGGCGTTTCTTTTTGGATGGAGCCCAGATTCGTTTGATTAATTAATTATTTAATTCTACCTAAAACGCATTTTCATATTCAATTCACAAAAGCTATTGTCCCTAAAATTATCAATATTTTACAGTTTTCAATTCTCTTTTTTCGAAAGCTGTCTTATGTAAGGTCATAAAATATTTCCGATGCGATTTGAAGAATTAAATGATTTACCAAAATAAGTAATATCTCATGAACAAAATTAACTTTTCACAGAAATGTTTTTTTAATAATACAAAATCGACGAGGATTATTCAAAATAACACACTGTCCCAGAGATTTTCTCATGTTTCCATACGTTACGTGCTCACTGTATATTAATATTTTGGATCGTTCCCGATAATATATTTTCTGCTGCAAAACACTTATTGTAATTTATTTTTGTGGTGAGTATCTGGTTTAATGAAGTATAATTGAAATATAAATATGGGCAGTAAAGCAAATATATTATTATTATATTATTTTGTTGAAAGAAGTGTTGTAATTAATTATAGATATTTGTTTATTTTGTTTGGGCACGTTGAAAACTTCCTGATGGAAACTTATATAGTGATTACTAATTACTTATTAGTCAGTATTGTATTAATTTTATTATTAGGTATATTAGTTATTTTATGTTACCAATATGATAACGATTTTAAATGATAAAACAACAAAAAAAAATCTTGAAACTATACCCAACAATTATAAACGTATTTACTAACGTAGTAATACATAGCGATAGCTAATTGCTTAGGATAGGTATTTCTTAAAATTTATTTTAATGTTGTAGGAAATAACTTGTTCAACATGAAACAAAATATTATTAGCAAATTGGAATGTGGGATTAACATTTTTCAAATCTATGTTTTATTCGGGACATCGCACAAGTGAATATTCAAACACGTTTCAAGTTCTCGAACCGCTGCACCTGGCTGAACAAAAACGTGTTATTTTGTGGCCGTACAATTTCTACGTCGTATTTTGTTGGAATATTTGACGTAAACATATTAATGCCGCATGAATGCACCGGGGAAAAATACATTTTTATACATGCAAGAAATTATTGTGCGAGATTTCTTAATGCATTTTCATTTTCGACGAGAAAATAATATCTTGGTATTAAATACATATTATGTATTTTATGTATGTGTGTATCGACATGTGTTGCAAAATATAATAAATGTGTAATAATTTCATAATGAAATGAATTTATTGTTTGATAATAATTAGTTCGATAATAATTCATCCGTCTGTTGTAAATCAAAAAGTGTTCACTAACATTTTGAGGCGGATTTCTTTACTTGAATTCAATGATGTTTGTATGTTTGTACATTATGAAACAGCGCAAAACAAACAAATTATTGAGAATAAATATAAGTTAAGTAAACAAATTAATCCCAACATACGAAAAGTAACACATTGGTCTCAAATTTTGAAGAGTATCGTTTTTCAACGCCACGTACGATATTTATTACCTAAAATTGCCGTTGGAAACGTTGAAAAATGAGTTTTTGACGAATAACTTTTAAAATATTGGGAATTGTGATGGGGTTGTGTTTAGAAACAATGTTTATTTTTTAATTCCGTGTCGTTTCACATATAAAAATATATGGGTTCCCATTTAAAATAAGGACAATAACACGCTTTAAAGTTTGACAAGTTTGGCAGTAGATTTTGGTCAGCCTGTATAATTTGGATCAATGACACTTGGTTAACGAGACTACTAGATCTAACTTAATAAGCATGTCGCAAAATTTTATTAACGAGGTGCAATTTGTGGTTTTTATTGATTTTTAAAGCCAATGATGCAAAATAATTTTTTTGTTTTTATTTTTTTTTTTGCGCTGCAGCCACTCAACCGATCTCAATAAAAATTTTGTGATATGTAGGCAACCATAAAGGGCTTCGAAATGTGCAAAAATATATGTAGCATGCAATTTAAAAAAATATATTACCATGGTGTTGCACATTTTTGGGACAACCTGTATAATCAAAAATAATTTCTTGAAATGTACCTCGAAGTACAGGTAAGCCTGCAAAATGTCATACTCTTAGCTTAACTAGTAACTGAGCTACAGAAGACGGGAGCTGAGTTGCAGGACCCTGTATATACATTTTATACATATTTTATATATTTCTTGAAGTTTCATGAACTTTTCATTTTTCTTTTTACTGAAAATACTTACTGTAAGAATACTTGTTACACTCACTGGCCACTGTATATTCTGCTAATTATAATGGAACGTTAAGATACAGCCAAAAAAAGAAAGGATTCTGCATAGCAATTTAATTGTTTTTGCTGGATTTTCTCTGCGCTGCATATTCATTATGTTGGGCAATCAACTTCAAACTGTCAACACGGCTTTGTTGTATTTGTCCGCGAAAGCGCGCGCGCGCCGTATTCCCATCCGGATCTCTAGATCTAAAGTGAATTACGCCAGTCGGGCGTCGAAATTAGCATTTAAACTTGAGAGTGAACCAACGACGCGATGCGACGCGACGCTGACGCCGACGGCGGCGGCTACGAGACGGTTCATCGGATTACTCTAAACGTTTAATATCAGATTATGAGTTAATTGCCTTAAGATTCAACGCGCTGGGGAAACAAATTGGAAATAAATGAGAAAATGGCATCATCCGGACTGATGCAAATGATACGAAAATAAAAAGAATATCCCGCAAATTAAAGTCTGTTTTTATCAAATTTGCGTATTTCTAGCTATTAAAATGCGATTTGCTTCAAAGACCAGCAACTTTTTTTTAATTTTGATACACTTTATTTTGTTTATTGTCGTTGAGTAATTGAGTTGCAAAAGAAACCTGCGTACGGAGGAGATTGAGGGGTAACTACAGGCGGTAACTATAAAGTATTTTCATAATAACCTTTTTAACCAATGAGGTTAAAATTCATATAAATTAAGTCTACTTTTTGATAACCTCTGATATTTGTAGAAATAATTATTTTATTCGTTTCCATAGAAACAAACACCTCCTGCAAAACCCTTTTACCCAACTTGATGATTTGGGGGAATTATTACAAAAATAACAATCATGTCGACAAATTCCTCGATACTGTAATTAGGCATGTCATCCAGTGGCGGCTCGTGCTTTCCGTGCAAACGAACAGAGATTAATTGTATGTGATAATAGCATAACAGTCAATAAGCAACGATCTATAACAGGGCTTCTCAAAGTGTGGGTCGCGTAAAAATTTGTGGTGGTCGCGGTTACATCTGAAATAAATCAGAAGGGTGTCCAGAGAAACGTTGGCAAATGTTATGCATCATGCTGTCTGCTGGCATAACATACGAGTCGGAATCGCTGGGGCAGACTTTTGTTAATTGAGCATTTGGTTGTCTAGAAAGAAATATAAAAAAAAATCTTAATGCCGGAATGGGACCACAAAAAATCAGATTGGATTTAAATCCCTTTGTTGTCAACATTGAAAAAGTAAATAATATATAATTGTTATTACTAACAAAAGATAAAATAACATGTTAGACTGTTGGTAGTAATATTGCACTTATAATGCACTACATAATTTTGAGCGGGGGTCGTGGAAAAATGTGTAGGGTACAAGTGGGTCGCCGATGAAAAATGTATTAGAAGCCCTGATCTAAAACATATAATTTAACAAAACATCGAGCGTTTCTAGCAAATTCCAAGCGCAAGTCTGCTATATACAGTGTTGCCAACCCTTTGACTTCAGAATACTCTGCACGCCTATCAAAAATTCCCATTTTATCATCATTTTACTCACCATTGTAATTTTTCTTTTGTATCACAAAAAGTACCAAAATGCCTATAGTTATATCACTACTAACATATGTAAAGTGTAACAAATAATGTAAATTAGGTTTAGCAGATATATATTTTCCAGATTTTCCCAAAAATTTCCTCTTTTTGATAAAATTGGTAGGGAAGTTCTTATTTTTGAACTTTTATATTTTTATGCAAGTCTCATACTTTATTGCTGTGAAATTTAAAAAATCAATATATTTAAGTGCTCCAATGAGGCCCTTAAAATCAAGAATAAGTTTAGATTAATAATATTAAAAAACATTTACCTATATACCATATACCACAGTTATTAACTTAGTGAAAAAGCAAATAAAACCTGTTTCTGGTATAATTTTTCCGTAAAATCTGAATCTGAAGGCCGCAATTCGGAATTGACACAAATTGTTAACTAAATCAGTGATAAAAACTAGACGTAATTAAAAATCTCTGATTTCAAGTCAGATTCTACAAAAGCACACCAGACACAGTTTTCACTTGTTCGATTTTGTTGTTAGCCAGTATAGTCACTTGCTTAGATTATTTTTACCAAATTAAGTTATTGAAAATATGTGAAATGCGCTGATATCTATACTCAAAAATTAATTGATTTTATGTTTTTTAAAGTTTTATTAAAGTAATAACTGTGATATGTAAATTTATTGTAGTAAAACAGACGTACTTTTTTATTTTTATATGAAATTACATGTTGAGGTGATTTATTGATGGATGTCAAATTTTACGAGAATTAAGAATGGGTCGTTCAACAGAAAATATTCAATAATAAGCACCACCTATAGTCAATATACAAAACATTATTACTAAATTAAACGTGTTTTATAATGCCGCGACATTGATAATTTAATTTAATAAAATATAATAAATAAAAAATAAAAAAAAAATAAAAAATATAATAAATAATAAAATTTAATAACAGCACTGAATGAAAAATACTCACCAATTAACAAAAATCTCGTTTTTTTCCCTTTTTCCCAAATTCGATTTATGTTAGTAAAATTACTCACCAAATGAGTAATTACTCACCACTTGGCAACACTGGCTATATAGAACGTTAAGTTTGCAGCGAGACCGCAAACGTCTTCTGCCGCAACAGTGCGTATCGACGCCTGCATTCTAGCTCGCTACCTAGCGAATTTCATGGGCTCTGACTGTTTTTTTCACTAGGTTGGCAAATATCCGGCAAACGCGGTACTACCAGGCAGTGACCGAAGCGACAAGTATTTTTCATTGCAGCTAGAAGTTAACAGACGCTGGTATGGTGTAAAGAAAGCACTAATGGTGCAAAATTAAAAGAGAAAACATCGAAATCGGTGTAGAATTTATTAGCTGAACCGTAGTCACAATTGCATCGATAAGGCTGAAATAAAAAACCTGGAATTCTACTCTTGTCATCTTTTTGAAGCGAATGCGAGACTTCTCGAATGGTTAAGACGCAGTGGGGATATCGGCGGTTGCCCGCTGCTTGTTTTCGCTTCAAAAAGATTACAAGAGTAGACTCCCTGGAAGGCCTACACAGTACATGTCGACGGAATATCCATTTGCATAATGAACATAAGAAAAATATAATCTAAGAGTTTGAGTGAAACTATAAAACTTTTAAAAATAATAATATTTGCGTTTGCATCACTAGAAGCAGAAAGTTGCTTTTCAACCATCAAAACGATAAAAACTTTTTTAAGGAACCCCATGGGCCAAAAAATACTCTCTGCTAGAGTTGGGTCGTTTGGCATCTGTGCCTTTCGATATACTTTGACCTAAAAGATCTTTCGTATTTTCTTCATACATTACAGTCCTTCGATATTGAGCCTTTTAACGAAGACAGTTATTGTTCGAGGAGTAAGTTGTGTCAGCTCTGCTGGTTCAATGATGGCGACTCCCAAGTTGCTTTGTCTTGTACGCATTAGAGCGTCACATTCGCACAATAGATGTACCGCTGTCTCGGGAGAACCCCCCCCCCCCCCCCCCCCCCGCAGAATAGAGTCTGCGTTGTTTGCCCGTCCAATCTTTGTGAGATGATATCTCAGTGGACAATGTCCTGTAAAGAGAACTATAATCAGTCGGATGTCTGTTTTTGTAACTGGAGATACTGTCTGGCCTAGGAGGCGGAGAAGGTTATGGTAGCCTTAGCTTGCCTCATGCCAGGTGATGTTTCCCAGTAAGCTCGTTTAGTTTCATCTTCCCAGTTTTGTACCATCTTCCTGATGTGGCTCTTTGTGATACCACAACAGGGTTCAGGCCCGTAGAAGGGACTCTTAGAGCTTTCTCTGGCTACAATGTCAGCTTGTTTATTGCCTTCGATCCCTGAATGTCCTGGAATCCACATCAGTGAAACCTTGTTATCTTTTGCTAGTTTTTCCTGGGCTATTTTGCAGTCCCAGACAGTTTTGGGCTTTTGATTGCAGCGCTTTTAATGTCGCCTGACTGTCTGAGCATTTGTAGATGTTTGCCCTTTGTAAATTCCTATGGGAACATTGCTGGGCACATAAGTCAATTGCGTGAACTTCCGCCTGGAAGATGGTTGGAGAATGGCCCATGGCTTTAGATAAATGCTTTCTTAAGCAAAAAGGAATTAATCCAATGAATATGCGAACTAATCAAAAAAAGTTTGCAGCTTCTAAAAATTGCCGTATGGACTTTCTCTTAATTCAATATATTGCTGTTAAGCCATAAATTAAGGCCACAAGTTAGTTAATTTTGTTATATGAATGCACATATAATGTTATAAGGTTATAAATTTAAATTATGCAATATATAGTAATAGATTACATCAGCTGGGATTCAGGGGTTATGGAAAGTAGCAGTCAAAGATAATGAAATTTATAGAATTTGAACGAGTATTTTTTTTAGTGTAAAAACCTAGATATTTTTGTATGAAACATGTTATACATGTTTACCTATAAATAGGTACCGATAAAAGTTGCAACCCCCATATTTGTAGAGCAGGAGCGGCCACTGATATCATCTTTTTATGCAAAAGTCAGCGGTTCTCAACAAGTTAACTCCTATTATTCAATAATTTTAAAGATAAGTTTGTACAGAAAAGATACTTATTTTTATCTTCTCTTGCTACTCCTTCAATCTCCTCGGTACGTTATGAGTCACCCTGTATATCAGACGCACATTTTCTGTTATCATTTATCAATGTCCATATTTAGATATGAGTGTATTATTTTATTCTTATGGGTATTGTATACTGTGTAACATACACAACATTATTTTGTCGTTAGCAACCAAGTTCGATCGATTCAATTTGAAATTCAATCAACTCACTCACATAAAATTTAAAATTCCAATCCAAATATATTTTCGTTTAGCGTGCTACATCGATTGGCCGGGGAAGTGAAGGTATATAGCTGGTAGAAAGTCGTGTGTTTACTTTGCGGCGGGGAAGTTCCGGTGAATCATTTGATGGCTCACAGCCAACTTGTTTGTTTGGCAGTTCGTTCTTACCTCAAAAAGCTCGATCTCTATCGTCGCCAACAAATACCATCTAATGCTACGGTCATAGTGGAGAGTCGAGGATAAAGGTGAGGATACCATTCAACAGCGTTGTCTCATCATGTCATTAACAGAAAGAAGTATCTATCAAACACGGGTAATACTAAGCTCTAAACAGTAAGCAGTAGTCATTGGATTAAATATAGAAAACCAAAATTTATTTGAATAACATTATCAAAAATTATCTAACTAATAACAGAAATAAATGGTAAAATAAAATGCTTCAGAATTACTCTTAAGAGTGACTTCAGTAACACTTGGAAGTGTTGGTCCTTTGTATGCTCAAGTGTGATATTAGTCGTAATGAGTAACCGTACTGTGTATTGTGTGGATGAAAATTGCCAGGAAAAAGCGAATTCACCCCAACACAATAGTGGCTGAAAGGGGCAATACATTCATGTTTCTAAATCTGCTTCTGTCTAATCAGCGTCCGCCATTGTTGAAATACCATTATTTGTTTGCATCCGTCTTGTATGCAAAATTGTACCTGTTCACAGACTTTTGTTATTTTGGTGTTGTGTGGTGTATTTAGTTGTTGCTATTTTATATTTCTTGCGACGAGTTTGTAATAAAGTTAATTTATATTTTGATTCAGGAACAGGTGCTTTAATATAAATGATAATTTACTAAATAATTAATATTCGGTAAAAATACATCATTTAAAAAATTATTTTTGTTTCTTGATGATAAAAATATGTTAAAACTTCTTGAAATTGGTCAATAATTACCAATACGACAATTTAATTTGTATATTACGCTTGTTCGGTAAATCACTTTCCGAACTCGAAACCTCGCGTCTCGTCGGTGTCGGTATTGTCGAATAACCTATTTACCTACCGGCAATAAATTGTCAATAAGGCAAGAACCTATGGATATATTCATCGCATATATTCAAAGTATATATGCGAGCGAATAATATACTATTTCCAATGATTAATATGGAAAAAATAGAGGAATAAACTATGGAAAACAGTCCATAGGCTCTTGCCTATCGCATAATCATTGCAATGTCACGATAATGTAATATCTAATGTATTGTTTTTCCTTGTTTCAGAACTTGAAAAATCAGATCATGACAACGAATTTATGGGTGGAGCAGGTAATATTGTCGCAAATTTGTCATCGTTTGCGCGCGCTGAACGATAACACAGCTACATCTCATCGCCATCATTAACCAAAATCAAACGCACCCTTTCTAACAATTTGTCACCCCGAGCTCCTCCGAGCCCTCCGAGAGTCCCCCTCCCCGCGCGAAGCTAATTAGAATAAATCGACGTTTAACCTTTAACTGCTACCATAAATTCATTTGTCGCTTCCCTACCTGGTAATCCGACTAAATGTGCTTATTTAGAAATTACAATAGGTCAGGCGAAATATAAGTTCGATTCACAGTTTTAGGCAGCGTGCTCTAGTTATTTGCAAAAAAGGATATTGTGGGATAAGCATTGTCGATGTTAATGAAATAGTTAAATAATGGGATAGACTATCATATCATATTAAACAACTTTTCTGTTTAAGAATTTATGTTCTTCCATTTTTTTACCTATAACTAAATAATAGCTAACGTGTTTCTTGCAACAAAATCCATACATTAAGATTATCGTTTTTAAATTTGTGGCGGCATTAGCTGCCCTTTAATTTTTCAAGACAATTACATTTTTATTACAGAGGTAAAAAAATCTTGTGGTATCGCCAATGTAACGGTTTTTTTCAAACAAATTAGTAACCATTTGCTTGCAATGACGTAAACAGTATTTTTGCTGCAATTCACACTTATAGGGCTATACTCACTATAATATCCGTTTCTAACTTAAAATTGTTCACGTCTAAATGCATTAAATGCAAAGTTGGTTTCAAAGCCAAAACGTTGCACGCGATGCTCATGCTCAATAGATTTTAGCATTTTTTTACATTTTACAAATGGCATTTGGAACTCTATTGGATTGGGATTGATTGGTTATCTAATATTATTTATTAATTATTCATTTTAGGTAACTTACATACCACACTAAATATAAACTTCATTAATTTGTAAGAGCAAACTCAGCTAAATTACTACAAAGCAGTTTCTTCTGTCATCTGCATCAAAATTGTACTGATAATACAAATGAATATGATTAATGACATATGTATTAATAACTGCTAATATAATACTATAATATGTATTAGTAACTGATAATACATGCATACAAGCTGTACTATTTCAAAGTTTTATTGAATTCAATACCGCCATTTAGTCGCAAAACATAATGTACATGATCTTAACAATTAGATTAGAAGACTGTGTCTAATAGTGAATGTTTGATATTCTTGCGCGTTTTTTTTTTTATTTTTAAGAAATCTGTAGGAAGAATTTATGGACGACAGCATTTTTCGTTTACGAAAAAAAAACAGTCAAAATTGTATTGATCTAGAAAACCATTTTCCTGGATCCTTTCATTATACATTCATTATACAACATTTCACCAACAAATGTTAACATTTATCTAATATATCGACTAACATTTTTAATATTTAATATGATCCACCTGTTTATTTATACTGAGAGATCAAAATGGTGTTTTTGGTCTAAATTTGAGGCATCCTGTGGGGTAACTAAGGAACTTGTTCTCTTGCAGGTTCTCAAATACTCTGTTACAAACCAATATCACTCCTCAACATCTTGTTTTCTAATTCGTCCCAATATCTGAGTTTTTGTAGACAATATAAGTTTGAAGTAAAATTTTTTATTATTTTTTTCATCAGAAACACTGGTAAACCTGGTAGGCTTCATATGCTGCAATCCATCAGAATCGCACTTTAAAACGCACCTTTTAGATTCCATGTCGCCTACGCGGTGTTATTTCAACAAGTAGTGGACACATGCGTTAATAAGGTATCAAGAATAAGTTTCTGTTTATCTGTTAATTTCTGGCCATTATCTAATTCGTTGCAATGGTGAAAGAGTCCAACTAACACTATTGATCAAGTAACATATGTTGTAAGGTTTATCTTTCTTTAAATTGTGTATCTTGTACAAAATTCTGACATTGAATATTTGAACATACTACTTCAAAACTTGCCCAAGCTCTGTCCCGCTTCGCCACAATAGAATTCTGGTTACCTTAAGTATAATAGACGCACTTCTTTATCTATTTCAGAATAGTGAACATGGTGCAACCAGAATCATTTAAGGTTATGTTGTTTATTTATTTTATGCCGGTTGATTTCTGCAACATGTTCTGTAACGATGTCAGTGCCAATTAATTTACATAAATTAAACCATTTGTGCAAAATGTAGCGCGTCAAACCACAACAAAATGTCTCACGTTGGCACTGTTGGCAGACCTTACAAATTCCTCCACTGCGCATGCGTCTATGCCAAGAAAAAGTTAAGAAATGTTAAGCGTAGTATAAAATTGCCTTAAATCATAATTTCCGGCCGCTCGACAAGCTTAAATACCATCAATTTTCCGTTCGAGCAGCCTAGCCATGCTCACGTTTTTCCCTCTCTTGTCTTTTCAGTCGTGGTACGATTACAAACTGAAATGGGACCCTAAGGAGTATGGCGGCGTCGAGATGCTGCACGTACCGTCGGACCACATCTGGAGGCCGGACATCGTGCTCTACAACAAGTAGGTGAAAGGGGAAAGTGCGCCCCGGAGGTGCCGGCGTCGAGATCCGAGGCTTAATGCAATCTCCTGCGGGACCTCTGGGCACCGCCGGACCCGGAAACTTCTTGCTTGCTTACAAGGGCTTACATTTTCGCTCTCGATGTCCGGGATCATATTTTCGAATCGAGAGTGTTCCACTTTATAATTGAGGGCTTAACTGTGGGGGTCACTCTTAACTGTTTGGGGTCACTTGTAAAGGGAAATTTAATTATCTTTGGATGATGATGGGTTCATTGGCTGATCAATTATGAGTACAAGTCTTAGAGATGATTTAAACTAAGAAGAGGGGGCTGACGTTATTTTTATTATTTTGAGTAATTTTTGTTGTTTAGTTGATTCAACTCCATCCCCTGGCACATGGTGGCAGTAAATATATCTCAATCTGTAATATCAGTAACTATTAGTTGCATATTATATCTTACATAGCTTACATTACTCTACCAACTGTGTGGCAAGTTGTTGGTGACTTCTCTCACATATGTATTAGATTCTTTGTCAAAAACGGCTATAAATTGTTTCCTTGTTTTCCTTTTCGTAATGTTTATGATATACGATAAAAGAATTTAAAAAAGCAAAATTTATATTTTAACTTGCAAGTGCGGATTACTTCATTAATTCTTAAATTTCAATGTCAAAGAAACCTGTATACACAGTAAATAATGCTTACAGATATACCTTTTACAATGGGAAATGAAACCTCATCCTCAGCCATTCTTGCGACGACAGTAACTATACCAAAAAATATAAAAGCTTGTGACCACAACCTAGGTCCGTGGAGTTTGAAAACAGTACATGTCCATAGGATTTACTGTGGCTGTTATATAGAAATATTGTATGTATCTAAATATATACTAATAATACTGTTATAACATTTTGGAACAATAACAAAAATCATAATTGGTAATGTATTGACCTTTTTGCAACAACATTTACATAAGTACCTACATAATTATTTAAAGTAATTACAAACTATTCTTAAGAATTACAAATTAACTAATAAATAGCTTAACAATTTAAAAAACAAAATGCGTAGCAAGTAAGATTCCGATTCCATATCATAAAAAATACAATTATTCCAAATGCTTTCTGATATATCAGCTTTAATAAGAAGGAACGTAACGTGTCAATATCTGGTCCTCAAAGTTTAGAAGAAAGTAACCAAATAAACGGTTTAGAACAAGACTTAAGCTCGAAACTTGAATGACTTTTGAAAATACAGATTATGTATAGAGGGCATACCTAGTACCGAATCTTGTAGACCCCTATTCCGCAAACATAGAATTTTAACACTACATACAACATACATACTACAGCAACAACTCCACGCACGAAAACACCTGACTACCGAAGAGGTGCCATCCATGACCACAACACACGTCAAGGAAATCAACTTGAAGTACCCTATGGCAGACTCCACACCACCAACTTTATGAGGGAGGGAGTGATATTATACAACCACTTACCAAACTTATGGAAGGATCTAAGTTTCAGACAATTCAAGCAGCAGATCACCAAATTTCTCACTGACGCTCCACCTTATACTGTCAAGGAGTTTATGGAACAGATACAGGAACCACCACTCTGATCGGCCATCAAATTAATCAAATCATACACACACCCATATGTACTGTAATCATCTGGTGACTTGTTGCTTGTCAACCAATCAACACCTATTCTATTCTAACTGTTTTTTAAACTTTTTTGAATTATAAATTGAACAGTGAAAACCAGTTGTCCCTGAGGTCAGTGGTGTAAATGTAACAAGACGATTAAATGTTAAAAGAAAGCAATTAAACAATGGTAAAGGGATTTCTGCCATGTCAATAGCTCGTCGTTTTTGAAAATACCTTAAGTTATAAATACGAAATACTTTTAAATTTAAACTGTGTTTCATTTCTTAGCATTTCAAATTTGTAGCCTAAGCAATTTGCTAAAACTTTTATTGGAATCCTTTTCCTGTCAACTTTTTAGAAAGAAATATATTGAGTGGTTACGTTTCCTTTTATACACAATGTGTAATGATAAGAACTTTGAACGATTTACAGCATTTTGCAGATCAAAATTTTTACTTTACAGACGTTTAGAGCATTCATCTTTACAGAATAGAATTAAAAAATGGGAAAAATAGAAAAACTGACAATCTACGAAGAGTTCATACAGGTTTTCTCTTCTAAATTAGTCAAGGGTTTCTCATTAGTCTCGTACAGCATTAAATATATGTAGTTTCTTTTATTACAAAAGAAACATGAGTTTTACTGCTAAAACTCCATCCACTCTCTTTGTGGTCCCATAGGCAAGACTACTCTAAAGTTCGATTTTATATTCTTACTACTGTAATTTATTAATTACCTAATTAATTTATAGTTTATAAGATTGATTTTGATTCCCAACCGGCAGGAGCGCAAATATAAAAATCACTATTCTTGAGACGGTAATAAATTAGTTAAATATTAGTAGAGGCCTCGCTGACAAGAGCTTAAATCTACTTGCAACGTTAATGAGGACTGGCATGTTGTGGTAGTCTATTATGGAAATGAGTTTCCAAAACACTGCTTTGCCCCTCCCCCCCCCCCCCCTGTTATTGGGGGCCCTGGGCAAATGCCCATTTTGCCCATGGGTTAACGCGCCACTGAGTATTACGCAGTTTATTTGTTTTTGTTTTCCGATAAGTAATTTCAGAGTTATGGGGTGATGTTTGATTATGTTTTAGGGCACAATTCACGTTCCTAATCAAGTCAATTGCTCTCATTGCACGTTTCCCGGCTATTTATGCACTACAGAATTATAAGTTTCTGCATATTGAAACAGCCAAAACGTCAAAAGTGATAATTTAGTAGTAAGACCAACTGTGATGGCGATTTCTTAAAAGGTTATAAATGTTCAGAACTGTTGATTTTAGTTTTGGCCATTTTAAAAATAAGCGTTGCAAAATGAGTTTCAATCATTCTTGAGCAAGTGGAGTACATATCTATAAACATCAATAAAATGTGTTAAAAAGATTCTATTTTTACTTTATCATACGCAGTATGGTAAAGTATTGTAATCATGCCGAAAAAAAAATCAGCCTTTAGCGGAAATAGGTCTTTTTGGGTCCCCTGAACATTTTTGACCAAGGTACAAAAAAATGTCTGTGTGTGTGTGTGTGTGTGCGTAAACGATTTTTGTGGCGACGATTCTGGAGAAACTACTAAAGGCATCGGGACGAAAGTTCATGAAAGTTTCATGACCTAACTTAGAGCTGAAAAGCTTTTGGTTCAAAAGGGCCCAAAGGAACTGGTAGTTTATTCTAAGCCTTTTTCAAGAATTTTGCAAATGAGCCGCCATTTCTCTAATTTCGTCAAAATAGTTAAAT
Organism: Melinopterus prodromus; assembly: GCA_964023965.1. Taxonomy (NCBI): domain Eukaryota; kingdom Metazoa; phylum Arthropoda; class Insecta; order Coleoptera; family Scarabaeidae; genus Melinopterus; species Melinopterus prodromus. The sequence continues at coordinate 2,083,018 of OZ030398.1, read as the reverse complement.
AATAAATTAAAGTAGAGGAAATTCTGAATAATTTATGCCTATGACATTTTTTGGTAAAATTAATAGTTTAGCTGCAAGAGAAAATTCTATTTGATCGAGATCAAATGAGGCGCCATTTCTGTAATTTCGTCAAAATAGTTAAATAATAAATTAAAGTAGAGCAAATTTTGAATAATTTATGCTTATGACATTTTTTGGTAAAATTCATAGTTTAGCTGCAAGAGCAAATTCTATTTGTTCGAGATCGGTCGCATCTGCATTGATATGAAACTACATAGTAGCCAGGATTTTGACAAATATTTTTTTGTGGTGTCACACTCGAATACAGCTGATTTCATCAGAGGTTGGAGAACCGCTATGGAACGTTGCCGCTCTAGTGCGGCAAATTACAAAATACAAATTTCAAAGAAAATAAGATCACCAATTTGACTGTTTGTTGATAGGAAATATCAACGCGTCTTTATATCTAATTCTAAAAATGATAAATTCAAAAAATTGTAAATAAAGTATAGCGATGAGTGTAGTTTTATTTTAGTATGTTGGTACGGATGTGACATCTACAGTGTCATGAACAAATATAAATGTCAGAATTTGAATTAGCTTTTTAAGGTGCGTTTTCATTAGTGCTAATGGCAGTGGTAGCAGACGCCATTTTAGTATTTCAAATAAGAAAATTGCTAGTGACTCATGTTTATGTACATGCAAACTAATATGTGTCACTATCACGATATGTAAGAAATACTATAATTTCGTATTCTACCACCGCCATTAGCTACCATTACCTACCAATCGGAACGCACCTTTAAACTTGACGCTTCGTAAAAGTGGTACCACCCTAGCATTTACTATACAGAAATCATTTATTTATTTTTTTTAAATACGTATTTCTTAAAAAGCGGCACAATAAACGTTGATGTCGCTCCTGCCAAAAACTAGATAGCGCGACTCGCTCACATGCGACGGCGACACTCCGCCTTCGGTGACGCGCCGCATCACCGCTCGTCGCGCTATTGCGTACTTTCGGCATTTGTGACATAAATAACTATTATTCTAATGACGTAGTGTAGGTAGTGTCAAATGCTGATGCTTTGACAATACCTACGATTTATTTCAATAGAATAGATTCTCATGCAGCTAAACTATTAATTTTATATATTGTATGATAAAGTCATGTGCATGGCCACATCAGATTTTTTTGAATAGTAATTGTAAGTGAATAGTGTTTTTGAAAATAGTTTCGAAAACTTGAAACGCGTTTTCTCATGCGTATTTTATTTGCATGCGGCTTTTATTTTAATTAAGAAAAGCGAAAATACACATCAAACCGTGCGACAACGATATACGTAACCAGCAACCCTTTAAAATGGATTCTTCCCGCGAAAATATGGTAAACGCTTTATAATTCAACCATTCCGTATTTAACGCCGATGAAAATAGCTCTCTGGTCCATGCCAAATACTAATGTGTTTCATATTAAAACTTAATCAAAAACTAACCTCACTCAATTGAAGCACAGAGGCACAGGACGCAAGCGACTACAACACCAGTACCGGTCGAACTGTGAAGCGAACCGTCTTGGTTCTGGTTGGCAACATTATGGCGTACTGTTGTTGCCAAGGGGTCACTTTTTCACTATATGGAATAAATCGTAACATTTTGGAAAGTATTCACTCAAACACGGAGTTCCTATCAACACCAAAAAATGCGATTTCTCACATTTTGTTAGTTATTTCAAATAATTTTATTTCTTGTTATAGTTTAAAACATATCTTTAAATCTCTTTTTTATGTTAATATTCTAATAGTGTACACTAATTATAAGCGTTTGACTGGTTTGCAAACAATACTGAAATCTCCATGGGTTTGACGCAACATGTAACTTCATTAAACTTAATTAAACTTCATCAAACATACAATATATCCAACATACGGAGAATTAATTCGTATGTTTCCGTATTAAATGTGTTTTAATGTAAATCCAACGTACCTTTGACAGAGCAAATTCAAACCGCCAAATTAATATGAAATTTCCGAAAATTACTATAAACAATTACGCCCGCTCAATATTCAACAAACTACGCAATTAGCGTAAATTGCAAAGGATTACGCTGTACGTTGGCGTCATACGGGCATTATAAAGCTATGGCTACCACTTCCCACACAAATGCAACGTTAAATAATTTAGCTGGACGTGAATGCATTTAGCTAGTATAGTACAATGGGTTGGTTCATCTGAGTGCTTTTCGTATTCACTTCTGAAACATGCTGAAGTGCATTGAAATTTCCATAACTAGCTGGATATGACACCTACAGTGCGTTCTGTAGAAGTGGAAACCCGCATCTAATAATTGCGAGTGTGCTCTATCCATATTCTTTTGTTTTAGCGCCGATGGAAACTTTGAAGTAACGCTGGCCACAAAAGCAACTCTGAACTACACGGGCAGAGTTGAATGGAAACCGCCTGCCATCTACAAGTCGTCGTGCGAAATAGATGTGGAGTATTTTCCGTTCGACGAGCAAACTTGCGTCATGAAGTTTGGCTCATGGACTTACGACGGATTTCAAGTTAGTTTGCCCTTGTATCTTTAGAAAACTATCAGATTAGGTACTTGGAGAACCAAAATAGTGTTTTGTTGTGTAAGTTTGAGAGATCCTAACCAGTAAATAAGGACCTTTGTTTGGGTTTGGGTCCCATGTACACTATTAGAAACATGCATTGGAAATAAAACCTCTTTGGTCCTTTGATTGTTATTTATTTCATTATCAAGGAAATAATAAAAAAGCTTAGAGCAGCAACGACGCGATAGGCATCTCGTTTGAAGTGTGGAAAGGTGTGGAAAGTTGAATTGATCGTTAAGTAGATTGACATGTTTATTAAATTTAAGTTTCTCGATTTCGTATTGCTCAAGTAAATAGAGTTTATAACCTTTTTTACATGACCATTTACCTTGTTCAAATGGTTCCAAAGGAAATGGATGTTTACTGTAAGCGTTTTTCAAGGATTTTGCAAATGAGCCTGTATAATTTATGACTATGACATTTTTTGGTAAAATTAATAGTTTAGCTGCAAGAGCAGTTTTTATTTGATCGTGATCGGTCGCATCTGCATTGATATAAATACTAGTTACCTACTGTCTAATGACAGCAGGTAGTGTCAAATGCTGATGCTTTGACAGTACCCACTGTCAATAGTATCCAAAGATCTGTCAAAGCCTGGCTAACTAGTTTTATTTTAATGCAGACACGATCAACCAAATGGATTCTCATGCAGCTTAACTATTAATTTTATATATTGTATGATAAAGTCATGTGCCAGGCCACATCCGATTTTTTTAGAGAAGAAACACTGTTTCAATTAAGCCTTTGCAATCTGTATGTATCTACTACCAGAGAACTGGTGAAACTGTGGTTTGGCCTATAAGCCAAACATTCTGCCACATGCCTCTATTTTAAATAAAGATAATTGTGAAAAAAAAACTATACTTATCTTTGATTATGCAATACTATAATTTTTGTTTTTGTTTTAATAAACAAACTTAAGGGGTAATGCCACTCTAGCGAGAGAAAAATAGCCGTTTCTGTAGGTATATTTTTACAATATAGTAAATGAATTACTGAATCTCTTTAAAGCCCTTTATTATTGTTCATATTTTGAGGAATATTCGCAATAAAAAAAAATACAAAAATTATTAAAAAATTGGAGGGTTAGAGGACATTAAACGGAACCTCTTCCAGCGGACGGGGTTGCACGGCCGGAAAGATTTTGCACGCAGTTTTTCATTTAGCCATAACAACAACAAAGAAATTGGTTCTAAATACGATTATCTCGGGAAGTACGTACGGAAAATAGAAAACGTTTGACACGTTTCAACGCAAATTATCACTTTTAGGTACAAAAGTTGGTTAAAAATTGTCTATTACACAAAAGTTTTGAACTTATCGTAAAATCCGTACGTAGTTCTCTAGATAATGTTGTTCTAAAGCTGCATATAAAATTTCCAGTGAATTGACGGAGATCAGTTGAAGTTATCTTTCCGGCCAATTTGACAAATGCGGTTTTGAGAAAACACGGTTTAAAGTATTGTGTAACTTTGATGTTCAGAATTGTTATATTTTACTATAGTCGGCGCTGCCTGGACCATATAATTACCTTTTAAATTAATATTTTCCTCCTCTTGTTTCTTTCTGTACGATTATGGCAACAGCCGGGTCTGTCTTGCAGCATCAGTCAGCAATTGCTCTGAAAACATAATGGGCCGTGCGTCAGTCTTCGCGCAGAAATTATTGCGGTTTGGCCCGATGCTTATACATAATAACTCCATAATCGTCAGAAGGCTGGATAATGCATCATTGACAACACATACTTGCTGCAATATCCACCATTACTTTGCCACTTGAAAGTGAAAAAGAAAATGAAACCACCAGGTGGACAATTCTCGTGCTGGGGCATTTTATCGGTCAGAATGTATTGAGCAGTGTCGCCCAGATCTATTTTCTTCATTTTATCAATTGCATATCTTCTTTGAACAAATGGACAACTCGGAATGAAAGTTTGTTCAAAATTCTCAAAAGAAACCACGATTTGAAATCCTAAGTCACGGTTGCCACTTTCGGCCAATTTCGCATTTGATTTGCACGTTTTACACACTACAACTTATGAAATAGCAGAAAACACAGCCATCAAACATTTATATTTACTTCTCTCCTGGCTTCACTTTCGTCATAAGTCACTTTCAACCAATTCCCTCGGAGGATACACCGAGTAAACAAGTTCCTACATTTACAGCAAGGTTCAACTGCAAAATTACAAAGCTTTACTTGCGGTTAACGTTGTATCTCTCCAAAAAAATCAGATACTGGATCAAAGAACAAAATGATTTGCTGATGTGATTGCATAAAATGTTTCCATTGCCATTAATACAATGAATAGGACCAGAATCAGTAATAACATAACGGGTAGCCATTAAAAAACTGCCAATGACACTTATTTTCATTCATGTAGTTAGATTGGCCATTTAAAACAAATAACCTATAACACTTTTTAGTCAGATCGACATTTAGTTTCTAAAAGACTATAAAATGAAAGTACACCTTGTATTCTTATATACATCCACTACATACTTTTTATTCCTATGTATATTTCCCCATAAATACTTAAGCATCATTCATCTTACTTCATGGCATCGTACCCTCATTGTTTCGGTGGCAGCCTTGATATACATGGTCCTGCAACTAAGCTCCCGTCTTCTGTTGCTCACTTACTCATTAAGCTAAAAGTTTGACATTTTGCAGGCTTACCCTGTACTTCAAGGTACAATTCAAGAAATTATTTTTTATTATACAGGGTGTTCCAAAAATGTGCAACGCCATGGTAACATATTTTTTTAAATTGCATGCTATACTTTTTTCTACACATTTGGAAGCCTTTTATGGTTGCCTACATATCACCAAAATTTTATTGAAATCGGTTGAGTGACCGCAGCGGAAAAAAATAAAAACCAAAAAAAATTGATTTTGCATCGTAGGCTTTAAAAATCAATAAAAACCACAAAATGCACCTCGTTAATTAAATTTTGCAACGTGCTTATTAAGTTAGATGTAATAGTCTCGTTAACCAAGTGACATTGATCCAAATTATACAGGGTGACTAAAATCGAGTGTCAAACTTGTCAAACTTCAAAGCGCGCTATTGTTCTTATTTTAAATTGGAACCCATAATTTTTTTTATGTGAAACGATGCGGAATGAAAGAATAAATATTGTTTCTGAATACAACCCGATCACAATTCCCAATATTTTAAAAGTTATTCGCCAAAAACTCATTTTTCAATGTTTCCAACGGCAATTTTAGGTAATAAATATCGTACGTGGCATTGAAAAACAATTTATTACATAAAATATAACGCAGAGACGTATTTTAGATTTTACTGTACTTAATTAAGTAGTTATTCGATTGCTAAATTTACTGCAAAATTTACCTATAGCCACATTTCCGTCCTTACCGCTATAGGTAAATTATGCAGTAAATTTAGCATTTGAATAACTACTTAATTAAGTACACTCAAATCTAAAATACGTCTATTATTTTTTATGAAATAAATTGTTTTTCAAAGCCAAGTACGATATTTATTATCTAAAATTGCCGTTGGAAACGTTGAAAAATGAGTTTTTGGCAAATAACATTTAAAGTATTGGGAATTGTGATGCGGTTGTATTCAGAAACAATATTTATTTTTTAATTCTGCATCATTTCACATAAAAATATTTATGGGTTCCAATTTAAAATAAGAACAATAACACGCTTTGAAGTTTGACAAGTTTGACACTCGATTTTGGTCACCCTGTATAACTTGGATCAATGTCACTTGGTTATCGAGACTATTACATCTAACTTAATAAGCACGTCGCAAAATTTTATTAACGAGGTGCATTTTGTGGTTTTTATTGATTTTTAAAGCCTACGATGCAAAATAATTTTTTTTTGTTTTTATTTTTTCCGCTGCGGTCACTCAACCGATTTCAATAAAATTTTGGTGATATGTAGGCAACCATAAAAGGCTTCCAAATGTATAGAAAAATGTATAGCTTGCAATTTAAAAAAATATATTACCATGGCGTTGCACATTTTTGGAACACCCTGTATAATAAAAAATAATTTCTTGAATTGTACCTTGAAATACAGGGTAAGCTTGCAAAATGTCAAACTCTTAGCTTAATGAGTAAGTGAGCTACAGAAGACGGGAGCTTAGTTGCAGGACCCTGTATATCTATATACACACACACACACACACACACACACACACACACACACACACACACACACACACAGCTCGACGTTTCCAACATAGTTATAAAGAACACGAAATTCTGTTGAATATTTTATCAAATGTGATACCCCGGCAGCAGTACACACGTATTCGCGAAATATCCTACTGTGCTATATACGTGCTATCATAGCATAAACCTTGATACGCCAGAAATACGATGTGCTGTGAAGAAGATCTCCAATATTAACAACGACGAGGCAGACGTCAATATTGATGAAAGGTCTGGAGGATTTGCTAATTAGAGCCGCAGAATTCCTGCTCGAATTGTTAGAAGTGCTAAAACTGAACGAGTTATTGAAGTAATTTGACTAAAGTCGAAGAAGTAGTTTAGTTTGGATAAGTGATTTAAAGCGAATTTCAATTTTGCCCAGTTATTTTCCGTCCTAGAACTCCAACCCAGAAAGGGTTAACCAGACAGTTTTTGAAAATTTCTGTTTTTTCTTGAACGTCATGGAAGAAGAATTTTAGGTTAGAATTGTCTTATCTCAAAAATAAACGAACATATCGATTTGGAGGTCACTGGTCATAATAGTGGCAATAGTAGTACCTATTGTAGAGAAAATACTATATTGTGAAATCCACTAAAGGTATCGATCAATATTCCTTTCTATTTGTTCCAGGTGGACCTGCGGCACGTGGACGAGGTCCATGGGACTAACGTCGTCGACATCGGCGTTGATCTCACGGAGTTCTACACGTCCGTCGAGTGGGACATTCTGGAAGTGCCGGCGGTGAGGTGAGTTCGCCCTCTCCTATATCGGATGCTCGTATTGCGCGTCTCGGTGTCCGAGCAATTTAATAAAAAGCCGCCGTCGCAGGTCATTTTTCATATCGACCGCATATCCTTCCGTCATCTCTGATCCCCGTTTTCCTTTGTACTGCCAACAGGAACGAAAAGTTCTATACTTGCTGCGATGAGCCGTACCTCGACATAACATTCAATATAACCATGCGACGGAAAACGCTCTTCTACACCGTCAACCTGATCATCCCGTGTATGGGCATCTCATTCCTCACCGTACTTGTGTTCTACCTTCCTTCAGACAGCGGAGAGAAAGTAAGTAGTACTGACCCATATAGCTTAGATATCAGTCCTCATTTTTTTTTTCAGTATCATAACAGCTCTTAGATTAATTATTATTCATATATAAATCCACAATAAATAATAATGTCTTAATCAGAAATATGGAATAATGACGAAAGAGAACCCAGAGAAGTAATTTCTAAAATTAACTAAAAGTTACGGTCTCAGCCCGGATTCGAACCGGGGTCTTCTGCCTTGCAGGGGCATTGCTCTACCGTTCAGCTACCGAAGCCTGTGACAAGGAATTGATAAATTCGTCATTTCAAAGGATAGTAACAGTAAGGATTGCTGTCTAACTAATATTATCATGCCATCTATTGGACACTGGTGGAAATTGGTTGATGGTATGTCAAGTTTATCGCAAACCTTGCAATTGACACACCATGAACCAATTTCCACCAGTGTCCAATAGATGTCATGATAATATTAGTTAGACAGCAATCCTTACCATTACTATCCTTTGAAAAAACGAATTTATCTACTCCTTGTCACAGGCCTCGGTAGCTCAACGGTAGACCCCGGTTCGAATCCGGGCTGAGACCGTATCTATTAATTAATTTTAGAAATTACTTCTCACCTGGGTTCTCTTTCGTCATTATTCCATATACAGGGTCCTGCAACTAAGCTCCCGTCTTCTGTAGCTCACTTACTCATTAAGCTAAGAGTTTGACATTTTGCAGGCTTACCCTGTACTTCAAGGTACAATTCAAGAAATTATTTTTTATTATACAGGGTGTTCCAAAAATGTGCAACGCCATGGTAATATATTTTTTTAAATTGCATGCTATACATTTTTCTACACATTTGGAAGCGTTTTATGGTTGCCTACATATCACCAAAATTTTATTGAAATCGGTTGAGTGACCGCAGCGGAAAAAAATAAAAACCAAAAAAAATTGATTTTGCATCGTAGGCTTTAAAATCAATAAAAACCACAAATGCACCTCGTTAATAAAATTTTGCGACGTGCTTATTAAGCTAGATGTGATAGTCTCGTTAACCAAGTGACATTGATCCAAATCATACAGGGTGACCAAAATCGAGTGTCAAACTTGTCAAACTTCAAAGCGCGCTATTGTTCTTATTTTAAATTGGAACCCATATTTTTTTTTAGGTGAAACGATGCGGAATTAAAGAACAAATATTGCTTCTGAATAGAACCCCATCACAATTCCCAATATTTTAAAAGTTATTTGCCAAAAACTCATTTTTCAACGTTTCCAACGGCAATTTTAGGTAATAAATATCGTACGTGGCGTTGAAAAACAATTTATTACATAAAATATAACGCAGAGAGGTATTTTAGATTTTACTGTACTTAATTAAGTAGTTATTCAATTGCTAAATTTACTGCAAAATTTACCTATAGCCACATTTCCGTCCTTACCGCTATAGGTAAATTATGCAGTAAATTTAGCATTTGAATAACTACTTAATTAAGTACACTCAAATCTAAAATAGATCTATTATTTTTTATGAAATAAATTGTTTTTCAACGTCACGTACGATATTTATTATCTAAAATTGCCGTTGGAAACGTTGAAAAATGAGTTTTTTGCGAATAACTTTTAAAATATTGGGAATTGTGATGGGGTTGTATTTAGAAACAATGTTTATTTTTTAATTCTGCATCATTTCGCATAAAAAAATTTATGGGTTCCAATTTAAAATAAGAACAATAACACGCTTTGAAGTTTGACAAGTTTGACACTCGATTTTGGTCACCCTGTATAATTTGGAACAATGTCACTTGGTTAACGAGACTATCACATCTAACTTAATAAGCACGTCGCAAACTTTTATTAACGAGGTGCATTTTGTGGTTTTTATTGATTTTTAAAGCCTACGATGCAAAATCAATTTTTTTTTGGTTTTTATTTTTTTCCGCTGCGGTCACTCAACCGATTTCAATAAAATTTTGGTGATATGTAGGCAACCATAAAACGCTTCCAAATGTGTAGAAAAATGTATAGCATGCAATTTAAAAAAATATATTACCATGGCGTTGCACATTTTTGGAACACCCTGTATAATAAAAAATAATTTCTTGAATTGTACCTTGAAGTACAGGGTAAGCCTGCAAAATGTCAAACTCTTAGCTTAACGAGTAAGTGAGCTACAGAAGACGGGAGCTTAGTTGCAGGACCCTGTATACCTTATATTTAAACCGACTAAACTAGTAATCAGAAAAGACCGTCTTGAAGTCCAGTACAAAAGGCAATGCAGGATTTCTTCTTTTTTACGTCCTAATGGTAAGGATACCTGTAATATAAAAATAAATTATTGCATATCAGGTATATAGCTAGTCAACTGATCATGTTACATGGAATATTTGCAAAAATCGACGTATTCAATAGGCTGTATCTCGTTGATCCATTGTTCAATCTTCATAAAACCAACACCATTTGATTCACCTCTTCTTAAACTATAGGAATGTCAAAAAGTCCGATCGCGATTAGGAAGTCTTGAAATAGTGGGCGTAGACAAAGATCGGCGTGTTACGACTTCTTAATTTGGACAGCCGGCTTCCAGCCCCCCTTATGGGAGTTACGTGTATAGAAAAATGCTAATTACTCCTGTACCCTGAGAGATATCGCAATGAAACTAACACTGTTCGAACAAGCATTCTTCGGTCAATGTAAAAGTGGGAAACTCCGATCCGAAATATGTAAATAGGTATCCAAACGAAATCTCAAATTTCGTTTGGGTACTATGCTCAATGCTCATTCTTTTTCGTGAAAATAGGCTGCGCCATGCCATATACTAGAGTGTAATTTATTTAAAAGTTAACAAAACCTAACCGACAAGTATCGTCCGAACTGTGAAGCGAACCGTCTTGGTGGTTCGACATTACGGCGTACTGTTGTTGCCAAGGGGTCAATTTTTATAATTGTATATTCCGATTACTGTAGTAGACGGACATATGCTTGCCGTTATGTCACGACTGCGAAATATTCGTCAAAAAAAAGGTCGTCGTAATATTTTCCGGGTGCGTAAATTGGAAATGACATTTTGCGGCGGCGCTGGTAAATTGTGCGGCCTCCCAGATTTCCATCTGAGCCCAGCGCCCAAACAAAAAAAAAACGAATAAATCGCCTCTACGAATAAATCCCTTTATCTTCGCTTTAGCGGCAGACCGTAATACCCCTATCTTTAATTTCGACTGCTCTTGCTATACCCCTTAGCTATAAGACGCTATCTTCCGGCCAGATAGCGAAGCATATAAATCTTTATTGAAATCAAACCAGATCCTACTTGTTACCTACCTAGTTTCGACCATTCGGTTTGAGAAGCACTAGTCGAGACCTAAGGCGTATAAATATACTATTAAATTGATATGCAAACACGCAAAATTGAAAACGCTTGCATACCTATATCAACACTATGATGTGAAATAATGATAGAAGTTTGCTGATTCCGTATTCCATCAATAGTAGATTACTAAAATATCCTCCCATCAAATGTGATAACTTGATGCTCGTTATACCTTGATTTCGACGCTAAGTACCTACTGCCATACGGTTATACGGTCGGTTCATTAATTAATATACGACCCTTTCTTTGGCCACCTTTTTTTTGTTGCACAAAAGGTTCTATAGATGACAAAAACGGTTGACCCCGTCGCCAAAATATATGCACTGTAGAGAAAAAGAAGCCCAGGAAGAAAAATGTCACAAGCAAAAATTATGCCTCGAGCTAAAATCGCGATAAATGTGAGTTAGTGACCTAAAATAAAGTGACTACACTAAATTTGGGACGTTTATCTTATAGATTGATACGTATGGTTATATCAGGTAGATACTATCTACAGAAACTTCGCAAATTTCGAAAAAACTTACCTTAATTCGCACTCTCAAAACTGAAATGTCAAAAACAAATTCTACCACATGGCAAAAGTCATGAAGATTGGACAATTGGTTCAAAAGATATTTAACAAACAAGTGAAGGAGAGAAATTGAATTTGCATGAAGAATTTCCACTGCATCGGTAGCTCAACTGGGTGAACTCCCGACTGGCAATTGGCAAGGTCAGATCGAGACATACGGGTATCTTTTTTTTCAAAACTATCTTTGTATATTAATATGGAAAAAAAGCTGGCAGCGGTGGGATTCGAACCCACGCCTCCGAGGAGACTGGTGCCTTAAACCAGCGCCTTAGACCGCTCGGCCACGCTACCTGGTGACGGAAGGCTTCAACCGTCCAAATGTCGACATTCGGAAACAAACCGAATTAGATCGTACTAACCGAGTTTACAAGTTGTAAATAACTTAGATAACGCGACGGTCGTCTAATAATAGATAGGAACACGCTTGACCTTGTTACAACTATGTAATCCCAATAGTTCAGCTCAAGTGCATCAAAACCATATTAAGTTCAAGTATCTTCGGGTCAACTGGTCTCCATCCGACTGTGGTAATTACAATCACAGATGACCGAAGGTAATATCATGGACCAGCAGAGCCTTGATATCATTACCGGTGCGTAATTGAAGTTCGAGTACCTATGGTGATCGAACCGCAGAAATCATTTACCTACTGTGCGATTGCACTAACACTACTCGTGCATAATGACGCAGTTATGTTCGCATACTCCCATCAAGCACAACTGATTGCTTCTGGATTACTGCAACCACATTACACACTGATGTGAAACTGTAGCCACGCATGAAATCGAGAACATATCCTATTAATACTATATATATATATATATAGGTAATATAGCGTTTTCGATTGGAAACGCACGCAGTGGCGCATTACCCTATGGGCCTACCAAATTGTACATTTGCCCAGGGCCCCCAACAAAAGGGGCCGCCTAAAGCAGTATTTTGGAAACTGATTTCCGTAATAAGCTACCACACCATCCTGATTAACGTTGCAGGCACATTTAGAGTCCTCTTTCTTTTCCTTTCATATGTTGAAACCTTGAAGTGTATAAAATCAGGCCCTGAAGAGTGAAACTGTTTTTTGATTCTCGCAGGATTTACGGTTTTTGTAGCCTATGGTATTCTCCAAAATTTCCTGCGTTAAGGCTGCGCAAAGAGATGTGCCTATTCAAATGATAATTTTTGGTAACGCTTTAAATTAGGAATGTGAAATTTGGATACAGTACAGAGAACGTATAGATCTAGGTACTTAAGTTGATTAAATTATTATATTTCAATTAATTCAGATAGAAAAGGAGTTTTAAAAAGTATCATGTTTCTACCTTCTCTTGTAGAGTTTTTTACACCGATACAACCGACGCGTTTTTCTAAAAACGCGATCTTTCAAACTGGCATGCGCGATTACTTTTGAATCGTCTAACGGGTCGAGTTATTCTTTTTATCCCTTAGAGAAAATACTTTTTATTGGAGGCTGAACCTCCTAATAAGTGAAACTTTTAAATAATTATATTATCTATAACTATTTGAAACCGGAAAAACGCTGTAAAAATCTAATTTAAAATTCAAACAGCAATAATTTTGTCAATTTTCAACGTTTTTTAATTAAACGTTGGTTTAGCCTCCAACTAATTTTATCTAGTTTCACAGGGCTTTTGAAATTTCGATTTGTGTTTATTTTTATAGGAGCTATCGTGCACGTCGTTGCGACAAGCACGCAGCACAGGACCTGATACTTCCTACAACAGTATCCACTTCTTGCATATACTTTCTTATGGCGCTATGTCATTTCGTACACTAAAGTATGATAAATATATTGCAAAAGAGAAAATAATGAAATCTCTTACAATTTGTTTGAAAAACTGTCTCAATGTTGAGTTACTTTTTAGGTGTCTACATGAGAACCTCCACCCTGCCACAAACTATGTATATCCAAAAGTCATTCAAGTTTCTAGCTTAACTATTTTCCTAAAACCGTTGTTTGGTTTCTTTCTTGAGGGCCAGATATTGACACGTTACGTTTCTTCCTGTTAAAAAAGTAGATAGAAGAACACATTCGGAATAATTGTAATTTTTTGATGATATGGAATCGGAATCTTAGGTATGCGTTAACTAAGAATAAAAATTATGAAAGCGGCAATGCTAGAAAAAGGAGGAAATTACAGTTTATTAAAAGTAACATCACAAAAAAAACTGAAAACTGCATACCTAAGAATACCCTTCCATTTATTAAGATAATAGGTGTTACTTGCTACGAATTTGATTTTCAATTGTTAGCTATTTATTAGTTATTTTGTATTTCTTAAGAATATTTATTTGTTGCTTTAAATAAGTATATAGCTGGTTATATTAAATGTTGTTGCAAACAAGTCAATACCTTACCTATTATTTATGATTTTTGTTAATTGCTCCGAAATGTTATGTCAGTATTATTCTGAATATATATTTTTTTGTGTTAAAAAAAATAATTTTTCTTAATTCAACACTATATATGGGGTTCCCAAATTCAAAATTGCCCAGGGCCCGATAATGACATAACGCGCCGCAGAACCCACGTTTGAGTTATTATAGTTCTATGAAGAAGAAGAAGAAGAACACTCCCTATTATTAATACATACGTTTTATACGCTTCCTTCATCTCGTTGACAGTTATATTTCAGCCTTTGCCCATGATTTATCTTATAACAACCACCACAAAAGTTGTTTTGTTCATTCCGTGTCCATTTTATCGTACAATAACAAAAAATAATGGTAACAATACATCTCTTTCATTTTCTTCTCCCCCCAGCCCGGGAAAAAAATATAAAATAATAAAAATAATATAAAATAATATGTACTGTTATTTATTGTTTATTTACTGGAATTCTTAATATTTCTCATATTATTCGTACCATCCATAAAATAAATATTCATGCGCTTATAATATCAAAAACGACGACGAAAGAGAAACAATATTTCAGTGAGAAGGGTTAAATCTGGATAGGAAATGGCCCTTCATCAATCACAAATGTCAGTTTCTCAATGCATTCATTCCTAAACAGAATAAAAGAAAAACTATGTTGTATACGAGTAAAACTCCCTTGTGGAAAAAGCAGTGACGCAACGACGCACCCGATGGCAACAAAATTAATAATAGTAGTATTCTGGAATGATGAATAGGTACCTAAGTTTTTTTGCCGGAAGTGCCAAAACCATTGTTCTGAGATATTTAGATGATAATCTCTGGTTGAATAGAAAACCTTTACTATTTTTATACCCCCTCCCTACATTTACTGTGGTGAGGGTATATTGACTTTGCCACAACATTTGTGGCACAAAACACACCCTTATGGAGGCGTGGCAGATGTAGACTGCACAATTTGACAGTTTTTAGGATGGCTAGTACTACCTTGACCTAGTCCGCAAGATTCTATGTCTAGCAGTGGTGGAGATCAACGCATTGCAAAAATTTTTGTGATGATAGAAACCAACGATCCCCCCAAATCGTTTCCAAATCAAAGAAAAAAGTGGACACGTATTTTTTTTTCTTCGAAATTTTTATTTCTAGTGGTGCCTATCGATCAAATTTACATGAGAAAAGACATTATTTACTGGTATTTTTTGAAGAATTAGTTATTTAAAGTTATAGACTTGTAGAGGACTTTTCAAGGAAGAATTTGAATTTGAGGGTTGCCAGGTCTCCGGCATTGCGCCGGAGTCTGCAGCATTTGAGGCTCATCTCGGGTCTCCGGCAGGCATTCAAGCATCTCCGGCAAAATCAAACATGAAGGAAATAGTTTTACATTATTGTAAATAATATATCGTCGACTTAAAAGGTAAAATGGTAAAAGTCACTAACTAACAATTAGTTATATTTTATTGAAGCACTAATTAATTGTGGCCAAATGCGATCAATAAATGTTATTAAAATAAGTTCAATAAACCCTGAAAATCCATTAATTCTCTGGAAAATTTATTATATTTATTGGTACTGTACTGTAGTCAGGTTTTTGTAATTATTTGAAATGTTAGTTAGTTACTTTTCCTTTTAACCAGACGATATGCAGACAGAGACATATCTTTGTTGAATTTTACATATTCAATGTTATTCAAATTAGTTTACACTACGCAATTTATCACGCAAAATTTTCTATAACATTTTAAGCAATAAAAAATTGCGTAGAGTGCCGTTAACAATAGTGTAAAGCCGCTATTATGCAGTCAGAACACAAAATATTGAAACATGACGAAACCCCCAAATCGGTTATTTAAAACTCGGTTTTGAATTATCAAAATATGTACACATATTTATCGTAAACTAAATTTCCGACCTTCAATGGTTTTTTAATTAAGACGGAATCGACATATTATTTAAATGACACCATTGGCTTAATAACAGCATATAATAGTATGATTCAAATGGCATACATTTACTAATCTTGCTAACATTACAGATTTTACATTTGATGTCAGTTTTCCGGATGTCTTACGTAATTTTGAGTTTGCATTCGTATTCAGGGCAAATAAAGTTCCAGAGTACATTTTATATTCCATTTACAACCTCCATGCTATTCAAAGTTATCAATATTTGCAATTTCAATTATGGTCTTTAAGCCTAAAATTTTCTTCCGCTACCATTAAGACAATTAAATGTTATATTAAAATAACTTTTAAATATGGGATTGCCATTACATCAAAATATGTATTTATCTAGTAAAAAATCGACGTTTTCGAGGACGTTTTTTCTTAGCCCTATAAGAAAATTGAAAAAGTAAGAAAATTAAAAAGCGTAAAGTATCTGCAATCCTGTAGAACGTGGCTTTTGGAAATGGAAACTGCATAGGCGATTATGATCTATTCTTTGCCAAAATCAAAGTTGAGTTTTTAGACCTGTTTGGGTTTGGCACATGCGAGGTGAAACCGCCTGACTTTTTTAATCACAGAATCAAGTTGACCCTACATCAATTATTTTAATATTTTTACTTTAAAAATAAATATTGTTTCTTTAACAATTATTTTATATTTTTTTTTAATCTTGTCGACTATACCTCCCCCCATCATCTCCGACATTCTTGTGAGACTAATCTGGCAACCCTGCCTATTATACATATGGATTTGACGCCCCCAACCCGCCCCCACAGTGCCATGAAAACTACCCTAAAATGAAAAAAATTTACCTTGTTCAGAAAATTGACCGTTCTAATCATTTCATTCTTTTTTCTCATAGATATAATTCGTATAAGTCTAGTGGAAATTCTATTTGTTTAATGGTCTATGGCAGTTTATTATCTTAGAATGACATTATTCATTAATTCATTAATTAATACAAATTTGTTCCTATTGTTTAAACAATCAATTATATTATTCATTTTAACATTTCTAATTATGATGGAAAAATCAGCGTTTTTGTGAAATTAACTTATAAATTTCATGTACGAGATACCGTGCCTATACTTTCTAATAAACATTTGCTTAAACAAATGCCATTTGTCAACAAAAAAATCTGATGTGGCCAGGCACATGACTTTATCATACAATATATAAAATTAATAGTTTAGCTGCATGAGAATCTATTCTATTAAGATAAATCGTAGGTATTGTCAAAGCATCAGCATTTGACACTACCTACACTACGTCATTAGAATAATAGTTATTTATGTCACAAATTCCGAAAGTACGGAATAGCGCGACGAGCGGTGATGCGGCGCGTCACCGAAGGCGGAGTGTCGCCGTCGCATGTGAGCGAGTCGCGCTATCTAGTTTTTGGCAGGAGCGACATCAACGTTTATTGTGTTGCTTTTTAAGAAATACGTATTTAAAAAAAATAAATAAATGATTTCTGTATACTAAATGCTAAGTTGGTACCACTTTGACGAAACCTCAAGTTGTTTCGTCAAGTTTAAAGGTGCGTTCCGATTGGTAGGTAATGGTAGCTAATGGCGGTGGTAGAATACGAAATTATAGTATTTCTTACATATCGTGATAATGACACATATTAGTTTGCATGTACATAAACATGAGTCACTAGCAATTTTCTATTGGAAATACTATAACGGCGCCTGCTACCACTGCCATTATCACTAATGAAAACGCACCTTAAAAAGGTAATTCAAATTCTAACAGATTTATATTTGTTCATGACACATCCCTACCAACATACTAAAATAAAACTACACTCATCGCTATACTTTATTTATAATTTTCGCAATTTATCGTTTTTAGAATTAGATATAAAGACGGGTTGATATTTCTTATCAACGAACAATCAAATTGGTGATCCTATTTTATTTGAAATTTGTATTTTATAATTTGCCGCACTACAGCGGCAACGTTCCATAGTGGTTCTCCAACCTCTGATCAGATCAGCTGTTTTCGAATGTGACAATACAAAAAAATATTTGTCAAAATCCTGGCTACTATGTAATTTCATATCAATGCAGATGCGACCGATCTCGATCAAATAGAATTTGCTCTTGAAGCTAAACTATTAATTTTACCAAAAAATGTCATAGGCATAAATTATACAAAATATGCTCTACTTTAATTTATTAATTAACTATTTTGTCGAAATTACAGAAATGGCGGCTAATTTGCAAAATCCTTCAAAAAGGCTTAGAATAAACTACCAGTTCCTTTGGACCCCTTTCAACCAAAAGCTTTTCAGCTCTAAGTTTGGTAACAAAACTTCTAAATATGAACTTTCGTTCCGATACCTTTAGTAGTTTCTCCGGAATCGTCGCCACAAAAATCGTTTACACACAGACATACATACACACACACACACACACACACACACACACAGAAATTTTTTTGTACCTTGGTCAAAAATGTTCAGGGGACCCAAAAAGACCTATTTCCGCTAAAATCTCAATTTTTTTTTTCGGCATGATTACAATACTTTATCTTACTGCGTATGATAAAGTAAAAAATGTTTTGCAATTCGTCTAAATTTATTTTTACTTTATCATACGCAGTATGTAAAGTATTGTAATAGTGCCGAAAAAAAAATTTGAGATTTTAGCGGAAATAGGTCTTTATGGGTCCCCTGAACATTTTTGACCAAGGTACAAAAAAATGTCTGTGTGTGTGCGTATGTGTGTGTGTGTGTGTGTGTGTGTGTGTGTGTGTGTGTGTGTGTGTGTGTGTGTGTGTGTGTGTGTGTGTGTGTGTGTGTGTGTGTGTGTGTGTGTGTGTGTGTGTGTGTGTGTGTACCCAATTTTTGTTAATTCATTTCCGGAGAAACTACTAAAAGTATCGGCACGGAACTTCATATTTAGAAGTTTCATGACCAAACTTAGAGTTGAAAAGCTTTTGGTTCAAAAGGGTCCAAAGGAAATGGGTGTTTACTCCAAGCCTTTTTCAAGGATTTTAGAAATTAGCCGCCATTTCTGTAATTTCGTCAAAATAGTTAAATAATAAATTAAAGCAGAGGAAATTTTGAATAATTTATGCCTATGACATTTTTTGGTAAAATTAATAGTTTAGCTTTTTAGTTTATTCTAAGGCTTTTTCAAGGATTTTGGAAATGAGCCGCCATTTCTGTAATTTCGACAAAATAGTTAATTAATAAATTAAAGTAGAGGAAATTTTGAATAATTTATGCCTATAACATTTTTTGGTAAAATTAATAGTTTACCTTCAAGAGCAAATTCTATTTGATCGAGATCGGTCGCATATGCATTGATATGAAATTACATAGTAGCCAAGATTTTGACAAATATTTTTTTGTGTTGTCACATTCGAAAACAGCTGATCTCATCAGAGGTTGGAGAACCACTATGGAACGTGCCGCTGTAGTGCGCAAAATTATAAAATACAAATTTCAAATAAAATAAGATCACCAATTTGATTGTTTGTTGATAAGAAATATCAACCCGTCTTTATATCTAATTCTAAAAATGATACATTGAGAAAATTATAAATAAAGTATAGCGATGAGCGTAGTTTTAGTTTAGTGTGTTGGTAGGGATGTGTCATGAACAAATATAAATCTGTCAGAATTTGAATTACCTTTTAAGGTGCGTTTTCAATAGTGATAATGGCAGTGGTAGCAGACGCCGTTATAGTATTTCCAATAGAAAATTGCTAGTGACTCATGTTTATGTACATGCAAACTAATATGTGTCATTATCACGATATGTAAGAAATACTATAATTTCGTATTCTACCACCGCCATTAGCTACCATTATCTACCAATCGGAACGCACCTTTCGTCAAAGTGGTACTAACCTAGCGTTTACTATACAGAAATCATTTATTTTTTTAATACGTATTTCTTAAAAAGCAACACAATAAACGTTGATGTCGCTCCTGCCAAAAACTAGATAGCGCGACTCGCTCATATGCGACGGCGACACTCCGCCTTCGGTGACGCGCCGTATCACCGCTCGTCGCGCTATTCCGTACTTTCTGCATTTGTGACATAAATAACTATTATTCTAATGACGTAGTGTAGGTAGTGTCAAATGCTGATGCTTTGACAATACCTACGATTTATCTCTATAGAATAGATTCTCGTGCAGCTAAACTATTAATTTTATATATTGTATGATAAAGTCATGTGCCTGGCCGGGATTTTTTTTGTTATTCTCAATTGACATCATTTATATTGTGATGGTTTTCAATATTTCATCAAATTAGAGCACAGAGAACAGTTTTCAGACAGCAACAAATTAACATTATCTTGACATGCAGTGGTAGGAAATCAAAATAAGAAATGGTGATAGAAATGTGATTAATAAAATTGGTTGACTGTAGGAAAATTATTATTTAAAAAAAATTACTCCCCAATTTCCCTAAAAAAAGGATTTTAATCAATCAAAATTTCTTCGAATTAATGGTATTGAAAACGAATAATATTTTCTTATTTAAATAATGGAAATCATCCCAAAATATAAATGGATATCTACTTGGGATATCTCGAACATAAAATTTATAAGTTTTTTAACAAAAATTTTAAAACTTTTCTACCAGATTTAGAAAAAAGTTGAAAATGAATAATTATTTATTGTTTAAACAATAGGAGAACTTTTTTAAAAAATTGTGTCGCTCTAAGATAACAAACTGCCATTTCGAACTCGAGAAAAAACGAATTATTTAAACAAATAAAATTCGTTTAAACAAATAGAAATTAACAAATGTTTATTAACATCCGATTAGACTTATAATAATGATTTCTATGAGAGAAAAAGAGAATGATATAATTATGTTAATTTTCTGAAGAATCTACATTTGTTCATTTAATGGTACTTTTCAGGGCACTGTGCGGGTGGGTTGGGGGCATCAAATCCATATGTGTGATATGTCAAATTCTTCCTTGGAAAGGCATCTACAAGTTCTATAACTTTAGTCTTCAGTTTTCCCAAACCCCGAACAAATTCCAAAAATACCAAAAAATGTCTTTTCCCATGCATTTTCTTACGTAAATTTGAGGCCTCGACAGATATCATTAAGAATCAAAATTTCGAAGAAAAAAAAATACGCGTCCACTTTTTTTGGATTTGGAAACGATTTGGGGGATCGTTGCTTTCTAAATAAAAACAGCCAATTTGAACCACCCTAATGAGCAATATGTTTAAATTTTTCGGTATTTTGGGGTTGGAATTTGGAAATAAAACGTGTGATGTCTTAAACTTGTCTATTGGTATACTTCTGGTACAGTTTTGGCTGGTTCAACGGGAACTGTTGAAATATCTTCTTGTTGGCTGGTGTTACTCTTCCATTACAACTGTGGGACGGTATTATATATACCGAATTTTAATGTCAGACCATCAGGTTTATTGGGTCACCATACTAGTAAGACATTGAAAGACCACGTACAAAAAAAATAACACTTTCGGTATCGTAAATACACAATAACCATTGATAGTTTGTTTTATAAACATGTTTGCTTATAGACAATAAACATATCACATTACATACAGAATGCATAATCAATTAATATCGAAAAGTATATGAGATGAATATATAGCATTAAGAGATGAGTATTTGGGGGGTCAACAGGTACTTGAATTTCGTATCATTGCACATAGGTGGACATAGGTGTGCCAGTTAGGTACCCAGCGTTTGAACTGTTGATTGTTTAGTTACGAGCCTTCAAACACAGTGCTGCTGGTGAGTAGCAGTTTCGTCTAAGTTGTTTACGCAAAACATTATATTCAACACAATATATGACATAGTCGTTTTCCTAAACCACCCTCTTTGGTACACTCTCGTGAAATGTTAGGTCTGGCATAATCGTTCCATTAGGCAAGTGACCGCGAGCCGCCTCGGCATATGAAATCATTACTTCCGGCGTGGTCGGGCGCCGAATATCAAACAATTAACAGGAACAGGCCCGGTTAATTATCCTCGGGCGTAGGATAAGCCGATATGCAAACAGTCGTGGCTGTGCGCCACCCTCCTCCAATTACAGTTTGCTATTTGGATAAGGGAGTATTAAATTGTGCTGCGGTTTGTCCATCCTGGTTCTGACCGCACCACCGCCGGTACTATAGGAATCGATATTAACACTCCTGTCTACTTGATTCAGTTTCCGACCGAGCGAACAGAACTCTCAGACAGTCATGAATTACTAAGGAGGCACAGCCTCGAGATTCTACCGCTCTGGCGAAGGACAGCTGGATGAAAAATAAAGCCAAAGTCAACAACAGTTGGAATTGCTGTGCTGTACGTTTATCTTAGGTCGTTTGGGAAGGTAGAGAAGCTCGGAAACCAATAAAACTACGTTAACGACAATTTTGCCGGGTAGGTAGGTTACACTTATCCGCACAGCTCTGTGAATTTCCAAATAGTCTAGTAAAAATCATTTCTTCGTCACGCTGTATCAGAAACGTGTGCTCTTGTGCTTTCCGAACATTTACTACCACAGAAAAATGCAGCTTCTGTTTAAAATTTCTTATAACCCAGGTATATTAGGTTTTAACCTTGAAAACAAAAAGTAAATCTGAAAATTGGTAATTACCTTTTATTTAGTGCCCTGAACAACACACGGAAATGTCCCTGAATCGAGGTACAAAGAGGAAAAAGAATTTTATGTTGTAGTTGTCCATCATACAAAGGAAACAAAACTCTCGTGCTAGACTGGAAACCGATAAGCTTATGACGTCTTACCGGCTAACCTGGAGATTTGACGTATCGACTCAATAGAACTCATTTTCCATACTGAAAACCTTGCAGAACCGTTGTAGAGTGTGTTGATACAACGTTTTACACGTCTTTCTAATGATTCCCCAAACTTAGCGGTAATGTTCATGTTACAAATACATTAGCATTACATGACAGCGTAAAATTTGTTCTTATGTTTCTAATAAACAAATGTTTTTTGCTGATGATTCATACAGAATTAACGCTACAAGGCTCGGCTAGCGGTGATAGCTGTAAAATGATTTTTTGCGAAGTATTAATGAAGTTATAATACGATATATATACACTGTGGGCAAAAAAGCGGTACAAATTTTTAACCACTCGTATTTCCAATAATATTTAGTCAATTCAAATATTTCTTTAAAACACGAATTGCTTGTAGTGTGAAGATTGAAACCATACCATATGGCAATAACAGAACTGTTCATTCCAAAGTTATGTTGCTTTATCTTTAGCTATGCAAGATTTCTGATAATATCGGGTCAATTGAATGTGAAATAAAAGGTGTATAAAAATCAATGAGTAATGCCAGTTGTCTTGTTTTGGTAAAAAAAGACACTAGAGATCTTATAGCATCGTATACAGGGTGATTTTTTTTAATGCAGGGTGATTTTTTTTCTTATACAGGGTGAAATATTTAACCAGTGGAATATGACGTTTGTAACAAAAACATTGCAACTGCAAAAAAATCTAACAGTGTACTTGAGGTATCTTTAAAGATCGTGAAGAACCATTGGTGTTGTTATGGGTGTTGGGTTATAGGTGTTTATGAATTTATCTTTTTAGGTGGTCTTTTCGTCAGTTTCAATTATGATGTATAACAATTGTTGTTTAGCTGTGAATTTTTGACGTATGTTACTTGTTCTTGTTCTTTTGTTAGTTTTTGCAAAGATTGACTCGGAGCTGAAATCAATGCTTTTTGAGTATGTCACATCACTTCAAGCCAAGTCTTCTGTTTTATTTTTATGTCATATTTAAATAAACAGCGCTTCCAACCTTTTTTTAGATATTTTTTTTTATTTGAGGATGTAATTTTTACGTGAAAAACGAACTAACAAAGATCTGACCGTCCGACAAGTGAAAGCAAACTGCCATAATTTTAGTTCAATAAAAAACAAATTCAATCAAAAATCTACAGCCCAGTAATTGTAGTACAATATGAAATCCAGGTAAGAAAAAGCCTTCAAAAATTGCAAAATCTAACGGCGCCCAAAATAAAACTAAACGTTGGCCATAGTTTCTCCACCATCTCTAAAGATAACTCAAGTTCGCACGTGGACTTTTCGTGCCTATGAAATGGAATCGTTTTTTGTTTCTTCTTCTATAACGTCCAATTCAACTGCTTTTTGAGTAAAAACAGCAAAAAATATTTCCCAAAATTTCACCCTGTATACTAAAAAAAATCACCTGTATACGATGCTATGAAATCTCTACTGTTCCTTTTGACAAAAAAAAAACAGTTGTCATTACCTACTAATTTTATTACACCTTTCATTTCACATGAAATTGGTCCGATATTATCAGAAATGATGCATTGCCATACATAAAGAAACAAAAAAAAACATTACATTGGATAAAAAGTTTCAATTATTGCAAATATGGTATGTTTTCAATCTTCACAATATAAACAATTAGTTTATCAAAGAAATGTTTGAATTTAATTAATATCTTTGGAAATATGAGCAATTAAAAATTTATATCGTTTTTTTTTGCCCACAGTGTATTTTTATACAAAATCAAATAAAATGAATTTAAATATCAACAGATTATTGTCTTCTTTATTTAATTTTTAAAACGATTTCAAACGAGTGTCGATTTATTATAGTTAGTGCAAATTTTATAATGATACATGGATACGTTCTTGTCGGCAACATTATTACTCAGCATTATTCTTTACTTTCTACTTTATTGTGTCGTATAGCAGTTTTAACTGTATTTTTAACTTTAGTTAATAAAAATGTTTGGTAAATAAAAGTCATTATTTTGTAGATAACTAGCAATCTGATTAAGGATGTTAAATTTCCGTAATAAATTTTTTCAGTAAACTACCGCTGAAATTCAAATCATTAATTTCAAATTTAAATTACCACATAAAAATTGCAATTGGGAAATTATATTTTCTTAAATTACCGTGTAATTCAAAGTGACAATTTACGGATGACAGTAAGCTAGGTAAAAAAAAATTGGGTACAGCCTTATAAGTCATTATATTGTAGATAACAACCAATCGCTGATGCTTCTCCCGACTACAATAGTACTTTTTATACAAGCAATTTATAAAATGGACAGTCTAACTAATAATTAATAATGTCAAGCTTTCCTAATTAGAACAAACTGGTGAGATAAGGGCAACCGCCGAAATATACCGTAACGTTTTATCCAGAATAGTACACGTCGAGACTGAACTCGGATTATCTTCCTAATAAACGAATTATTCAAGCGTTGGCACAGCTGCGGCACTCCAGCAAGCGCCAAGCGAAATGTGCAACTTATACTGAATAATTCAGTTTATACTTTGTTGCTTTTGTTCACGGAGAGTTCACAGTGAGATAGAGCGAAGTCATGTGTGTCTGAATGTCGTCTTCGAGCTCGTCGCGTAGACGAGAAGGCCCAACAAGGGCCTGTTCTAGCTGAGCGCTCTGAGAGATCTGAATCTTTTATTGAAAGGCTTTTTCAGGACGCCGAAGAAGTTTCAGGACGTCTTGATTACGTCAAGAGATGCCGCATAAAGAAACCCGCTAAAGGAACAATTCTTTTATGCGATTTTCAATGGTCATTTTAACATTTAATTTAACTTTAAACGGTGGTGCTTTCTTTTTTTTTGTTCCGATAAATTTACCGCTTGTTGTCGCGCACATTTGCAAATATCTTTGTTTGTTGCCAATTTCTATCGTTGTTATAGTTTTAAGACGGCAGAAAAGCCTTCATTAAATGCCCACTAAGTTAAAGATATATGGAAGTATGCAATTAAACGAGCCAAATAAAACGTAATTATAACACAAAACAATAGAAAATACTGTGTAAAAATAAGAAATTGTTTTCTTTTTTGTTACAAATTAAATAATTTTGTCACAAGAGGTGTGACACTTCATAAGGAAGTCGATTTTGCACTTCTAGCTGATAAAAATATTTTTTTATAAATTAACATATACGAAACATAGTAAAATAATCTAAGTAACAATGGGGTTGTTATTGACAGGGATTGGGATTGAGAAATAAAGTAAGTGTTAAAATTCTGAAACCATGCGCATATAATAATATTATAGCTGCAAGACCCAGTATTATTTCAATGATCTGCAGTTGGTTTGTTATAAAAGTAATTAATCAATTGAGCTGCTATTTTGTAAGTATGTAATTAATTAAGTATGTACAGGTGGGCCAAATTCGATGTTACTATCAGAGATCTCGGTATCTATAAGAGATATCGAAAAATGAGTAAGATGGTCTTTTTTGAGAGAAACTCAATGGTGAAAACCAAAATTAGCTATCGTCTTTTGTTTTATTAGTATTTAGTATTATTATCCTATTAATCTAAGCAAATTGCGCTGCGAGATATGCACTGTCAAATATTTGTACCGAAAGTACCGAAAATATTTAATTTAATATTTAATGCCGATTCCTAACATCGCACATCTGGACTTGCAAACACGTTGCAAACTCTCAAACGCATCGGCTGGCTCGACAAAAACTTGTAGTTCTGTCGCGGTAAAAATACCTTCTACGCCGATATTGGGCAGACTATTTGAGGTAAACATATTAATGCCGCATGAATGCACCGGTGAAAAATACATTCTTATGCCTGCAAGAAATAGTTTTCGGGCTATAGAATTCTTAATACGTTTTACTTTCGACAAGAAAATAATATCTTGGTACGTAGTGTGTAGGATGTTTGTTTTCGCTACATTACAAACGCGTCTTGCAAAATATAATAAAAAATAATACACGCAAGGACTCATGATGCATGAATTTATTATTTGATAATAATTATTTCAATCATTTGCAGTTGGTTTGTTATAAAAGTAATTAATCAATCAATCAGGGGGGCGGCACTATTGAGATTTGCCTACGGCGGCAAAAACGCTAGGGCCGGCCCTGTGCAAATACTCATAAAATATTTAAAAAAACAGGTGTCAATGGGATGCTCTAATATTATTATATCTGTAAATATAACCAGTTTTATCCTTGGGAATATAAAGCAAGCAATCCTGAAGACTTTAATTATAACAATTTCAAATTAAACCCTACATCGTGTGTGCTATCATTGGATAGACGTTTTAAGATAAAACTTACTCAATAATATAGTTCACGAAATAAACCATACTATCGGATTACGAACAAAAAACTTTGCAGTTGACCGTCCAAATCTGACTTAAAGGGCTTATAAACGCCCTAACCAAATGCGTTAAGTCATTGACTATCGATGTAATATCACTTGCCTTCCTTGGAAGGGAAGGAAGAGCAAAAACAAAAAAAAACAACAAAAGCACACACATACACACCCGTTCAATGTTGCGCCCATTTTTCTTTTTCTTTCTCTCATGCATTTTAGGTTAGTTGTATTTATATGTACTTATGTAGAGCACTTTGAGGATTTAATTGTATTTATTAATTATATTGCATATAAACTGGTAAATGCCAAACAACAGGCAGAACGGCACAATACAAACACTTTTTGTGTTTAGGTCGCCGACTTCCAAACAAACAGTTCTTTCTTTTTTTCTCCGTAGTATATTGTTATGTATTGGCAGTTCGTGTTGTTTTTATTGTGGACGTTGTTGTTGTGGGGAGTATATTGTGTAGGATAAGATTGTAAATGCTGGATGGAAAATATTGCCTTTTTGTGAATTTATGTATCATTGAAATTATGGATGTATTTTTGTATGAATTTTTCTATATACTTATTAATGCTATTATTGTTGAAATTGTTTGTTGTGATATCATTATAATTATTGTTCTTGTAAAAAGGGGAAAAATCAATAAACTGAACTATTATTATTATTATTATTATATTAACTGAATAAAAAACTATTACCTTTAATGTTCGTAATAATTACAGCTAACACAGATGAAATAGCTGATTAGGCTTTCTTTCGTAAACCGTATAATTTATAAACAATGTTGTTTCTTATTCAAATATCTATCCAATGATACCACACACGAGCTGGGTTCCGGTTATAAATTTCCACCCCCAGTCATCATCTATCAAAATTAGAATGATGTACGTTTTACACTCATATTTTTCGATAGAGTGTACCTACTTTTCTCATAATCATCTCATACAATTTAGAGCATGTCTAATTAGACACACATGGTGTGTCGTTGGAAATACAAACTCGGATTTTAATGATTATTTTTTTTTTCGTTGCAAATTTAAAGCACTTAACTTGGATTGCTCAAACATTTACACTATTTATTTTTTCAATAAATGTTCAATTAACGCATTTGTCTAAATTATTATATTATCTATATATATAAACAATCACAATATTAACTTACAGTAGTTCATAATGTTCGAAAATTAATACAAAATGTTGATCACTACCGAGCAAAACTGTATTCGATTAATGTATAACTGACTACCCGAACTAGTTGCCTACAATCATTTGATGGTTTTTCACATATTGTTTCGTATATCAGAGAAATATATCAATATTTCTTTAAAGTATTATGTGCGTGGATGTGAAAAGGGACCAGTTGTCCGTTTCTAGTTACGCAGATAATCGCAAATAAAGTTAAACTAGTTCCAAATACACATTTTTGCTTTATCGCCAATTAGTCTATAGTGTTTTTTATCAGATGTGTTCGTCTGAAACCCGTCTGTGGTTGGAAAAGTCTGAAAAATGCATTTTTCTTGCTAAAGATCAAAGGACCACTTGTCGCTATATCGCTACGCTCTTGCGCATTACCATATTTTCCCTATTTCCCAGAGTGCAATCGAGTTGAAATGTTGCATATGGACAGATTTCTGGTGACAATGAATGAATAAATAAAAAAACTGATATTTTTTTAAATTTGCAAAATTTTAAACATTTTAAGAATGTGTCCAATCGAGTTGAAATTTTGCATGTGGACAGATTTCCGGTGACAATGTATGAATCAGTAAAAAAATTAAAACTTTTCCAAAATGTGCAAAATTTTAAAATTAGTCCAATCGTTACCTGGGTTAGAATATTTGTAGCCCCCAGGCGCATGTCGCTATAGATTAAAAGACCTGTAAACCCTAAACTGAATAATGAAATAATAAATTCTACTAAAAATCTGTAAAACTAATATTAAAATTGTTACAAAAATGTTGGAGTCGGCGTAACTTGCGAATGCGCGCGAAGTTATTAACTTTTAAACATTGCAAAAGTTTGAATCGTCATCAGCAACTTAATTATTTTTTTTCTATTTTATCTTATGGTAATAGGTTTTAACTGTTGGAGTACCTTTTCCTGGTCCCTTTTCATATCCAGGCATACAATTTATGTAATAATGATACGTAATTTATCATAGATACAAGTTATTGCGCTTAGAAGTTGTTTGCAAGGAAGAACCCAGCGTTTATAACAATAAATACACCTAAATACACCTATTAATTATTGTATATACCTATTATTGTATAGACATATCAGGGAAAGAGATAAAACGGTTTTTCTAAAAGCTATAATAATTTTTCATTAGCGTTTCCTCGTAATAAATCTCTCTCTTGGATTACCTTCGTTTTAATCCTCTTACTGGATTAACTATGTACATTGAACGTATCGAATAGCCATGCAGTAATTAAAACAAAGATATAAATATATTTTCAATAGCAACTCACAATATTGTCTGTTAGGGTGCTGCGTCGCTAATAGTTCATATTTCAAGCAATTCTCTTAATCACAAATCGTTGTAAATCGACAATCGACTATTATACTAACCATTAACCATTAACCATTAACACAAATATATTAATTAAAAGAAAGCAAACATTATAAACGAACATAATTTCAAATATATACATACGGTGCCTTGCGCCGTGGGCGCTTATCCGAAATTATCTTTAATATTTAGAGTATTTACGATTTACCCGCCAGTGAGTAACCAGCTTGACGGGTAAATTTTTAAATATAAACGACGATAAAATGTTATACAAAAATAATTAAAAGGTCGTAAAACGTTTTGGTCTACAAATTATTAATAAAAACACGAACACGCACAACACACACACACACACACACGCAGTTACCGTCACCGCCTTCGACGTCTCCTCCGTTGATCCGGCTGAAACTCGTCCTCATCGGTGGTGTCCCGGAGAGCAGTATACTATTTAACAACACGTTCATTGGTTGCAATTGTCAAGTGTCTACAAAAAGAGAAACAAAAAGGTTAAAGTTAAAGAGATAACGTTATTAAAATTAGTTAATTTTGATATTCGTGGACGTAGGTGACAGTTTATGACGTTGTCATGCGGTTAATACAAACAAAGTACAAGTGTCAAATTGTTTATAAGTGACGTTAATCGTTCGTGCAAAGTTTTATATCAGTAAAATATAATATAATAGTATATTATTTGACGAGCTCATAATTAATATATAATATAATATAATTATATAAATTGCTCGTATGATTACACGCTCGTCTCCGGCTCGCGTGTAAACCTCATGCTCGCGATTTATATCCGTTATGTGCGAGTCAAATAAGACTTTTTATCTACGACTCATAAATTCCATTTTATGCAAAATATTTTAAATGTACTTGTCAATGATGGCGAGGCAAACTGTCACATGCCTGTCATCCACGTAGGTTTTGACAGAGTTTGACACTAGCGTTGTATAATGGTGACAGTTCGTTCAAATAATTAGGTCCTTATTTGAACGAACTGTCATTATTATACAACGCTAGTGTCATTATAATCATTGGCGCGTATAATGATGGGGATTATAT
Organism: Melinopterus prodromus; assembly: GCA_964023965.1. Taxonomy (NCBI): domain Eukaryota; kingdom Metazoa; phylum Arthropoda; class Insecta; order Coleoptera; family Scarabaeidae; genus Melinopterus; species Melinopterus prodromus. The sequence goes on along the minus strand of OZ030398.1, from coordinate 2,052,196 downwards.
AGTTATAGATACGTATGCAATGAACTTATTATATGTGAGTTGTAGATAAAAACATAAAAACGCGCGAGAAACAAAGTTTTACCTTTTTCTATGACAACCAGCTTGAGTGTGGTAAATAACTACTTTCTGCTCTCGTAACCAAGTTAGAAACTGACTATTTCCATGGTAGGATTTAACTAAAGCATTATGTTAACACTAACTACATCAAATCAAATTTGTAGAAACCATTACCGAATGCGCTCTATCCAAATCATTTAAATATGTACATACATAACCTCGCATCACCTGTCATTGTCAGTAGTTGTTGTTGAGGTGAGTGACGGCAACCAGAGCCATCTCTTGTCCGACACGACTAAGCATTCAATGATAGCGTCACGCTCGGATGGGATCTATGGATTAATTATTTAATTTGCGAGTGTCGGGAAAATTAATGCGGGAAATTGATCGGTACGCGATTAGGGAATAATAGTGGGCGGATTATAATGGAATTCCTCGACGATTATCGCCCCGTTTGATTAATGGTATGCATTCTCTTCCAGGTAAGTTTATCAATTTCGATCCTGCTGTCGCTCACGGTGTTCTTCCTCCTTCTGGCTGAAATTATCCCACCCACGTCGCTAGTGGTACCCCTGCTTGGGAAATTCGTACTGTTTACTATGATTTTAGACACGTTTAGGTAAGTATTTTGCACGTCATCATTATATTTATAATACGTCATTATTATATTATACAGTTATACTAGACGCGATTACATCCAGCTCAAATCGGAAGGGATGGGGGGAAGTTTTCTGAATTTAAGTTTAAATTTCCATTATAGGGTGGTTCAAAAATGCATTGCAAAAATTTTTGTATTGCTAGAAAGCAACGATCCCCGAATTCGTTTCCAAATAAGAAAAAAGTGGACACGTATTTTTTTGTCGAAATTTTGATTTTTAACCGTGCCATTTGAGGCTTTAAATTTACATGGGAGAAGCCATTTTTGGTATTTTTCAAATAATTGTTCGGGGTTTGGGAACTTAAGATTACTCAAGCAGCGTTTTCCAACCTTTTTGCGATGTCCTTCTCCTGCTCACGGCTGTCTCAATAACTCCGCTCAGCTCCAAGTAGGGCGCGCCCCACATGTTGGAAACCACTGACTTAAGGATTTGTAGAGGACTTTCCAAGGAAGAATTTAGTGCACTAAAAACTACACCTAAATGAAAAAAATACATTCTTCAAATTGATCCTTGTAATCATTTCAGTGTCTTTTTTCTCATAGAAATTATTACTATAGTGGAATGTTTATAAACATTTGTCAGTTAATTTACATTTGTTTAAAGAAATTCTATTTTTTAAATATCTCGTTTTAATAAACCCACACCTAAAATTCATTTTTTAGATCGGTCTGGCCAACTGATATTCTCAAGTGACATCATTTATAATTTGGGATGACTTCCATTGTTTAAATAATAAAATATTATTCGTTTTCAATATCATTTATTCGAAAAATTGAAATATGAAATCCTTTTTTCGGGAAATTGGGGAGTTACATTTCTTTTAAGAATATTAAATTTCCTAGTCAACCAATTTACTAATCACATTTCTTTCATTTCTATTTCTGATTTCCTACCACTGTGTGTCGCAAGATAATGGTGATTTCTTGCTATCTGGAAACTGTCCCCTGTACCCTGTATGAAATATTGACAACGAATATTATTTTATTATTTAAACAATGGAAATCATGCCAAAATAGGAATGATGTCACTGAGAATACCAGTCGGCGAGACCGACACAAAACAAAATAATTTTAGGCAAATTGCAAAAAAAAATGTTTAAAAAAATGGTATTTGTTTAAACAAATATGGGTTTATTAGATAATATAAGCTAGATACCTCGAACATTAAATTTATAAGTTAATTTTAAATGAATTATATTATTATGGGGGCGTCATATCCATATGTATATTAGGCCAAATTCTTCCTTGGAAACTCCTCCACAAATCGTATAACTTTAACTTTGGGGTTTTCCCAAACCCCGAACAATTATTCGAAAAATACGAAAAAAAAAGTCTTTTAGCCATGTAAATTTGAAGAAAAGACTTTTCGCCGTGAAGTTTTAAATTTCAAAAAATACGTATCCATTTTTTTCGATTTGGAAACGATTTGGAGGAAATTATTGCTTTATAAATAAATGTAACCACCCTAGTGTCCGTAAGGGAAAGAGTGCTATGTAATACTTAAACATAATAACATAATATGTACGTACCAAAAAACTCAAGGGGGGGGGGGGGTTGGCGCAGCTGACCTACATTAGTCTGTTCATATCATCGTAGTCAGGTGTTCGTTGGTTTATCTACAATTAGAATCTTTCGGTTTGTGGACTAATAATGTGGGTATGTTTCTGTAGTGATTTGTGAAGTGTCGGAAACGGACGTATTGCATTTGTATGCGACGGATGATTCGTATGCGAAATAACGTTGATCGAAAAACCAAAGGAAACCTGAAAATCTTTATAGTTCTGATGCATACTCTGACCCATAAGTCAAGTAAAAATTGTAGGAACCTGTAATGCTGATAAAAAAATATACCCGATTTTATAAACTGTACGGTAATCTGATTTGTGTTTTACAATTTCAGTATATGTGTGACAGTGGTAGTCCTTAACGTTCACTTCCGCTCCCCGCAAACCCACACCATGTCTCCATGGGTGCGAAGAGTATTCATCCACATTCTTCCAAGGTTGCTGGTCATGAGACGACCGCACTACCAATTAGATAGAAGAAGGTAAATAAATATTGGTTCGTGATTTAGATTAAGGGCACGTGCTGAATATACCACAGTTCGTGACGATAGGATTTTCCATCAAAATCTGATCGTCACGTTTCGCAATAACTACAAACAAACAAAAAAGAACAAACCGTCCGCTTTGGCTAGTAAAAGATTCACGTTGTGTTCGAGGTATATCCTCTCTGGTTGGTGATCGATAGAACCCATTAACTGGGGCTTAAAAAAGGATTCGTCCTGACGACTTTCGCTCTGTATCGTGTTTCAGCCACCGGGTTATGGTCAGGACCTGTAACGGCTTGGAGCTTCGGGATCACCCCGGCCTTTATCCAGACCCCGGTGACCTAGGAGAAGATCCGTCCGGACTATTTCCGAGCGCCTGCTCCAGGGACGAATTGACACCCAGGTGAGTGTAGGATTCGATGTTAATCTTCCCATTGCAAAGAAATCTAAACGTTGCAATGTTATGTTATCTCGCGAGCAACGGTTAGTTTAAGTTGACAGCAAGTGTAACAGATGGCGCCATTAAGAAAGTAGTTTTTAACAACGTTACAATTACAGAAGAATGCGCCTCGGTAGAGAAGTTGAATACATATTTCAGTGACAGCATCTATCAAATAAAAAGCTCAATTTTAACACCATCAGCAATCATATTCAGAATAAAGCGCAGTACACAACAATTCCAGTTTAGGACAATTAGTGTTCAATATCTTTATTCTGTCATAAATAAAACAAACAAAAATATAGCAGTACCGGTTCTATACCAAATAAGGCAAATTGTGGGACAATTTATAACAGATATAACAGATACAGGAATAGTACTTGTCTCTAAGAAAGTGAGCACCATTATACCAAAAAAAAAAATGGAACGCCACCAAAAGAGTTTCAGCCTATTAATATGTTACCAGAACTAGAACAAATGCTGGAAATCATTGTTAAACCATTAGCTCAGTGAGTATTTGGATGAGTATTTGTCGTCGAAAACTATTTAAAAAAATAAAATTAAGGGAATCAGATGAAAAGAATTGAAATGGTTTGAAAGCTATTTATCAAACAGGAGACAAAAGGTTAGGATTGAAGAAAATGAGTCAAGTTAATAAATAAACAGCTTGGAGGTACCACAAGGTTTTGTGACCTGCTTTATTTAGTTTGTACATAAACTATGTCGCTTCACTAGTCTAAATCGTGAGATATACACTTATTTGACGATACACTAATGTCAATTGCAGGAGATCACTTACCTGATATAATCGCGACATTGAACTCTAAACTGGTGTCGATATCAAATCGGTAAAAGAAAATAAGTTATGTTTGAATGTATTGAAAACGTATGCTATGATATTGGGAAATAGAAATTCTGTAAACCCTACCCCAGAAATAGTTAGCGATAACACAGTTGTTGAGATAGTGAACAAATTTAAATATCTAGGTGTCATATTAGACAATACGTTGAAATTTATTTGTTTGTATAGATTATAATTATAGTTAAAAAGATGAGCCGAAAGATTAGCTACTTAGGAAACATATCCAATTATATCAACATTAAAAGCTAGAATGTGTTTTTTACCATACGATGATTGAACCACATTTTAATTATTGCAGCAGGATAATATTTTTGGGTATAAACAAAGATATTAAAACGATGCAAGTACAATAAAATCGAGCAATCAGAATTGTGTTATAATGCTCGCGGTTAACCCGCGTCGAGTCAATGTTGAGTAAATTGAACAAGGAACGGTATATCAAGCACTCATACTGGTATATAAAGGTATAGAACTTTAACCAAATTATATGACTAATAATTTAACATACAATAGGCGCAGCATGAATACAATACTAGGCAAAAGGAGGACTTCAGATTACCAAATCATACAAAATGCAGCACGCAAAATTATTTTATTACAAAGTATCGAAGAAGTTTAACAGCGTACAGGTGATATTAATATACTAATATATTAATATACTCGTTAAGTATTTTTAACTCATCATGTCCTAAGTCTTTTTAAATCAACATCTCACACTAGTAAGATCTAGCATCTAGCATCTTTGCAACACACAAAAGTTTTACGATGACACTTTAGTCATAGTATAATTTTGGAGCAGTGATTTCCACGCATAGTGAGGAACAAATATGTAAATAAATGCAAATAAATAATCTTATTGAGTCACGAAAACTGGGTCGTTTTTTCATACGACTGGTGACAAAGAAGGTGTCGGAAAATGTGCTCAAAAGTATCTGTATTTGACCAAAACATTCGCAAACATGGTAAAGCATGTAAACACATTCGACCCAGAAGCAAAATATTGTCATTATAGGAAAAAAATCAACAAATTGTTAAGTTGTTAGATATTCGGAATAATAATAATTGAATCAGACTCGAAAACAGACCTGTAAAACAGTTATCATAGTGTGTATAGTGACATTTGCTTTTCTTATTGGCGTAGGGAACTGGCACCTGGAGCTTTAAGCTCCTGCAGGATACATGGGACGCCGCCGCCCGGTCTTAGTCATCTGAACGAAGTGCTAAGTGACGATTTAGGTAGTGATACAGGTCCGGGTCCAGTGGATGAAGACCCGTGTAGGCACACCCATGCATGGCATCACTGCCCAGAAGTTCACAAAGCAATGGAAGGTGTTAGATTCATAGCTGACCATACGAGACGGGAAGAAGAATCTACTAGGGTAAGATATTTATTTGCCTCGTCTTTCTATTCTGTGTATAAAGTAAACGTCCCAAATTCAGACTCTGTCATAAATTCCGACATATTTCTGTTTAGTTGTTTTTTTAGGCGTTTTTTTTATTAGTACACCATTTTGGCTTGAAACACCCAAAAAAAGCTAACTGTAGCTGATGCTTGAAGAGAATATTTGTTAACAAAAAAGAAGGAAGCACAAAAGAAAATCATTTAAGCATAAAAAGCTGCCCCAAGAAAAGCACACTAAAAATCGGAGAAGCAAAAAATGAAATACAGATGAGGTAGAGAGGGCAGATTGAAAAAAAAAACTAAGAACTTATTTTATACTTCGTTTCTTTAAAAATGGTAAAACAAATATTTATAAGTTCAAAATATAATAATAAACAGTTATAAATGGTTATGTTATTGAATTATAATGTGTTATTGAACTTAAATAATTTCGAACTTGAACACGGAATACTGATCCATTTAAACAGATTGTATGTAGCCTCATCGATCCAAAATGTATGTTGGTTAATTTCTTATTGTTGGAGAATTATTTAGGTGTTCCGGTAATTTTGGCTAACCCTGTATATAAACTCTACAGTCAAAAATGTAACAAAAATTTCTTAACCTGTCTGAATTTTGTTGCATTTACTTTACCTAGATTGTTTTACTGCGCGTCAATTACCAGTTTATTTTTGCTGGGGGTTATGATTGTTATGAATCATCGTGTAGGTTTAGTAGAAATTTTTCATCTGCGTAATCAATTCTGGTGGTTGTTTAGATTTGGAAGCAGTACGAATGATATGCACCCTTTATTAGAAACTCCCCAGAACTGGGGAAATATTCCTTCCTTTCGAACCGTAAACAAAATATTGATTTAAATTCAAACAAGAGCCGGACTGAATTTTAATGCTTCATTAAAAATGCCAAACAGGAAAATAATATAACAGCGTAGCCACTAGGCAAAATGCGGCAAAATCTGAAACGCGATTGCGAAATCAACGGAAAGCTTTAATTGGTTACATTCTACCTGTTCATATGGTTTGATATTGCTGAAACTGAAACACATCTAGAGCCATTCTAGGTGAAAAAAATAGTTTTGGCCAGATGTTTAGGCCAAATGCTCTGTCCAAGGTGCAGAAAATGTTGACTGTCATACATGTCATTGTAGAAATGATTCAGGAACACTAAACAATTTATTTCAAGTTTTTTTTTTAATTATGAGCCTTCACCGACAAGCAGTCAATACTTTTTCTATCGATAATAAATACATGCATTTGCTCGGTCTAATGCAGGAACACCTTTCAAAGAAAACAAGCTTCAAGGCGTTGCTTATGCAGAATAAACATTTCCAAATATCTGTCTCAGTACTCTACGCGTCATTTTTAAAATAAAACCACATGTTTTCTGATTTTCCAGCGTTTCAACGTCGTATGATACATTCCACTGCATGTTTTTGCTTTAAAAAATCAAGCGAGTATTCGAGTCACATTCGCACTGATAAAACGCGATACCAACACGTATTGCAAGATTACTGCGCACAGATTTTGGTTCCCTTGTAATTCATTTAAACAATATCTACACTATTCTATACTCTAATTTTCATAGTAATAGTATCAAATTTGTTCAATAAATTCTCACAAATGTTCAAATACGCAAAGAAAAGAGTAGACAAATGATGTAATTCAATGGGTTTGCGTTATGTAAGATAATATGCAAACCTCAGACAAAGAAAAAACAAAATATTGGCATTATTCGTACTGTTTTGCACACGTACAGAGGAAGGCGAATAGTACTTCTATTATTTAATATCTTTTGTTTTCACCAGGTTTTATGAAAAAATCGTTATTGTCTGTCATATTTTGATAAAGAAACTACCAAAAATATTTAAGATCGACAGCTGAAGAGTTGAAAAAATTACAAGCTAAGTGCCTAAATCATTGATCCGAAATATTTAAAAAAATAGTGTCTGGTAAGCTATATGTTGAATCGAAAAACTTCACTATTGTTTTGTGCATACTTAACCAATGTTAGATAATATTCTGATGTTTTTTATCTACGTTCATCTAATGAACAATCAATCGAAAAACAAATTCGAAAATTTCTAAGTGCCATAATATTTATAATCTACATAATATACCTACTCTAAAGATGATCTGATTTGATTAATTTGATTGATATAAACACATAAATACTACATATAAACTTACATTACATCCTGGATAATGGATTAAGTGTCAATATTATATCAGGAGCTAAAATATTAGATTAGTGTGTAATTCTTTCGTAGACTTTGATGTAAAAGGATGGTAAACGTCAATAACAAAATAATCCCCAACGTTGATACTAACATTAGGGTCAAAATATTGAGAATCGTGACATTCTTCACGTCTCCTTCGTATCAACATGCGTCCGTCATGTATCTTCAAACTGAATGGAAATTCGTTATTGATCACTCCGTACCACTTGATTCTGTTTGTAGATGTGGGAAAACATCGCAATTCTCATTTTTTGCTGATTGTGGGAGTTTGAATTTTTTGCACTTACCTCATTATTTACTTCCAGTCCTCAAATCTTTATGTCGTTGTTTCCTTTCAGGTGAAAGAAGATTGGAAGTACGTAGCCATGGTTCTGGACCGTTTGTTCCTATGGATATTCACAATGGCGGTGCTGGTAGGTACGGCAGGGATCATCCTTCAGGCCCCTACACTCTACGACGATCGAATTCCTATCGACGTTCGACTGTCAGAAATAGCGTCCACGACGGCCAAACCCCACGTAGCAACAACACTGTAAAACCCGTTTGATAAAAATGTATATTAAATGGCATCGAATTACTTAAATTAAAAAAAAAAAAACGTCTAAGTGATAGGCAAAAAAGTGCCACGATATTACGAAGACGAGTGAATAATAATATTAATTTTTTAATGTGTGTAAATCCTAATAAGCGAATGCGAGAAGTTTTCGGAAGCAGGGATAGATAAAGTATGTATTTCTAATGAAGATTTTTAGGTTGATTCTATGTCTTTCGAGCAGCTTAAGTTCAAAAACGTTTAAGTTTTCCTAATAAACACCTAAACGGATTTTTTCTCGTTTAGTTGATCTCGTACTCCGGTTCTGAATACATTTTAGATCGCTATGGTTCTTATTTAAAGTAAATATTCAATTAGGTACCAAATTTGTATAGCATTATCTTTGAAAATATTATGTGATGGCAGTAAATAACAATATCTTCCAACTTATTGCGTTTTTATAGGTATATAAATCTACCAACGGAATTGAACTTTAAAATGTATGTTTACATTCGATTTTAACGATAAGTTAGTTGCGCTATCGGTTGTTTTGTTTCGTAAATGTCTGTACGCCAGTATAGTGTTCCCCGTGTAATACCTACCCCTAAATTTTAAAAATATGAATGACCAAATTTGTGCATGTGAACGCTTATGCATACTATAGCAACGTTGAACTGTTGAACTACTTAACTGTTGCTCAATTTTTAAATGTGGTACATCTTCCCCTATTGTAAACGGTTAAAAACTGCACACCCCTCTCCCCCATATATTTGTGGATAAATCTAGACTATCTAATTGACGCATACCTGCATGACATTACAGATGTAGTCTAACCACAATTCTATCTACAGTCTTCTTTAGATCAATAAGTTATACGATGCAGGTTTGTGTAATTATTGCTCACGTTAATGTTTAAGAGAATATCCCAAACTGTCTGTCGTGTACCTCTAGAGTTAAGTTGTAGGTTCTAAGAACTAACGTATCGTCTTCGTGAAAATGTGAATCGTTATTCGTTTTTTATTTGTAAATTGAAATTGATATAATATAATAAAGAAAAGTTTGTTGACTGGTTTGACGAACAAGTTTGTGTTTGATGTAGGACCAACGCAGAGAGCTTGTTCAAACTATAGAAGAATTGTTAAGTACATACTATACGTATAGAGATATATATATATACACAGTGTGTCCTAACAATATCTATAATGGAACAAAATTAGAAACGTTACAGCCATGATAGGTATAGTAAGGTTGATCGGGGACACACTGTATATGTATATACGTTTATCGGAATTTTTTAACCCAAAAATAAAATTATTATTATATAAATTATACAGGGGTCTCAAAACTATTTTTAAATGGAATAAAAACATTGGCACTTGGAACAGTTCGTTATGCAACCTTTTAAGCCACCCTGTATATTAAACTGAGACAAATGATAGTTGTTCTATATGTTGTTATTATTCACTAAAGAAGAATATATATAAATTGTATGTATATAGAAGAAAATTAAATGCACATATCTATGTTCATAGAAATATAACATTGTTTTCCATATTTTAAAGTTCTATGTTTGCAAAATGTTGAAGATTAATGTAAAATACAAATACTACCATGAAAAGTGTACAACAACTAAGTATATTATTAGTACCCATACCGGCTGTCCCACAAAAGTATACATTTTCCTTTACAACTTCTAGAAAGTAATTTACATTAAACTTCATACATCAATAAAAATAAAAAAACTCTTAAGACAAGGCTAACTCTGATACCGTCGATAGTGAGTACCTGTATCACAATACATACTACATACTATGCATATAAGAGAGCGCATAAAAAACTCTTTGATAAAAGGAATGACGTATATACATCTATATAAAGTATATCTTGTAAAATGTACAGATAAACTAATAAATAAACAAATAAATGATTTTTTAGAACGTGCATTTTTATACATTTTATCCCGTTTTCTTCAAATAGAGATGAAGACAGAGTTATTTCAAACTTAGAAGAGGGTCTGCCGTCATGTCAATAGCGCAGAGTTCCCTCGCCTGTACCGAAAAATCAGTACCGAAAAATGAGTTGTTGAAGAATTCTTATCGATTTTGAGTTGATAGTGGTTGATCCTAATGAAAAATAAATAAATGAATTCATGATTGTACTCAATGTTTGCAGGTTATGTTTTCCAGACGTTTGCGGTGAATATAGTAGCAGTTGTCGTATGGGTTGTAGTATTTAGTATGGCTGCAAAACGAACATAAGGTAGGAAGGTATAAATAATTTATTGAGAACTGTAGAACGGATGACCATAACCTTAATTTAAGATACAGGGGTGTGTTTCCTCCACCTGCCCATCGCGCTGAGCTGTATAAACGGCCATTCTCTTACCAGGTCAGTCACATATACAATGGTCTCAGGGAAGATATAAAAAATTATCGTTAAACAGGTTTGGGGGAAAGGTGAAGTGTTGTGTGTTTGCTCGCAGGGGGGACAACAAGCATTGAGCGCACATCGGAGGCTGTTTTAATTTTTTTTATGAGCATGTGCGATGTTTTGTTGAGTTGTAATTAGACTCTAGAGTAATTTTTTGTTTGTTTTTGTTTTGATAAGTTCTCAGAATTATTGTTATATTATTGGTACACTTATGTCTTAGTTCTAGTTTGCGTAAGGGGTTGAGTGGCAGAGCTAGGCAATTTGGAAACAAGTGTGCTAATTTCCGCCCTAAATATAAATATTATTTTGTTGCATTTAATATTGTTTTATGTTGATAAAGGAATCATTTCTTTATATCATTATTTATTTATCTGTCAAATGCTGGGTAACTAGTTTTATTTTAATGCAGACACGACTGATCTCAATCAAATAGATTCTCATGCAGCTAAACTATTAATTTTATATATTGTATGATAAAGTCATGTGCTGGCCACATCAGATTTTTTTCATTACCTTTTATTTATTACAATGAATCGTTTTACATCTGTTGACGTAAGCGGAAATTATCTTCAAATAAGAAGATGTAGCGTTAACAAAGATATTGTTCAAGGAATTCTAACCTTACTATAACAAAATAATGTTAATTTGATTTGTGTAAATATTTCAACATAAGATTCTGTAATTCCCAATATTGTGCCCTTTCAAATATCTAAAACAAGCTCAATGTTAGTTCTTCTTGTATCATACACGACCCCTCTGGAACGTGCCGCCTATGGATTGCCTTATATGCGCACAACTCAACTTTGACCGCTTGGCGGCGCTTCGCATTTTTCACTATGTAAAATTTTGCCGGTACGCCGCGTTTTCGGTACGACTTTTCCCCCGACAAATTTCCGTTAGAAATTGTGCCGCTATAACCCTCGTAAACTACAGGTGAGTCTGTTTTAATCCGTTTTTTTACCCCAAACGGTTTTTCACCACTCGTCGGTAAACGCTAACTGTCAAAATCACCGCTTGCCGGCGTTTTGTATCAGCCACCTTCGTTGTGTCGCTGTGTTCAAAATTTGGTTAGTATTTTCGGATGTATTGGAATTCCGGCTGCATTGGTAGAATATTATGTAAGCATTTAACGTTTATTGTAAGCGGTGATTTATGCAGTTGTATCGTAAATATCGTGGATATTGGTTTAAAATGTTGTGAACTAACCTCACATTTCTAAGTCGGCGGATCGCTTTGTAACTTCTAGTGTTGCCGTGTGCGGTTGCGGCGCTGTTTCGATCAGCTGATTGTTGTTTACGTTGTGCGTGGTTATGTGATTTTTAAAATCGTTTATATTTCGTGTAATTAATAATTAGTGCCCCTATGATTGGATGTCCGACCCGACTGCTCGCAAATAACTGGTAAGTCCCTAATTGTGTACATTTTCCATTCATTGTACCGATGTGATTCGTATATTTTGAATCATCGAATGAAAATTAGACACTGGTGTTGAATTTAGTAGGTTTTATGGCTTGCGTTTTATAAACTTAAGAACAAATTGTAATACAATGAGAGATACTACGCAATACCCTACGAATGTGACATTTTGTGTTCATAGAATGATATCACGTTAGGCAGTGCCGCGTTATCCCATGGGCAAAATGGGCATTTGTCCAGGGCCCCCAAAAACAGGGGGGCCCCAAAGTAGTATTTTGGAAACTTAATTCCATAATATTTGCTCTCCTGCCTAAACTATAAATTATTTAGGTACCTAATTACTAAATTATCGTAGCAAGAATATCGAAATTGAACTTTAGAGCCTATGGGGCCCCAAAGAGAGTGGTGGAAGTTTTAGCAGTTAAAGTCATTTTATTGCAATAACAGAAACTATATCTAATACTGTACGAGACTAATGAGAAACCCTTGAGTAAGTTAGAAGAATTCATAGAAGAGTAAAACTGTATGAATTCTTCTAAGATTTTTAATCGACCCTTCTCTTTTGTGAATTCTATTTTTGAATTCTATTCTCTAAAAATGAAAGCTCCAAAAGAGTACATATGTAAAATAAAAATTCCGATCTGCAAAAGGTTGTAACTTTTTCAGAGTCCTTATTATTACACAGTGTGTATAAAAAGAAACGTAACCACTCAGTATAATTCTTTCTAAAAAGTTGACAAGAAACAGATTCCAATAAAAGTTTTAGTCAATTGCTTAAACTATAAATTTGAAATGCTAAGAAATAAAACACTACAGGTGAGTCTGTTTTAATCCTTAAGTTATAACTTAAGTTATAAATCAGAAATATTTTTAGTTATAGTCATTTTCAAAAACGACGAGTTATTGACACGGTAGAAATCCTTTTAACATTGTTTTCGTTTGACATTTAATCGTCTTGTTACATTTACACCACTGATTTTAGGGAATTTGGCCTGCTTCTTACAAATACATAACCCTGTGTAGTGTGTATTCAAGTCATTCAACTTTCTAGCTGAAAGTCTTTCCTACACCTTTTATTTGGTTACTTTCGTCTAAATTTTCAGGACCAGATATTTGACACGTTGCGTTTCTTCTTGTTAAAACTGATAGCACAAGGCATTCGGCACAAGGCACAAAATTTGTGTTTTTTTTGATAAGTTTTTGGTTAAGATTTTTATCCTAATTATTATGACCTCAACTTGTATCAAGGTATCATCAACTGTTGCTAAAATATTGTGAAATTAATGCCAAAACGGACATATTTCAAAAATTTGTTCTGAGGTAGTTGACTAACAAGAATATGAATATTAAAAATATTATACTTTTCTATGACAATGATGTGCTTTCTGAACTGGAATAATAGTATATTAAAACTTCTGTAGTGTTCTTCGCAGTTCTGTATTAGATTTTTCGTTAGTTATGTCTTGCAGGCGAAACGCGTAACTAACGAAAAATCTAATAAAGAACTGCGAAGAATACTACAGGAGTTATTGTTAATTTGGGAGTCTATATATTAAATCTTATATTATATCTTTACAATTTTAAGTAAAACAGCCTGGATATCATGAAATACTGTGAAAGATCAGTAAACCAGCTTTCCGAAAATGCCTAACTCGGTAGATCTATCGTCAACAATGTTATTAAGCATCTAATTTAACATTTACAACTCATGCACAATAATTCATAAATTAATAGTAGGTATCTTCTGTTTATGCAGCAGCAGTTAGTCATTGCCAACTGCTACTATGATATACACCAGCGTTTCTCAAACTTATTTAAACGAGGAGCCCCTATTAAGTCGAACATAAGATGGCGGAGCCCATAGGCATAGTTCATTATCTAGTTGCAAAACACATAGTTAAAATAATATATTAATAAATTAAGTACACTACTAAGAATAACAAGTTTTATTTATAATGGGTTTTTAACAAATTCATTGTGATAAATGATATTGTGTTTTTTTGCAGTTTTTTTTCTTTTTGGTAATTGATTTGCTTGAAAAAACCTGTAACCTCATATCTGGTGCGGCATCCAAGCGATTACGGTATGTGGTTCTAAAGAAAATTTTTTAAAGAAAATTTAGTTGCATAAAGATATGCTTACGAATGGTAAAAGGATAGGTACAGCTCTCATTGATAGCTCTGTATACAAGTATACTCCTGTTTTAAGCTGCACCAAAATTCGGCTACAGGCTATATTTCAAATATGATTTTTAGTGGAGAATCAGAAATCAAGTCTATTAGTTTTTTCGTACTCGAGTGGATACACTTTGAGGCTTTTTATAAATAATAAAGGGATTCTAACCCAAGAATACTTTTCTAGATTACTATTCCATTTATTCGGGAAGTACTGTGTTACCGAATCACACATGTTTCGATGGTGATAGACAATATCGATAACTATTTCTTGAGGTAATTCGTTCGTTCCCATCTCTTCACTAAACTCCACAAAACAGTCAAACTATCCACTTTCTACGTTGCTTAGCCAAGTTCTATCTACCGTTTAAATGACTTAATGTTGTCATTGGCTATAAACACAGTAATCTGTTGTCCTTGTATAGTGACAGATTAACTTCATTAAGTTTGAAAAATATTTCTGTTAAATATGCAAGTCTAAACAATCAGTTTTTATTTCTTACTGACTTTCCAAATGAAAAGGATGTTCCAGAAGGAAAGCGCACACTTCAGCTCAAAATACTCTAATAATCAAAGTAGTATTTTACCCCGCGATAACCATCAAACTTCAGTGTGAAGTAGTAACGATGTATGGATGTTTCCCACATCATCGCACAAGATCCTAAATAGTCGCATATTCAATGGTCGAGACTTAATAAAGTTTATAGTTTCACACACCCTCAACGGCAAAATGTTATATCTATCAAGGAAAATTTTATATTATTGACTGCTAATGCTTGACGGTGAATTATACAATAATTTCTGCTGCAATTTGTAGCTATAGCTTTGATCCTTGAAACAGCACCTGCAGTTTTTCCAACTATAGCTTTTGCTCAATCGGTGTAAACATCAATGCTGTTGTCTCATGAAATATCACTTTCAATCGTTGATCAAGTTAAAAATGCCAGCCCCAGTAGAGTTACTTTCTAACGTCTTACAGATGAAGAAATCCTCTTATATAGAATGCTCAAACTGATATCCCACAAATATAAGCAACATTGCTAGCCCAGAAACATCCGTAGATTCGTCCATTTTTAGAGCAAAATCACAACGTTTAAATCTTAAAGATAGTTCAGTTTTCTGGATTCTGACAAAGCTTTAATCGACGAAATACTTTATCATTCGAAAGTGGTATCTTTAACACTTGTTTTGCAGCTTTTTCATTCAGGATACATATACACGGTTTTATATGATTTTCTGTTATTGTATGGGCTTCACCACCCATTGCAATTTTGTAAGAAACTATGTAGGATGCCTCAGTGGCATTTTCATTAACCGTGTGCGATGCATGATGCATAAAGGTTCTAGTTTTTAACAGTAGTTCACGCTTTCGAACAAAAAAGCTTTTATTCTTATTCTTGTATTCCGGATGCAAAGATTGAAAGTCGCGAAGCAGATTAGCAGGAAACATAGAGCTGTTTGGTAAAACTTTGTTACACGGAACACATTGAGGACAATTGTCGACTGTCCTAAATCCAAAAGCTATATAATTGTCATCATATCGCATGTTTTGTGCATTGCACGGGGACTATTAAAATTTATTATATATTAAAAATTAAAGCAGTATGACGTTCTTTTGGAATATTGGTTTTTGGCTTTTCGACTTCCAATGTCTCTGGAAAAGCCAATAGCAATACATGTGGGCCTTGAAAAAGAAAAATCACTTAAACTTTCGATAAAAATATACGAGACAATTCAAATTATTAAAGAACATTATAAACTTTAGGCCTCCTGCTATTTTTCAATTGTGCCAATTTTTATTGTGGTTATGTAGGTCCATCGGGCCAACTTTTTATGAACTTAAAATTTAAAATTTTAAAAGGAAAAACGTGTTTTCAATGCACCCTGATATACAAGGTATGCTTACGCAAATGTAAACTGATCACTTGCAATCGTGCGATAGCGTTGTTGCGTTCCTTGTTGCACTTGTACACTTAAAATGACCGCAATTTTCTATATCATCTGTTCACATGTGTGTATACGTACCTTATATTTTTCTGCCATATGCCTGGCCTATGCTTAATTTTCGGGAAAACAACTAGTATATGGCTTTAACATCGAAGAGTGGCAAACTGTGGAGTGCGTGGGCTTGGTCCGCAGGACGCGGACGCTGCGGAGCCCCGGCGTGTTGTTCGCGGAGCCCCAGGGCTCCGCGGAGCACACTTTGAGAAACGCTGATATACACAAACGAACAATGTATTATCATCCTACAATTATTTTTGTTTGTATTATTCGAAAATTATCTAAATTTTTATTGTTTATTTACGTAATAATTTTATAATTTATTTAAAGAATATTAATGAGTCCTTGCGTTACTCGTGGAGATCTAACGCCTTCACCAGCTAAATCGTCAGTTCTATTTATTTATTTCGAGACATGTTAAAACTTAACATAACAAAAACAAGGAGTACTTTGGTAGAAATGTGGTGTTCTGTAGAATTCTGTCTGAATAACACAGTGTCAGTAATACTCTCATCAGAATAAATATTGAATTAAAAGGATAATTGTGAACTGAACAAATAATAATTATTTCAGAACGATTTTCATGAGAGCACATAATAGCCTGCTCAAGTCAATGCGTTTAACTTCGAATTTCCATTTTCATTTTCCGTGGTTTTCACAAAAATATTTTCTAAGCGTTTATTCTATTCTTTATGTTTGCTATCGTAGTTGTAATATCCTCATAACTTCTTCCTCAATATATCTCCAACGAACAAATCAAATAAAAATCATGATTTTTCTGTTTCCTTATAATTTAATTTTAAATTTAATATTTGAGTGAATAGTGATAATAACATTAATGACTTGCGATAGTATATTCATTGTACAGGTGAAGTGATGTATCATAGATTATTTTTTTATGGAAATGCGTTTTAATTTTTAATTTTGTCTACATGTTTACAAGAGACTATAGAGTTTTATTTGGCATTTCTAAGGAAAATGTAATATGGCTTGTAGAGCAGTTTTTTTTTTGTACAGAGTTGTGTACTTATCTGAGCTAATTGACTTTTATTCATACAAACTCGGAGTATAAACTTAATGTTATTCTATCACCTATCGAAGTGTAAATGATTAAAGAATAAACCAAATCCTTTGATTTGATAAATATCTTTATTGATTTGATGTTCGATGTATGTTTGTATGTATTAGATTTTCGAAAATGTTGCTATATTGTAGGTAATAAATAAAACAAGTCATTATTATTTAAATAGATTTGTATTTTTCAAAATCACAACTTGATGGGTCATCATCTTAGGTAGGTCATAAAATAGAAAATAGTAGTAAACAGTATCCTATATATCACCAGTGTCTAATATATCTAAACGAGTAACAACATCGCATCAAAAGTATTATGTTTCACAACCCGTAGTACTTCTTGAAGTTGACGTTGTTTTTTGGTCGCGCTGTTGTCCGTTATCGTAGGCTGAACATAATTACTCTTATAGCTAACACACTAAACAACAACAAATAAATAAGTAAACAACTAGAAACTACATGCGATGTATAAAAATCAGTCAATTTCGTTTTGCTTTGAAAATTTAATATATTAGTTAATATCCTGGTATTAACATATTTTCCTCAAAATTACTGTTCCTTATTTAAGATGATGGCCTCGCTCTTTTCCTCTTCGGATTGGTCCTTGTCGCCCCATCCCCAAACTTCATGGGTTCCATCACCAGTTCTCTCAACGCGTTTCTTAATCATATCTGGTGATACCGTTTTCAAGTCATAAGCCCAACCAATCTTTGCCATCGTATCGATGAAGTAGCATGTAAAGTTTACGCTGTACTTTCCCAATTCAGCGGTTTTGTAGTCCCATGGGAAAGTGTGGTGGTAGTTATGCCAACCCTCACCTAAAGCCAGAAGGGCTACGGAAAGATTCTCAGCTGGATTGATGAATCTAAATGAGGAAAACATTATCTTCAGTTAGTTATGTAAAAATACCAAATAATGAACGCAAAAATCAAAAGTCAAGTGAGTAATTTTTTATGATTACAATCTTATAAACAATGCTAACTGATTAGGGCTTTGTTAATTGATTGATTTGTATGACAATGGCGAAAATGTATTAGATATGATACAGCAATATTTTTATTTATTTTTTGAGTACTTCTGATAAGGTAATTTTTGCATTCGGTGTCGCTAGAATGTTATCAGAAAAAGGACAAATACTCACTTGTCATAGGGTTTATCTCCAAACAGATGGGCGGCAGAGTTGACCAGCCATGTGACGTTCAATGTCCAGCAATATCTCAACAGATTCAAGAAGAAAGCATTATGGAAGGTCTCCCCCCAGAAGTACATTGGAATGATGGTCGGAAGTACGAAGCACACAATTGGCATGATGATCAAATAGTTGTCCTTTTGGAATTTCAAGATTGGATCGGATGTCAAATCGGACATGTCGATGCCCTTGCCCTTGTTCTTGACCTCGGGGTGTTTCCTGCACAGCAACCAACCGACGTGGGCGAAAAAGAAACCGCGTTTGGCGTTATGTGGATCAGCGTCAGTTTCGCTGTACTTGTGATGGACCCTGTGATCTCTGGCCCAGTCGATAACGGCATCCTAAATTAAGACGATTAGGAAAATTCGGTTGGTTATGGTTAGGTACTTACTTGGAAAGCCAAGGTGTTGAAATAGGTCAGCAAAAGCCTCAGTTGCCACTTAGCTTTGTAGGACTTGTGAGCCCAAAGCCTGTGAGCTCCACCAGTAATGCCTAAGCCACCCATTTGGTATTGGACGATAGCTGAAAGTTTGAGATAAATGTGTTAATGCATCTGTGTTGCAATCGATTTGTATGTGCGTGATGAGTAGGTTAAGATGTACTAAGCAGTAGATCAAATTTTTAACAATAATTGTTATTGGACACTAATCCTTTTCCAGATGATATTCAGAATACTAATTCTAATATCACAATTATTGATTTTAAGAAAGTAGCAATTGCTATTCAAAAGTAGCAAATGTAGATCAGAATAGATCAAGTGTAATTCAGAATTCTCTAGCATTTTTTTCAGAAACTTTACAGTGGGTATCAGATACTGGTATATAATTCTCAACAATGTCTCTTCTTAAAATAATTATATGTATGAACATTTCTTCTTATTTAATTTTATTTTATATATAATTCTTCAATACGCATTGATATAAATTTCAATTCTTCTTTTTAAAGAGTTCATAATAACTATGTAATTTTATGTATTTTAATTTCTTTTCTTTTGTTAAAATATACAAATTTATTTCAATTATAAATATTTATAGTTCGAAATACATTAAAGTTAGAATTTAATTAAGCATAGAATAGGAAATAAAACAATATTTTTAAAACTCCAATTTTATCTTAATGGATATGGAAATAAAATTTTATAATACAGGTATAATTATATAAATAATTACATAGGTAATTATTAATTTTTTAATTTCAATTGATATATTCTGAATAAAAAGTGTAGGAATATCATTCGTAATATCTGAATATCACTTGCTACTATCTGAATATCATTTGTAATATCTCAATGTCAAGTGCTACTGTCCGAATATCATTTGTAAAATCCGAATATCAATAGCTATTTTCTGAATATTAATTCCGACTTTCTCAATATCAACTAGGAAAGGTGTAGTCAACAAAATAAAAAGAAATATATTGTTGAAACAAGGGAGTGCATAACCATGTACGTATTGCAATTATGTCCAGCTGTCAAGCACAGCAAAGTATTTAACATAAAAACTCATATTATGACTCATTACTATCAATGATTGCAAAATCAATCGCATAAAGATTGTTGTAATTATAAACAAATTTGCAACTGTTTGCACAAATTTAGTTGCTTAAGAATCTTCCATTAGGGGACAACATATCTATTTTTATACGGAATGGAGTGGCGTGTTTTTTTCCCGCAAGGCAGATCAAATCCAGACGCTAGGACGCCTTCCGACACGCGACAGTCGTACGATTCTTGACCTTAGAGGTTACGTCCGATAAGACAGTTTTGACTTGGCAATTTAAAACAAGATTATTTTAGGTAAACTTATAACAAAAGATTCATAAATATGATTGGATTGATTTATTCTTGTGTCTTCTCTGTCGCACGTGTCAATTTTCGTGAAAGAAAGAGAATGATCGTGGGTTGATACTTACTGAAAATTCCGGTCAAGATTGAAGCTGAAGTGAACATCACATATGCCCCGTATACAGCAGCTAAATGGAGGTATCCCATAAGGATGATATTTCTCCATACTGGCTGAACCTTCCTGTCGTCAGGCTTGGTCACCTCCTTGGGGATTTCTGCAGTGTAAACGTCATCGTCATTCTCGAAGAGAACACCAGTTTGATTTGAAATATTCGGAGCCATTTCCTGCAATGGTATAAACAAAACAATATAATCAAAGCTAGAACGGAAGCCAAACCGTTCGTCGTAATAAGCCTATAACAATCCCATTAGATTGCATTGCGTAAAAAGCAACGTTATCAATTTTACTGCGGAGTATTTCAAGAAAAAATTGCATAAATTAGTACTAGATCGAAATTCTTCTATTGTCAGGCTAAATTTTTACAAATAACAATGCACCTGATGGGAAAGTCGAACTAAACAAACGATATAAATATTCATTCTACTGTTATAATAAACAATGCAGGAATATTTATCTTGAATGAGACATTCACAATGCATGTTACAGTATCGAAATATTCATGGCGATTCTATGCTTGAACTAGTAATTTACAATTTTTAGCTATTACGCATATTATCACTATGCGTTAAGTCGCGAATTAAACTAACTGGGTAACTATTGATTGTTTGCAATCTACTAATCTGTTCGGTATACTTTATCTAATCCTTATAGCACTTCAAACGATTATGATTTTAATATAATACATACGTATTTCAAAAGCCGCTCGTTTCCGAGTTTTAATTGGCAAGAAGAAACAATAAAGACCTTGATTATTTTTTGCACTTCTAATATGCATATTCAAATAAATTATACGTTACAATAACATAAGGATTAATGCAAATTTACCACGAGATTTATGTATCGTTGTACAGCTGAGAAGGAAGTAAGCATAATGGCAACTATACGGCAAAACAACCAATCAGGGCTTTGTAGAGCAAACTGGCGTTCCGAATTATGTAAGTCAGGTTGAACCACAAACTAGCACAAATAGTTTTTTCTTCTTCGTGAATTAAAATTAACGGCTTAATGTCAATTTAAGGTTGTAAAGATTATAGGTATAGAGAAGTTGTTTTAAATTTTAATTTAATGCACAGATATTAGAATAATTTCGGTATTTTGTAATTTATCAAACTGCGCCGACTTTTTGACGGTTTTGATGAACAATGTGAATAAAAAGCTATTTTTAGGACAGTCTTGTAGATTGGCTCTAATTTTTTTGTTTTCCAAACATATGAAATAAACATAAATAATTATAAGAATAAGAACGTTTTTTTGTCATTTCTTATTTATCGACTTATTTCTCCGAAGCACTGGTTTCTATTCTAATTTTTAATTTAAATTGGTTGCTTCTTAAATACGACACAGTCAATTTGTACTCACGAAACATTGAACAAAATAACTAAAAAACGAATGGACTTTAATTTTAATTTGAGAAGTTATTTACGAAAAGTTGATGGTTTTCGAGTTATAAACAAAAAAGAAACGCATACAAAACTTAGATTTGGATTCAGCTACCCCACGAGTTTCCTGGATTTTAACCCATTTCAATCCAGTCTTTACTGTATTATTAAAATTAAAAAAATAATATGTTTGGTAACGAACTCAAAAAATATAAAAATAAAGCAATCCATAAATAAAAAAACTTACGGTTTTGTTCTGAGTGAGAACGATGTTAATCCAAAACTGTTGTAGCAAATCTGCAATAGATTCGGCACAAGAAAATCTGATTTCTCGTCACTCCTGATGATGGTGAACTGAGGGTAGCTAAGTGGTGGGAATGCTTATATACCTATTATGGTTCTTATCGCGGCGTCAATTTGATAATCATCGCGAATCTGCTGGCGTTCGCTTTTCAAATGGGAAAAAAGATCGCGCGCGTCCAAAGGTCAATGGGAACTCCACGACGCCGAGCTCGCCAAACCGTCGAAACGCATGTCCAATGGGGCTCGGTATCAGGCGATATAGCGGCCGCAGGAAGGGGACCGCTGATTTGGTGTCTGTCCGTGGCGTGATCCACACCATCCCCACCAGGTCGGGCCGATCGACTTGACGAACCCCATAGAGAACTAGCAAGAGAAGAGAATCACCTGTAGCGGCTACGTCACGTGGTCTAATTATGCCATTAGGCGGCATCTTTGCGTCTTGTGGAATAGACAGCGCGCCGCGCCGACCTTGGCCGTGGACGCGAAACAGCTGACAGGAAAAACGAATCGCCGACGGTTACGTGGTGCCCCGAATAGTATGGGATTGCAAAATGTAACATGACATATCGGCTGGTGACGAATTCTAATAATACAATAAAGTTTATGAAACGCCGATTGTTAAAATCAGATAGGGCAGATTTGGACGTTTTTCTTCCAGTTTTTGTCCACTTTTTGTGACACTAACTTATTTTATGAAGAAAATCATGAAAAAAGAAAACACCCACTTTAATATTTAGAACAAAATTTAACATAAACAAAATGAACAGTGAGACATTACTGTAGTCTCACTTCATGAGTTTTTGAATGATTCCTTGTAGGAGCTGATTAGTGGATTTCGAAGAAAACAAAATCTAAAAAGTGAGGAATGAAACTTAACAATAGAATTTAAATAATATGTACATATTTGTCCTAGATCTATTAAGGGGAACCGCCACCCCTGGAAGTCAAAACTAAAATAAAAAAGCAAAAATTCCTCAGTTTAAGCATCTCTTACAATTACAAAAATCAATTTTATTTAGAAAATTAAATTTGCTTCCTTATTACACAAGTATTTATCTGTATAATCACGTAATTACAGAATAACAAACAATGAAAATGGTGGCGCACCGGCTTTTTACCTCAGGTGTACCTAGTTTTAAAATCACCGAAAACGGCGAGTGGGACTTCTCACACCAGCCAATTGCAATTCGATGGATTTGATTTTGTTCGACAGTCTTGTAAAAAGAAAGTCAAGATTTTCGTAATTTGGCACGTCATTGAACAGTTTTTAGTCGACAATTTTGTAAACAAATAACTGAAATGAAATTTCGGAAACATCCTACGGTTTATGTATCAAAGAAATTTCAAATCATTGGGTGTGTGGTGTGAATTAGCTGAGATGTCCGTTTTTTAACGACACCCGAGGAGAAATACCAGTGCGACGACACTTTAATTTTTTTGTACTTTTAGTACAAGATCAATTTAATGAATTATTTTCCTTAACTAAATAAACAAATTTTAAATTGCTGGCAACAGTTAAAAATACTGTAAATTTAGTAAACTTTATATAAAATGGCTATGTTTAAAATGTCAAATTTTAGACTTGTTCTGTTCTTCCACTCACCGACTAACTGATACATAAGAATAAACAAATATCAATATCAATATACTCTTAAATGAAGAAGTCACGTAGTATGTCTGGCTATTCAGGTTCCCTAGCGAAGAGGGTTGACCGCAGCCCACTAACTCCTGTACCGTATAACTCCCCATTGTGTACGGATTCATATTACGCTCTCCCCTCTCTTCCAACCCCCTCCCTTAACCCGTCACAACCTGTTCCGATGAACTCTGACAGAAAATCATAACCTGTTGCGAATAACTCAAAATTGCCTGTTCCTCATGTGTGGAATATAAATAAATCCGTTATATAAAATCTACTACTGCTAAAGGAAGCTTGCTGATTGGTGTTAAGACCATTAGATTAGATCTACAAGATCCAGTAGATCCTTTGGTAGACCGTTTTCATGTACTTTTATTGTGGAATTACAAATACCAATTGCGCAAAAAAAGTGACGTTGTAAAACGTCGTGGATAATAAAATACGATACCTGTCAAATTATAAAAGCCTGCAAAATCAGTAACACTTGCTTGTTGAACACTCTGTATAAGATATAATGTTGGTTGCTTGACCACTGTCATAAATATCAAAGAAGAAGAAGAAAATGTGGTAATGATTTATGCATTGCATCGTTGAAATCTTTCTACTGCATTACTAAATAATGATATGTTATGGTCAATCAACAGAGTTCTTTAATGTAAATGACAGATAATTACATACCCTTCAATTAAAAAACCTCACACTTAGAGTTAAGCGGGTTTTTATAATAACTTAATTACAAAACAAATAATTTTTTTCTAGATTACAAACAGATATATGCAAGTAATGAGTTAATTGTACAATTGTACATCCGCGTGTATTTCAAAATAAAAGTACTTTAATTTCCAGTGTTTAGGTAAAATTTTAAAGAACAAATGTTCAACAAATTAAGTTATGGAACCAAGGAATCGACGTGTTTTGTATTACAGTAACGAATTGATACGTACAAATCAAATTAGGGTAGGACTAAATAATTGAGTATAGTATATTATAATACAAGTTTTATAAGACCAAAATTATAAAACGAGTGTTATAAACTATTTTTTCTACTTTGGGACATTAATTTTTCATATTTCGAAAATTGCGGTTGTCATCTTACAATTTAGAGTAGTTTTATCTTTAGCAGTTGTAGTTGTCTTAAAATTCACATATGCGATTGACGCCAGCCAATAGCGATTGAGATTTCAGCCTCATTTATTTTCTTTCTAAAAATTCAAAATTCTGGACATATGCGATGTACTAATTTGTAATTGTAATTTCTTCGAAGGGATAATTGTGGGATTTTTTGAACGGAATGTAGCTAATGCTATTAGAGAAGCAGCGTCTTTCTTATTCAGTTTCTTTTTCTGCTTCTTTATGATTAATACAGAACCCTTTGTTTACTTAAATTCTCAAATTTTTGCACAAAAATAATAATAATGAATTAACTTCTATATAGAGTATAAATTACTGACATACTGTAATTCGTATATGTTAGCTGTGTCCTTAGAAAGGTCGCGATAAAATACTTGCCCCGAAGGTCAGCTCAATATTTTCTATCCAATGACATGAACTCCTGCACTGTTTTGCAAGATTTCTCACACATGTATCCCACACAATATTGCATCTTATAATTATATTTGGAAGGACATACAATGTCATATCCATGTACGACGATAACTTGATGTTAAACCAATGAAACATATGAAACTATACTGCTAAGGAACATTAAAAATTTCCTCTTTTTGGGATCATTTATGACATGAGAAGAAATCTAATAATGTCAAAAATCTATTGGTGTTAAGTCAGGGGAACATGCAGGTCTCCTAGACCTTCTGGAAAACTTACCTATCAAATATATTTTATATGCACAGTCCGTATCATATCACAGACTAATTAAATACAATGACGATTAATTTTCGCTATTCTGAGTCATAAATGTTGTTGCGATGCATCACCAAGTCTACTGGTCCGGTGCATCCAATCCAAATCCAAAGTCCAACTGTCGCATGCTTATTCTAATTATATATATTTATTCTGGAGATTTAGATCAATAATACGCTAAACCACGCAATGTTAATCGTGTATTGCATAAGTATAATAGTATGTATTAGATAACAATCTTCGATGCCATTCCACTGCATTTTTCGAACCGTATCAGTGTATTAAACAAAATTCTCCTGAAGTGCTCACTGTTTCTTTCGCGCCTACTTCAAGTTCACAAATGCCAATTATTACTAAATGAATAATGGCCATTTAATTGACACAACAATGGTTTATTCTTACTTACTATTGTACGATTTCGAAATGCAGCTTTTTATTATGTACATTTTGACTATAGATTTTAGAGAGGTTTAGTTTAGATAGGTTCCTATCAGTGAAATTGCTTTCTACCTGAGAATTTTTTTTTATCAAAGTCGAGATCTCACTTGGTGATACAAATGATTTGAATACCTATTCCGTTTTGTCCTTTTTGTAACTCGATCCGGGAACATACTGTATATTAATATACTGTATATTTGCAGATTTATTTTTTCAGGGCTTTGGTCAAATATTGAGTTTACATTAGTTAATAATGAATTAATCGGACAATTATAAAGATGCAGCTTTTGAATATTGACGCCAACGTCACATAAATTCATTTGAATTTATTCTTTATGGTGAAAACGTATTTGTTTTGACACCCACAATAATTACTTCATTGAATACTCTAGATAGTCTAGATTATCTACATGTAGAGATTAATTTATTTGGAATATGTATTTTAGTTAAATGAGTGTATTTGGATACAAACAAAAATTACTTTTCCTTTAAAGTAATATTTTTGTTTTGATTTAAAAAAAAAAACGTGTTTTACACCAAAGAATCTCTCGAATCTCTTGATTCGAACAAATATAATTGTATACAAGGAGAGATTTGTTTCGTTTAAAGTAATATTTTTGCTTTGTCTGAAAAATAGGTTTACTTTCGCTAAATAAAACATATTTTGAATTAAATAAATATACCGGGTGATTCAATTTCGAGGCTCACCATGGGGATCTCAGTTATTAGTGGAGATAAAGCCTATGTTTAAATTTGGCACAGTTTCGAATTTTTGTGTTGATCAATTATCTGAAAAGAAATTTAAGCTATCATTTTTCATTTTCAAGCAAAAAACTGGAAAGTTAAGATATCGTTTTTATTTTTTTATTCAAAAAGAAAGTTTTTTTTAAAATAATTACACCATTGCCTCTATTGAAACACCAGATTTGTTTCAGTCAATATGGAGTCAATGCATATTTATATGATTAAACAAAAATATCTATCTGTGTAATGTGATAATGTGACATCTCACATCAGTCATCATAATCTAAGAAACATAACCTAAAATAGCGAGATTTTAGAGCGCTTTACGACAACAACTACATCGTATTTTTGGGCTGCAATACATCATTAAATTCAGATAAAGAAATCTCCTACTAAATTTTAGGGTCAACTTTTTGATTACCATCAATCGATTGTTGATAACACCGCTATGGTTTACTGCGTATGGGAGAAATAGTAATACAATTTTGCAAACATGTTGCAAACATTGCAATTATAATCAATGTCTTGGTCTGCATTTGCAGTGTTCTAGAAATGTTGGCATTTTGTTGTTTGTAGGTCGTTAAATCTAATCGCCGTTTTCCATAAACAGAATATTAAAAATTTGTCCAAAAATGAATACATTGTATCTATCGAATAGCAATCAGGTTATTTCCAGTAAGTACCTGCCTAAATTGTATGGAATATTATTTACATATAACAATGATATCTGCTTTTTTTTGGAATCGTATCTGAGATCTACGATCTTCGATTACAATAACATTAACTATATTCAGCATGTGTATTAAAAACTAATAAATCAAACTTAGGATCATTGCACCGTCGTGGACACGACCTTTGAAATAATTCCGTAGATCACAGACGTAAAAGATCTTTGGCACTATAAATGTTGCTGTCAACGTTGCAGGTTGTTTAAGTGCATGGTTGGTGTTTAACACTTGCCAGTTTACCATCCTTTTGGAGCAAAGACTACTAAATAATCACGCTAATCTGATATTTTAGCTCCTGTCGTAATAGTGACAAGGTGTAATTATGCATGTGTCATTATTCAGGGTGTAATATAAGCTTATATGTATATATTTATATGTTTATATCAATCAAATTAATCAAATCAGATATGGATAATTAAAAATATAAATCGCCAAACTGAAAATTGACATCCCAGTTTATCGTTATTATCGTATAATATTAAATAAACCAGATCATATGTATACCTACTAGGGCATCCAGTCCCGGAATTACGGGATCCCGACAAATAATGAGTTCTTCGGGGTCCCGGGATCTATATCCCGGGATCCTAAAAGTTAACTTTAATTATTTTTTGTTAATTAACGAAATGTGGGCACTGACCTACAATAAATCAATTGAGCTGCTATTTTTAAGTGTGAATATCAGTCTATAACAACACTCTTTCTGATTAAATTAAGTATCAAGCATAAAATGTTCATTTACATCAAGATGTTGCTATTACGAAGAACAGATTTTGCAAGTACTAGATTTAATTCGATATGGAGACAAACATGAACCTTTTCAAGTTGCTCAAGTCTTTTTAGTTACTTTACCCTCAACAACAGGAAAAAACATAAACGTAAAAATAAAGAAACTCTTTACCTGGATTCAGTGATGTACTACAGAATATAAAATTAGTAACTTGGTTATAAAATACAGCGAAACAGTTTCTTCCAGTTCAAGGATTTTACCATAAACTAAAAAAAGTTAATATTTTAGTACGAAGCGTCTCGAGTTTGTGATGAGCTGTGACAGAGGTAACTTTTGACATTTCTTCATCGCACAATTATCGCTTTTTTTAGTGAAAAGGTTTTGTCAGAAAGGGTACTTAGATAAAAAAAAAAACATATAATGTATGGTTGGGATATTTGAACTGTATTTGAGAAAACCGAAAAACGTATCTAATATTAATTTTTTTTTCGTGACAAGTAATTGAGTATTTAATATTCTAAGAAGTTGCACTGAATATTTTATAAATTTTTAACAATAAATAACGTCTTCACATAAATAAACATCCATGACATATGAATTCTAAAGTTATCCAATTTTATCTTAAAGAAGAAAACAAAAATACGTCATAATGTTTTATTGGCATCAATATGGAAAATTGAAAATTTGGCTCGATCAAACAATTTCTTTTGCCGTGACTATTCTAGAAACATTTTACAAAAAAGCAAAACTTTTTAACAAATTTACGATGTAAGAGCAAGTTATTATCTAATAGAGTATATATTTTGTTGTTGATGTCAATACGCACACTTTGACACCGTTTACCTTTTAAACCGTCAATTTTGGTTTTCTACTTGTAAAATTTGAAAACGTGGATCAAGTTTCGGGGTAAAAGATATTACCCAATAAAATATATTTTAGGCGTTTCTTAGTGACTGGATTTGTCATCCCAGGCTTTTTGATGCTGCAATTTTCGCTTTTCTGATGAATCCCGGGATTACAAAATCTTTAATCCCGAACTCGACACTCAGCTTAATTTAGCTAATTAAAAATAAAATAATAAAATATGGCATTATTTGTATTGTTTTGTACCCTGGTTTATAAAAAAAAAATCTGATGTGGCCAGGCACATGACTTTATCATACTATGTATCAAATTAGTTTAGCTGCATGAGATTCTATTTGATCGAGTTCGATCGTGTCTGCATTAAAATAAAATCAGTTAGCCAGGAGTTGACAGATATATCGATTCTATTGACAATTGATATTGTCAAAACATCAGCGTTTGACACTACCTACTATCATCAGAATGAAAATATCTGTCAAATCTTGGCTTACTAGTTTCATATAAATGCAGGCACGAGTGACACTACCGATCTCAATCAAATACAATTTGCTCATGCAGCTAAACTATTAATTTTACCAAAGAATGTTGAAATTATGCAAAATTTCCCCTACTTTAATTCATTGATTAACTTGATTGACGAAATTACAGAAATGGCGGCTCATTTGCAAAATCCTCGAAAAAGGCTTAGAGTAAACATCCAATTCCTTTGGACCCTTGTGAACAAAAAGCTATTCAGCCCTAAGTTAGGTCATGAAACTTCTAAATATGAAGATTTGGCCCGATACCTTTAGTAGTTTCTCCGGAATCGTCGCCACAAAAATGGGTAAACACACAAACACATACACACAGACATTTTTTGTACCTTGGTCAAAAATGTTCAGGGGCCCAAAAAGACATATTTGTGATAACTATCACAATACATAATTATAAAATCACAAAGAGTTTCGTCAAAAATATAGTACGCATATGTTTATTCTATTGTATCGTGATTGCAACAGTTATAATTATTATAAGAACAATCTAATCTATTACGATGCCAGTCACACCCGTTGACGTAATGTAAAAATAGCATATCACAAAGGTTCGCATATTGTTCGAAAACAAAAAAACAAAGATGTACATCGCTATTACTTGTGATAATGGCGCGGGACAAGTGGGGCGTAGAATAACCTTTGGACAAAACCACTTAAACGCTTCTCCACACGTACGCTGCAAAAATTGACATAACGTCACGTAAAGTTTAAAAACCATTTTGTTTAAACACGAGAAAATATTGAAAAATTGTCGCAACATTTCTTGGTATGACTAAAAATGGGTAGGTAACTGCTTTATGCTTAATATTTTGAAGTAAATACGCAAAGTCATAAGAATACAAGTTTCGAGCATATGCTCACTGTAAGCAAGTACTTCTAAATATTTTTTTGTGAGTCCATGCTCATATTTCGTATGAATAAAATAAAATGCATGCCTCAATCACCGGAGTTTCTGCTCCATTAGAAGAGTGACGTAGCTGTCATGGCAGAGATTTTGTTTAATTTGCTTTCAGTAAAATTTTATAAACAAAGGATGAAACTATAAGAATGTATAGAATGTAGAGTGGATTCCAAACCACTCGAAGAGTTTTCGGAAATATGTTTGAAACAAGCTCAACTATTTGAAGTTTTAAGATCCATTGATCCGAACAGTCATTTAAAATCCTGGAAAATTACCTATGTTAATGTTCAAAAGTACATTAACATTGTATTTGGATAAATCCAAATATAACACAAGCCATTAAAATTTTCAATCACCACTCCACAGATAAGTTATGAACATGTAGATTACGATCATTTGTATAAAATGTGCGCATATGTATGTATATTATGTTGCAATTCAATGCAATTAAACAAAAACGCCATAATTTGATTGAGTAGTCAATAACTAAAACGCAGTTGCTCGTTGTCTTATTTCAAATACGCAATAACAGTAAAAATCATACACCCGATGTTAAAAATTCAAAAACTATCTACATAATTCTGCTTATTCGAATGCAATATAAATTTTCATGAACATAATGTATGTCGTAGACCAGCGTTTCCCAACCGAAGTTCCGCGGAACCCTGTGGCGGAAAAATAGTAACAAATAGCGGTGGCGGTGGTATTTTTATGTATTATTTTAGCATGGGATTATTATTTGAAATATCGGATTAATAAACAAAGTCAATCCGTGAATAATTTTGATTTGGAGCCCTTCTAACTCAATAAAGCACTGTTATTTCGATAATACATCCAACGGGTAACATTCCAGACGATTCATTAACTTCAATTGACAATATTACTTACAATTATCTGTTACATAAAAACAAAATAACATCTAGAAAACAACATCTAGCAATGTTATTGGTTAAACTGTACCATTATTCGTTTTCAATATTTTTGCCTTTCCAAATATGTTACAAAATAAACCTATAATTTGAATCTGCTGCTCATAGTGGTACTTTAGGAGAAGAACAGAGTTGTAGGGGGTGGATTTCAATATGATCTTACAATTCAGATAATATAACTAACCTCCAGACAAGTTCTCTTTTTTTCTTCTTTCTTGTCTAATAATATGGGATTTTTTTACGCTTTTATTTTTGACTATTAAATTATGGCATGCATCGGTAAAAATTTCTATTTTAGTAAATACAAATTCTACTACTCTGACAATAGTATGTACTCTCAAAATTATATAACATTTAAAATGATTTATCTCTCTAAATTGCTGATACTTTAAGCATCTCCAACAGCAGAAATCTGTGGACTTTCCTTAATGATAATACGTTTATTTTAATTTTATTATAAATCTTTTAATAGTGATGCGCATCTACTAGTTTTTATTATTAATTATTCCGGAATATTATAATGCAAAAAAACACATGTTTCTTTATAGAGCTGTCAACAACGCACTGCTGACGCGGATCCAGGTTCCAATTTCATATGCATAATTAGTTCATGTATTAATATCATAACTAAGGTCTCTTTTAATGTCCGTTAGTCTATTATTTTTCATTATATTGTCATTTTTTGTTTCATCTATTAGAGATACTCCAAAGCACTTTTTCGGTTTACCATTAATTCTACCACGTCAGGATGATCTTTAACGACTTGGTAAATGGATCGAATTCCAGCTGAAATATTTCTGCGTATTTTGCTATTTTTTCGTAATTCATATGCTTCTTGGGATAAAAATTGTTTATGACTTTTTACTGCACCTATTACTTATTATAGTACCATGCATTTCTCTATCGAATTATTAAAATAAGCAAATTTGCGAACCAATTTTGTCATTTATGCTAATAATATATGGTAGTTATGCATGGTTGTTTTTCTGTTGTCGCAACTGCTTCCTAAACATTTTGCTTTGATTTTGTTTTATATGATTTTTTTCTCTAAAAGTCTGATATTACCTTATTATACGCGTAGATTGACAATAATATATTTTTCGTTTTTATAAAGTTTAGGTTCCAAAATACATACCTAAATAAGTAATCACATACACATTTATAAAATCATATATCATCATTTTTTCGATTGTACTGTAACACAGTTAGTATCGTATAATTTGATAGCGCCAATTAATTTTTTACTAATGTTTTCGGTATTATTGATAAAATTGCCCAAATTTCTCTATTATGGTCACTAATCTGTTTACTTACTTACTAACTAATCTCGTTCACACACTAATTCACTTCCTAGCAACTGTTTTTGACAATTATCTTATCTCCTCAACAATTTTATACATTTTGTATACATTTTGTATATATTTTGTATTACGCTGCTGACATGCCAATTACAATTATTACATTTATCCATAATATTATGAAATTATCGTATACTTTGCAAAGAAGTCTTAAAATACCCAAATTTGAATAATTTGTGTTGTGTCTAACTTTTCCGTCAATTATAATCAATAATTGTGCTTGATTAAATACAGTGAAAAAAGTTATTTCTTCTAGTGTTGTAATGTTTAAATTTGCTAGGAATCACATTTCTGCACTTTCACAATTTCCGCTTTTCACAAACTCACTATTTTTCAAAAGTTACGTACACATGTCACATTGTTTTTGTTCATTTTTACGTTGGTACTAGGTACGATGATATTAGTGTAATACTTGATTCTTGAGACAAGTTATTTCCGTTGGTCGCAATGTTTTTTCTCACTTTTCTGTAGTAGATATTCATTCTTGTTTCATTTCTTCTCAAGGTATTTTAAAGGTGCACTGGCAGGATCGCCATGTAATGTCCTGTATTAGGAAGGTTGAGGCAGGTCGATGAAATTACACACTACGCCCGGTATTCACATAATATGTACTTCCAGTACATCGATTATAACACTATTCTACACAATAATGCTTACATTCTACTTAATGCTACTTTATGCTGACTTAAGACTATTCACTTATACACACATTCATACACTATTACCTATTACATATTCCCTTACAGGGGTTCCGGCCGGTTCCAAGCAATCTAGATTTGACAATGTTTGTAATTTTTACTGTGATGTTTAAAAATCGATTTCAGTAGGTACAAGTACATTTTAGGTATAGGACATTGTACACATTGTACAAGTTCTGCACTGGTTTTGTATTGTACACAAACTTGTTCTAAAATTTTCCATCGAAGTGAGCAATGTATTCATATGTGCCATTATTGCCATTTAAAAAATCTGATGTGGCCAGGCACATGACTTTATCATACAATATATAAAATTAATAGTTTAGCTGCATGAGAATCTATTCTATAGAGATAAATCGTAGGTATTGTCAAAGCATCAGCATTTGACACTACCTACACTACGTCATTAGAATAATAGTTATTTATGTCACAAATGCCGAAAGTATGGAATAGCGCGACGAGCGCTGATACGGCGCGTCACCGAAGGCGGAGTGTCGCCGTCGCATATGAGCGAGTCGCGCTATCTAGTTTTTGGCAGGAGCGACATCAACGTTTATTGTGTTGCTTTTTAAGAAATACGTATTTAAAAAAAAAAATTATTTCTGTATAGTAAATGCTAGCTTGGTACCACTTTGACGAAAGGTGCGTTCCGATTGGTAGGTAATGGTAGCTAATGGCGGTGGTAGAATACGAAATTATAGTATTTCTTACATATCGTGATAATGACACATATTAGTTTGCATGTACATAAACATCAATCACTAGCAATTTTCTATTGGAAATACTATAACGGCGTCTGCTACCACTGCCATTATCACTAATGAAAACGCACCTTAAAAAGGTAAAAATTCTGACAGATTTATATTTGTTCATGACACATCCCTACCAACATACTAAAATAAAACTACACTCATCGCTATACTTTATTTATAATTTTCTCAATGTATCATTTTTAGAATTAGATATAAACACGGGTTGATATTTCTTATCAACAATCAATCAAATTGGTGATCTTATTTTATTTGAAATTTGTATTTTATAATTTTGCGCACTACAGCGGCACGTTCCATAGTGGTTCTCCAACCTCTGATGAGATCAGCTGTTTTCGAATGTGACAACACAAAAAAATATTTGTCAAAATCCTGGCTACTATGTAATTTCATATCAATGCAGATGCGACCGATCTCGATCAAATAGAATTTGCTCTTGAAGGTAAACTATTAATTTTACCAAAAAATGTTATAGGCATAAATTATTCAAAATTTCCTCTACTTTAATTTATTAATTAACTATTTTGTCGAAATTACAGAAATGGCGGCTCATTTCCAAAATCCTTGAAAAAGGCTTAGAATAAACTAAAAAGCTAAACTATTAATTTTACCAAAAAATGTCATAGGCATAAATTATTCAAAATTTCCTCTGCTTTAATTTATTATTTAACTATTTTGACGAAATTGCAGAAATGGCGGCTGATTTCTAAAATCCTTGAAAAAGGCTTGGAGTAAACACCCAGTTCCTTTGGACCCTTTTGAACCAAAAGCTTTTCAACTCTAAGTTTCGTCATGAAACTTCTAAATATGAAGTTCCGTGCCGATACCTTTAGTAGTTTCTCCGGAATCGGATTCACAAAAATTGAGTACACACACACACACATACACACACACACACACACACACACACACACACACACACACACACACACACACACACACACACAGACATTTTTTTGTACCTTGGTCAAAAATGTTCAGGGGACCCAAAAAGACCTATTTCCGCTAAAATCCCAATTTTTTTTTTCGGCACGATTACAATACTTTACATACTGCGTATGATTTTTTTTTTTTTTTTTTTTTTGGGGATAAAGTAAAAAATCGTCTTTTTGTACTTTTCTCGAATTCAACTTTTATCTTATAATTTGAACAGCCTGTATAAGTTTAAAAAGAGTTCTACCGATGTATCGATAATACGATAAATTGAAAGTAACCGTGCAGCTGTCATTTTTTAATGAAGAATATTAATATTTTAAAAATGACACATGTTAGGTATAGGGAATGTAACATAAAATTAATCTAGAATTTAATAAAGATTTCGGAAATGCGATAAACTACAGGGTGTTCTATTTGAAATTAAAAGTTGACATCATTTCTGGTGCCTTAAGCTGTAGAAAAACATTTAGGTAAGACATATAAATAAATATCTGCTAAACACCTCAAATTCTCAGCATAACCTAAATTGTTCTGGGCAGTGATTTTTTGAGTTTGCCGCACAGTTAATATGTTATGTTGGTAATATTGTAGAGAATATTACTATATTTGGACTCCCTGTAGGCGGATGAAGACATATTTTGCAATAAACACATGTTTTGCCACATTGCACTCTACTATCTACCAATTTTCATAGTTAATAAAAAACAGATTCTAGATGACAATAAATATTTGTTAGTACAGTCATCGATCAACATTAAAGTAGACGTTACAATTAGTTTGACAAACCACAAAGTATTGTACTATGGTAGTAAACTAAAAAGTCGGGATGTGCTGACTTTTATTGCTGCAACTTTATTGACTGTCATTAGCACATATAAATTTGTCGTAAACTTAATAAATGTAGTCTAAAAAGTACTACGTCAAAACATTATGTTTATTTTTATTGAAATCACCATAAATAGGAATGCTGATTTATTATGGAAAAAGTTAATTAGAAATGCTTTGTTCGACGGTATTAAACACCTTGAATTGGTCATGTATATGCAGGAACAACGTTTAAAATAAACAGTATTCATAATCAATAATAATTTATACAAAAATAAGAATATTATACAAGTTGAACACTTAGTTATGATCCAATTTTGATTGAAGTCGGGTATTCTGTCGTCACCATGTTTTGTCTTTTATCCAGTCATCAACATCCGCACTATCCTGCGGTATTCCGCTCAATTTCAGTGGGTCCATCGTATCTCCAAGTCTGTTCGATACTTTCTCAATCAACTCACTCGAAGCTGTTTTAAAATCGTAACATAGACCCAATTTTCCAGCCATACTCAACCAGAACGCTACAGGGTTCCACTTTCCCATCTCAGATGCCCTGAAATCCCATGGAAATACGTGATGATAATTATGCCAACCCTCACCCATAGTTATAAAAGCCACCGCTCGGTTTTCCCTGGCATTTATTGTCCTAAACAGATTCAAATCAAAACAGTGTCAATTCGCAAACAGATAAACTTACTTATCATACGGTTTTGATCCGTACAGATGCGCGGCGCTGTTTACTAACCATGACATATGTAAGAATATCAAGTACCTTCCTACGCAGTACTGCATGAAAGACCAATACCATGTTTCGTTGAAGAAATAAACCAGACCATATGTCGGAAGGAAGAAACCGAATAAAAGTGATAATGGAACGTAGTACCTGTTGAAAGTCAAACTCTGTGATGTTAGATTTTGAGTATTATACAGTGTGGTAATTAAGTAGTGGATAAAATCGATAACGAATATGGAAAGGAAGAAGGGGCCCCATGGAATGGCCGGCTAGGTCCCCTGATCTGACACCAGTAGACTTTTTTCTGTGGGGTACTTAAAAACCAAGGTGTATACAAATTGACCTAACAATTTAGAGGATCTTAGGGAAATAATTTGACATGATTGTGTCAAATTTTAGTTTAACAGAGTTATCGCTTTTATATTTTATGTTAGGTACTTAATTGCCACTCTGTAGATATCTACCAGGACTTACTTGTCATGCCAGGCTAAGAGCGGATCACTCGTCATGTCGCTCATGTCTATAGTTTTACCTTTAGCGATAACGTCTGGATGCTTTTTCATCAAAAGCCATCCCATATGAGCGAAGAAGAAGCCTCTATTCGAATTGTGCGGGTCTGCATTTGTTTCGCTGTATTTGTGGTGCACTCTGTGATCTTGCACCCAATTGAATAATTTGTTCTGTATAGGGAATTATCAATTCTGTATTAATTAGCTTTTCACGACAAAATAAGGGGGGGGGGGGGAGAGTGTGAATTCCTGGAATTTCGTAATACTCTAATGACTTAAAAAAAAATAATTAAAGGAAGAAATTTTACTCTTAAATATGAAACTAAAGACATTTTACGACTTATTATGCAATTGCACCCATGAAGAGGATATCAGCATTTCAATCGTTTACTAAAAAATTAACTAGTAATAGCCCAGCATGAACGGAATTCCAACATGAACGGAATGCCCGAAATACTGTAAAATCCAAAATCATTATTAAACATTGAAATTTTCTTTAAATATTTTTGCATATATCATTTGATTGGGATTCTGAGATTAAAACTTTTTAGATTTTTAATGTTCATCATGCTGTATTTAGAGATTGTGGCTAATTCTGAACTAAATTGGTCAAAAGATATAGGGGTTAACGAAAAACATGTTAAAAATTGAAAGTTGATTTTCTCCCCAACCATTTGATGATTCTTTCTGGTAGCCTGTTAGCCTAAATCTTCAGAAGATGTACGGATGAAGAATTTTTATTTCAACTTTCAGTTTTGAGTATAGACAATGTGTAAGAATGATGTTATAATTTTTGCCTGAACTTTGAAGTACTATTGGAGTTCCAGCTATAACAAACTGGCAATAACTGGAATGACATTATAATATTTTTTGAACATGTTTGACTTTCGATTCACTTCATTATCTTTGTTTTTAAAGGCCATACAACAAGAAAAGTAATAATAAAATGGCACTATTTCAAAGTTGATTTTCTCTAGACCCGATTAACTGGTGTTCATGATTTTTTAATAACATGTGAGTTGATTCCTCAGTTTTAAACATCGACGGGGAGAAAGAATTAGTTGGTATACATTTTTTTGACAACAAAATATTAAAAATTGATTCTTTTTTAGTCTTTTTTTGTATGCGGCTCGCCGAAGTTCAGATCAGAATTTTGTGGCCCGCGCCCACCAATGAGTTTGACACTACTGATGTAGACGGTTGGCCAACTAAATGGAATATTCTTTACACAGCGTAAATTATTAATTTATCAAAAACTGGAACCCACATTGGATACAAGAAGCGTGTATCTAGCTTCCCCAAAAAGTTGGCGATGCCAACGTATGCATTGGTATTTTAAATACCCACAGTATTGGTCCATATTGACTGGGCAGAAATATTTGGACTCGCTGCAACAAAACATTTGTCCTGATATCCAAAGAATTGACGCCATCATCACCGTTTGGTTTCAACATGATGGAGCACCTCGTCATTATTCCAATAGTTGCCCAAACCTGTATAAGCCATAAGGTAAAAGTACTTACATGGCCTGAAATTGTGTAACACGCTAGCAGAAAGATCTGCATAGGTCTGGTGGCTTTATACGATCTGTGTGTAAAATATCTATGGGCACCGGCCAATATGCCGAAAGCTCCGAACAAAGATATAAAATAACCTAAAATATAAACCAGTATTACGCGACAGATGACAAACGGCAATATACCTACAGTAAAATTGCATTTTTTGCCTCCCCCTTTCCATCCAATGGTACTCGGTTAAACCATAGACGAACAGTCCGTGCAAAAAAGCTAACAATGCGATATTAGAAAATTTCAATTCTGCCTGAAAATAACCCCATAGCGTTTTGTAATCTTTCTTCGGTTTGTCGATCGAGGGTTTATATCTTTTTTTCGTGATATTTTGACCATTCTCGCAAGTTTTGATTAGCGTTGTAGTGGTTACTTGTGTCACCATCGCGAATGCTGTCTAATTCATCTACTTCGCATCGACAACATTATATAGGAGGTTTCAGACAACAATGACTACTGTAAAATTTGGTAAACGTAGATTTTATGATAGCAATTGTCTATTGATGTGTCGATTGACGGTGACCTCTTTAAGAAAGAACAATAACAAACGATGCAAATTTTTTAGCACTAGATGACTAATTCATGTATTCTTACAAAAAAAAATGCTTGGACTTCAAACTCTGTAAGGAAGAAACAGGATTTTTTTTTTAAAATAGTTCTTTTTAATTATTTAATTTGTTGTCTTCAGAGAGTTGTTTGACTCACCATTTTCCACAAACAAAATATTTCGATTTATACAGGGTGTTGTATTTTAGCGTGGTGGTAAGATATACCTTATTCTTATTTATGAAACGCCTGTACGTTTGAACACATTACGAATACTGAAAAAGTTGTCTTACTAACTGTTTTTTTAACAACCTTTATTTAAAATACATATTCACGACATTTTTTTCAGGTTTTGTCGTACATATTTGGCTTAAAATAAATTAGATTTATTTATTTATTTATTTATTTATTTATTTACATTTGGACACACTAACAGGATAAATCCCAATATAAGTGGCCCCTGAATTACATACAAATTAAATACACAACAATGCCATACGTGATACAAAGATAAACAAAAAACAAAAATGGTATCGGTTATCGGTCAAGAACCAAAGAAATACAAACTCTAATCAAAATGAAATATAGCGACAATGTGCGGAAATGGTAAAAATAGTAACAAAAAATGTAAAAAATGTAACGTTCTCACAAAAAGCAGTAACGCAGCAGGGCAGCCCTGAGTCGGTCGGTGGAGCATCCGAAGACGTCCAAGTCTACGCGATTGCAAGCAATAGCCATACGATTAATCGGCGAGTTCCGATAAGCGCTCGTACGCGGCAGTAGCGTGACAAAGACATCACGGTGTCGCAGGTGTCGCACTCCGGCATTCAGGCAAAGTTGGCTCAAAATAATTGGCGCGTCATATTTGCCGCTCAATATCTTTGAAGCAAATAAAATAATTGAGCAAACTCGCCTGTCCTCCAGAGTGGCGAATCTAAATCGGCGACACCGCGCCGAATAATCAGGCGCCTCGATACCAAACTTAGTGCAAAGCCGGCGAAGAAAGCGACGCTGGATCGACTCAATGCGATTGATGTACGTAGCATATTGAGGGGACCAAACGACACAGCAGTAAGAAACCCGGGTGTATACAAACGCGTAATACAAAGCAATTATAGATTTGGGATCCCGAAACAAAAAAGTACTTCTTAAAATAAAACCGAGCATCCCATAGGCCTTCCTTGTCATTGCGTCTATTTGAGCATTGAAAAGAAGTTTCGAATCGAAAACCACACCCAGGTCCTTAACGCTAGAAACTCGTTCAATTATAGTGCCATCAAGATGATAATCAAAGTCAATATTTGTCTTGTTTCTAGTGAAAGTAATGACGTGACATTTACTTATGTTGATATTAATAAAGTTACCTCGGCAGTATTCCACAAGGCTATTCAAATCTTGCTGCAGATTAACACAATCATTGTTGTCCCTAATTGTCATAAACAACTTCATGTCATCAGCATACATGAGGAACTTGACATGCTGTAAACTGTCTGATACGTCATTTATGTATAATAAAAACAAGAGCGGACCCAAGTGACTGCCTTGAGGAACTCCAGAAGTAACTGAAATGCACCCCGATTTAAACCCGTCAATAAAAACTTGCTGTGAACGATTCTTAATATACGACTCGACCCAGCGCAACAAATCTCCCACAATACCAAAGTCGCCCAGCTTCGCCAATAAAAGATTGTGGTTTACTCTGTCAAACGCCTTTGTAAAATCCGTATAAATGGAGTCAACCTGCGTCCCGTCGTCCATTGAGTTCAGAATAAAATCGGTGTATTCAATAAGATTAGTCTCCACAGATCTACCAGAAAAAAAGCCGTGCTGTTCTGTTTTTATCAGTTGTTTAGAATTAAAGAAAATTACTTTGTACACAAACTTTTCGAGCAACTTACCAAATACTGGCAATATTGATATCGGACGGTAATTAGTGACTGATGTCTTATCTCCGGCCTTATGTATTGGGATGACGTAAGCTGACTTCCAGATATTGGGAAAAATGCCCTCAGTTAATGATTTATTAAATATTATTCGTAATGGAATGGCCAGAGAACTAGCGCATTCCCTCGCAAAAAGAGGCTGAATTCCATCGGGCCCAGCTCCCTTAGCGCCGTCCAAAGAACGCAAGGCTGACTCCACCGCGGCAAGGTCCACGCAAAAAGAAGTTACAGAGCAAGGCACCGAGCAGCCGCCACGACGGATATCGGAGCCCCAGGCATCGTTCGTGTAAACTGATCCAAAATAATCAGCGAAAAGATCGCATATTGCTCCACCGTCCGACGCCTCGACGCCTTCATAACGCATCAGCGAGGGCATGACACGATCCGCATTACGTTTGGACTTAACAAATCTCCAAAACAATTTCGGATCGGCACGCAAATCAGTCTCGGTCTTAGTTATGTACGTACGATAATCAGAATCAATCAGGCTCTTAGAGCGCCTCCTTAACATGCTGAATGTGACATAATCTAACTGGTTTCCATATTTTTTCCATTTTTTATGACATGTATTTTTTTCGCGAATGGCACGAATAGCGCCCGATGAAAACCAGCACGGAAAGCTTCGAGGCCTTTTTCTCAATTTCGGTACGTGAGCATCAATGCATCGAAATAAACAATCATAAAAAATTTTTGTTACTTCGTTAGTATCACCGATCAAAGTTGACGCCCAGTCAATTGCCCTGATTGATTCCTCCAGGTTAACAAAATCAGCTTTCCGAAAATTATAGTTATGCACCGCGCCAGGACCAGTCAACTTTTTCGTATGAGTAAAAACTACTTCGAACTCGAGGGTAACATGCGCTCCGTCCTCCGGAACCAGCGGCGAAGAAGAGACTCTTAACTTAGGTACAATATCAGAATTACAAATCACCAAATCAAGTATGTTACCAAAAGCATTGGGGTGATCATTGAATTGGTTAAGACCGTTTAATGACAAGCAATCTATAAAATCCGCACCTCTTCCCGCAGCACCGTAAGCCGGAACGCAAAATCCGAGTGCATTATTAGCTGTCCAGACAATTTCCGGCAGGTTGAAATCACCACAAATCAGATAATTATCATTTGGGAATCGCTCAAACAATGTATTTAAGTTGGAAACAAACAAGTTTAGTGCATCGACATTACGGGGGGGAATATAACAACAACATATATGCAATTTTCGTGAATTTGACTCAATTGTTACCCATACCGCCTCCTCGCCACTTGTCCAGGACGGGCGCGCATAACATGCAATAGATTTAGATATGGCAACAAGGACGCCACCACCACGCACATTAACGCCATCCGTGTCAGTAGCGCGATCTCTTCGGAACACTGTGAACCTACTGGGACAGAAAAACTCACTCGAACTCACATCCGGCAAGAGCCAAGTTTCCGTCAAACAAATAATGTCCGCGACCGAATTCAGAGCATTTGTAAAAAAAACACTGGATTTCCCGCGGATACTACGGGTGTTCTGGTAATAAACGGATAAAGCCATAACACCAACAGTAACAACAATGCGAAGAACATGATAAAGACGATTTAAAGTTTGTCGACCATACCGTGCGAGGATATGTGAATCGGCCGCGAGCCAGCATTCCTTCGAACGTAGATTTTGCAGTTCTTGGTCCACACAAACTCATACGACTTATCCCTTGCTTTCTCACGCGCAGCCCTAAATAGCAATTTGTTTTGCAATGTGAGGTGCTCATTAACGTAACATGCCTCCGAAATGCCGTCCACCTTCAATCCTCTTGGAGAACCCGGTGGAAGATTACGTCTAGCTGTTATTGCACCAGCCAAAAAGGTGTCGCGAACTGAACGATTATTAAATCGAACAACAATAGCTTTCGGCGCCCGATCGGATGAATCGTGGTGAGCAACTCTGTGAACGGCTTCGACAGAGGCCAGTGGATCAGGTACATTTAAACACTTGCTGATTTCTTTAATTGT
This sequence comes from Melinopterus prodromus, assembly GCA_964023965.1. NCBI lineage: Eukaryota > Metazoa > Arthropoda > Insecta > Coleoptera > Scarabaeidae > Melinopterus > Melinopterus prodromus. Next base: position 2,008,783 of record OZ030398.1, on the reverse strand, counting down.
ATTAAGCAAATTTTCCCCATCCCTAAGTGGAATGCCGCGTATTTCAAGATTATTGCGCCTGGAGTATTGTTCCAACTCGTCGACGCGCGCCGTAAGCTTAACGACATCGCTCTTAATTGCCGTAGATTCATTAGACAGCTTATCAATAATTTTTACCTTCTCCGACAATCTCTTCACATCAGCTTCGACATCAGTCAGCTGATTTCCAATAAAATTGATTGAGTCCTTGATGTCCGTGTAGTCAGACTTTAGGGCTCGCATATCCTCCCGCATAAGTTTCATCTCAGTGTAAATTGTTTCTAATGTAATTGGCTCCAGGAGAGAAGTATTAGAGTCATCATTCCGCTCGGGAAGATTACTCCTTCTCGGAGCGCGGCAGCCCTGGCATCTCCATGTCCGACCCGGGCCAGACAGCTCGGCGATATCCAACTTGGTAAGCCCAAGGCACTTGCCATGGTACCAGGACCGGCAGATGTCGCATTGGATAGTGGGCGTGTTTCTGCCAACAGGCTTTCTGCAACTGCCGCATGTTGATGGCATGACCTTTGGACTCGGTACCACTCGGTGAAATTGAAAAATAATCAAAATCGGCCAAAGGCACCCACAGATACGATGAAACTGCACCAAAATCAGCACACAGACTCAGTCACAGCTGAAGAACACACCACGCAAATCTCAATAATTAACTCCACCGACAACCAAAGCAACCAAAGATTACTCAAACCAAACTCAGAGAACACAACGTAACACGTGAGGCACTGCACTGGTAGATCCTACCATTAAATCTTCTTAACTTGTCTATAATTTATATTAAGAATGTCATGTAGGTATTTTGACTAGTTTCTGTCATATTTGGAATTTAAAAGAAAATATATAATAAATTGAAGTATTTTAACAGGTAACCTTACTGTTGTTCTGCACACAGGTAATTTGGTAGTTTGGTACTAATGTTGGTTACATACGGGTTAATGACTACCTCTATCACCTCTTGAAACTTTATGACGCACTACCAGACACCCTGTATACAAAACAATATTAAGGCAGGTATTTTCGTTAAATTTTTATCCACAAAAACGTGAGTAAGAATAAGTTACTATATGACATAACTAATATAAATTAAGGAACCAGATATTAAAGACATTAACAGAAAATTATATTCAATTATATTAAATGAATTTTACCTACCTAAACGTTTCTTTTTCATCACGCCTAAATACATAAATGATAAATGTATATATATAAATATTGGGTTTTGTAATACAATGTAAAAAATGTATGTGTAAATGAAAATAATATTGGGTTTTAGAAAATGAGGGCTTAAACAACTTTGATACAACAATCTTTTTACTTTATCATACGTGGTATGACAAAGTATTGTAATCGTGCCGAAAAAATGTGTGGTTCCGGAGAAACTACTAAAGATATCAGGACGAAACTCTATATTTAGAAGTTTCATGACTAAACTTAGAGCTGAAAAGCTTTTTCTTCAAAATGATCCAAATAAACTGCATGTTTACTCTTAGCATTTTTTTTTTTCAACAATTTTGCAGAAATACTGCCATTTCTGTAATTTCGTCAAAATAGATAAATAATAAATTAAAGTAGTCGAAATTTTGAATAATTTGTGTCTATGACATTTGTTGATAAAACTAATCGTTTAGCGGTCGCACTTGGAACTCTATGGAATTGGTATTTTGGGTTATCCAATGAAATAAAGAGTCTTACTTTTGTACAAAATGTAACTCAGAACCGTAGATTTTTTTATTTGCTGGTAGATTAATATTTTTCATATCACAGGAAAGAACATTCTTTTACAAAACAATGGTCACAACTAAACTAACAAATTCGTCATTAAGCGTTATTCCTCCTTGGTCAAATCTAGATCGCCGTTCTCTTTGAAGGAGTTGCCAAATTTTAGATGCGAGCCATCGCCAAACTTCCTCGTGACCGTTTTCACCAACTCCGGGGACGCTGTCTTAAAGTCATACGCCAAACCCAACTTTCCAAAAAAATCTATATATAGCGTCGTCAAGTTTGCTTTTCCGTATTCCGAAGCTTTGTAATCCCATGGAAAACTATGATGATAGTTATGCCAACCTTCACCTAAACCTGCTCCAAAAACACTCACGGCCCAGTTATCTCTTGGATTGATATTTCTGCAAGAATTATTATAGTTTGTAGTAAAAACATCATAGAATTTATCTATTTTTACACTTACGTATCATAAGGCTTATTGCCGTACAGATGGGCAGCACTATTGACCAGCCAAGTCAAGTTCATCAAAATTATGTATCTCAGGAAACATTGCGCTGAGATACTGTTCCACCATGTTTCGCCCCAGCATAAGGGTGGGACTAACGTCGGTATAATAAAGCACCACAAGAACTTGATTATGGAGAAATGTCTTAAAGTTAAAAGTGTTAAACCATGGTTGCCATTATAAGCACTGTTTGAAATTTTACTTATTATACCAGACCAACAATGCATCGTTTTCCATATCGCTCATGTCGACAGATTTTCCTTTAGAAATAACATCCGGGTGCTTTTTCATCATCAGCCATCCAACATGGGCAAAGAAAAATCCTCGTTTTGAATTGTGGGGATCCGCATCAGTTTCGCTGAACTTGTGATGCACTCTGTGATCTCGAACCCAGTCGTATAGTTTATTCTAAACAATTAACATAATTACTAAATAAAAAACAGAATAGATATGATGAGCCATTTTAATTAATTATTATAATATACAGGCAGAGCAATTTGAAGAGTTGAACTTGAAGAGTTGGAGGAAAGTGTTCACCACAAATTTAGCAAATTCTCGAATGCCAAAATTAAAATTCTTTCAATTCAATTTTAGTGCAAAAACAGTGTTACTCTTTTATTTATGGGATGATAAGACCAAATTAGTATATTATTTGACGAGCACATAACTAAGGATATAAATCGGAAGCAAGAAGTTTATAGGCGAGCCGTAGGCGAGCGTGTAAACATGCGAGCGTTTTATATCCGTTGCGTGCGAGTTGAATACGACGTTTTATCTACGACTCATAAATTCCATTTTATATCAAATATTTTAAATGTATGTATTTGTCAATGATGGCGAGGCGAACTGTCACATAACTGTCATCCACGTAGGTTTTGACAGACTTTGACACTAGCGTTGTATAATGATGACAGTTCGTTCAAATAATGAGGTCATTATTTGAACGAACTGTCATTATTATACAACTCTAGTGTCATTATAATCATTGGCGCGTATAATGATGGGGATTATACACTGTGGGCGAAAAAAACGGTACAAATGTTCAATTACTTCTATTTCCAAAGATTTTAAGTAAATTAAAGCAAGCATTTCTTTGAAGGACTAATTGCTTATGTTGTGAGGATTAAAAACATACCATATTCGCAATTCCACTTCTTCTTTTTCAGTGAATACAGCAAAAGGCAATGTTTCAAAATTGCACCCTGTATACAAAAAAATCACTCTGTATTCGATGCAATAAAATCTCTGCTGTCCCTTTTGACCAAAAGAAAAAAAAATCATTACCTACTAATTTTGTTACAGCTTGCATTTCACATTAAATTGACACGATGTTATCAGAAATGTTGCATAGCCAAACATAAAGCAGCATAACTTTGGATTGAAACGTCCTGTTATTGCGAATATGGTACGGTTTCAATCTTCACACTACAGGCAATTCGTTTTTAAAAGAAATATATGAATTGAGAAAATTATTGGAAATACGAGTGATCAAAACTTTGTACCATTTTTTTGCCCACAGTGTATAGTCATAGATACGTATGCAATGAACTTATTATATGTGAGTCGTAGATAATAGTTATTTATGTACCAAGGTCATTAAACGGATGTTTATGCTCCGCGGGTGACCGTTTAAAAAGCTCGAATGCTGACAGGCCCGAGAACTTTTTAAGTCGCCCGAGGGTATAAACATCAAGTAATGCCGCCAATAATTGACATTGACGATTTAAAATATACAATTTGAACGACAAATATTTGATACATTTGTCATACAAAGCCATGACAACGTCTTAATGCCCGCGCGGGCATTAATCCTTATTGCCCTCGCGGGTAATGCTGTTTTCGCCCCGGTATCCAAGATGTAAAATGTCAATGTATGATCATGTAGGACATTAATCAGCTAGGATTTGGGACTTTTCGAAACCAATCTATAAGCAAAATGGTTTCATCTGTCCTAATAATAATAATATCTAAAAAAGCACCTTCTTCCGAGTTACTGAAGACGAACAATTCAAACTTACGTGTCCAGCAACGGAATATAAAATCAACAGAATAACCTGAAGTGGTCGCTTGGCTTTGTACGATTTGTGAGTGTATAATCTATGAGCTCCGCCGGTAACACCAAATCCTGCAAGTTGACCTAAGATGGTGCCTAAAACAACAAAAAAAACTCTGATTATACGTAACGTACATTTTGTGTCATTTCTAATCACCGTAAAGCGTTGTCTTCCAGCATTTAATCCATGGAAAAGTGAAGAATACGTACAAGAACGCCAAATGGTACAGAGTAATAAATGTAATATTATACGTGATCAGCGGTTGCCCGAATTCCAAACCGAAGTACGTTTTATAGCCCTTGGAATTCTCTCTCTCTTCAGCTGTAATATTATTGGGTTCTGTCGCTGAATTGGGCGCCATCTTTCAGCGAAAACTCAACGCGGAATAACAGTTAAATCTGATATAGTGGCATTTTTATATTAGTATACAATTGAAATTTTAGCGACCGAGGTAAATCTAGCGTCGTTTTAACATACAATGTCGGACAAGACAAAACAAATAGTTCATTGCTGAAAAACTATAGAATAAGTATGCGGCAGGCCAAAGGTCCAAGACGCAAATTTAAATGACAGTAACGTCGATGTAACATTTACATAGAATCGCCAAGACATACTTGATTCAATTATACTAAATTAACCGTTGATATACGTTCCCTAATCCCTTTGATGGTAAATTTTTTTCCGTTTCAGTGTGGTATTTTTATTTTTACTATTAACTAAGTGAGATATACATATCTTTAGAAAAAAATGTGTTACTGACATCAGAATCAGTTGTCCTTTGTTCGATATTTGTGTTCTTCGCCTGTGCGTTGTCATTTGTTTTGGATTGTCGTCTTTTTGACAAATAAATAACGGAAAATGTGCCATTGTTTTAACATATTGACTCAACAGTTTATGGATGTTTGAAGTTTTGAAGTTTGACACCTGGTGGCAACCGTTGATGCTAAATATTATTTTAAATCGTAAATAAGCATTGTAATCATATCACTAAACTATTTAAAAAGATGCCGCTTAAAAAAAATAGTAAAAATGACAATGAGAAAGATAACGATATAACATACGACTCTCTTATGTCAAGGTTGTACTTAATTTAATATTTTCATGTGAAACACCAGGTCGTATTGCCAAATAATTTCAAACTGTCATCATTTTGCTTCAAATATAATAAGAAAAGCAAAACTAGATTCGTTGATATCAATATTAAATATGGCGATTTTAGAACATCCTTTTTTAGTATAAAAACAAAAACCACTTGTTTATTTATGAGTATGTTTAGAGAATAGAAAATCGTTTATAAATGCATGATTTCTATTAATACATTATATTATTTATTGGAGCCAATCACACGGCATGTTAGCCAATTGAACACACGTAAAATGCATCTTAAAATGAATATATGTATGGTAAACGTCCCAAATTCAGACACTGTCCTAAATTCCGACATATTTCTGTTTAGTTGGATGAAAGAAGAAATCTGCAACATTGAACTTTATTTTAGGACATCGGGTTTGTTGTGTACAGTTACAAATTTAACAAAAAGTCCTTAACCTGTCAAAATTTGGGGCGTTTACCTTACTTGTTGCTTAAATAATTATTCTGGAACAAACAATAGAAATTGCCAGTGAATAATGATAATCTACATGCACACTAATGTGTCACTGCGTTCACTCGCTATAAATTCACAAACATTGTCACAATCACAATTTTTTACATTTTAGCTTTAACTTTGACGAAAACCTTTTATGATGGGAATCATTTGTGTTAAATGTGTGGTTTAGCGGAGTTAGTGGAGTGTATTTTGTAAATTGACATAATTTGTGTTGTTAGTGATACCATTAATATACATACCTAATTTTGACCTTATGTTACAGGAATGACACTATACACAAGAAACAGGGCGAAGAAGCTGCGAGGCCAGATGTAAGTGTTTTTCTTCTATTCTATACTACTCGCTAAAGCCACTTTTGAACTATTAAAAAAGCAAAATGTTGAAAATTGACCCAGATGATTACAAAAGTTATTTATAATCAGTAAGATATTAGCTGTCCGGTTTTTTTTGTACGAGGTTGGTACTTTTACTGTTTGTTTGTACTTCCCCGCCGTATACAGTGTTAGGGTCCCGCGACAGTCGCTTGTTTGTAGTTCCTGCAGACACAATTCTTCCCCGCGTAGATTCAATACATATATGTACAATATCTTCAAGTTTATGAAGCACGAATATTCTTTTGCAAGATTCCTGTGTAATCGATATACAGTGTTAGGGTCCCGCGACAGTCGCTTGTTTGTAGTTCCTGCAGACACAATTCTTCCCCGCGTAGATTCAATACATATATGTACAATATCTTCAAGTTTATGAAGCACGAATATTCTTTTGCAAGATTCCTGTGTAATCGATCCATGATGTAAGTACTTTTAAGTTTTATTATTTCCGCTATTTCATTTTGTGCATACTACGTCAATACATATAGCAGCAATAACAGTGTTCTAAAAATAGTACCGGTAGAAGATATCGTTTTGCAATATCTGCATGAAATCAGCTATCGCTGAAACTCTTTATTCACACAGAGAAGTGGTTGTCTAATGTTAAGAAAATGACGTTCTTCACAGATTTATTGTTTGTTTTAAGGCAGCACATATTTGTAAGAAGAATATTTCTTTCCTATAAATCAACCTAAATATTTGACTTATGACCCAGTTCTACCTCTCCTAAAACGCGTATTCAAATAAAAACGTTAGGTATTTATTATTCAAAGTTTATGAAATTTTCTGTGTAACTTCTTAGATAAATAACGAGCTGGGCTGGACAAAAAATAATTTTTTGGAAAGATAAAAAATAATTTTACTTCTACATCTTTGATTTCTTTCAAATATAAAACATCTAGCCCAACTCGTGATACAATAATAGATTTTTTATTTAACTACAAGTTTAACCAAACAAATATAATTGCGATAATAAAGCGTAATTGCCAGAAATATACATATTTGCCCATATTACTGCTGCCCGGTGAAGACAGCAGACGTCACAGAGCTTATTACATTTGACGTATGGTAATACCTTTAAAAAATGAAAAAGTAATTAATGTACATATTGCTTTCTATTTGTACAAATATTAAAACTGTACTGTGTTTGAGTTTTCTAGTCGTTGATATAGTACTTTCACAATCGTCGCTATTGTAAACATGGTTGCCAACTTATTACAAACACGCACTACAATACTCCAGAGTGCAAGTCTACAGAAGTTCAGAAGAAAATAAGTTGTGCTCTTATAGTTTACAATTTAATTATATTTTATAAAGTATTACTGCAGACAATAATCAGACGCAATTGCCATCGGAAAGCATGTCTATATTTTATTTGTAGTCCAAAGTTCACACCAAAGTTTGCATAAATAGTTTTTATAAATATTGAAATTCCTTTCCGATGGCAGTTGCATAAAGACCTTCAGAATCGAATAGTAGCGAGCATTTCGTGATTGACGCAATAATTATGACGTGGGTTATTTTCAAGGTCGGAGACGGGAGCCTTAAGAAAACCATTGTTTTGATTTAAGTAAGTCGTTGTTTTGAAAATATTGTGAAGCACGCCGATAGATGGAGCGTCAATTTCTCATCGTAAGAGGGTTCTCCTATTATACCGGCAATGTAACTGATGTAGAAATGTCCAACAGCTCTAGTATTGGTGAAAAGGAGACTAAGAAGGGACCGGGTCCCTTATTTTGTTGAAAAAAATACAATATCTAATGAAAATTAAGTTTAACAGCTCGATAATTATGAACCACACACGCCGGTAAAGAACAACATTTATACAACGCGAAAAAAAAAAATAATAAGAATAAACAAAAATAAATGAAAACAGCAGTTTCTCTTCACGAAAACAATTGCAACAAACTTGTAACAACTGCAATATTATTTTCAGGTCTTGGCCATACTCCACACTTTCCAACAAATACCTACCAAACTCTCGAATCAAATACATCTGTTTTACAGATTCAGATTGCATAGAGCTGTCAAAACATTCTTACGAGTACCAACTCGTTTTGGGAAAGATGTCATCGACTTTAAGGTCTAAAGAACACGAATTGAACAAGTCAATTTGCCTTTTTTGTATTCATCGTTTCTTGTTAGAAAGGCTGAATATCAGTCAAGAGGTTATGGAAATTGCTTTGAACTTTTTCATGCGACTGGAGCGTCATCTATACCTTCAATTCTAAAAACTAATTTGGATTGGAGGCGTGTTCGTCGTGCTAAGTTCGGTTTAGGGGTCAGTTTTTCTAATGATCCAGACTACGCAAATCGAGAAGCCTCAAGAAGTATTGGTTACTCAAGAGCGATGATCGTCGCTGATGTTCTTATTGGTCGTACCGCCGAAGGATTGCCATGTCAACATATACCTCCATTACCTTACGATACCACTACCGGTCGATCAAAAGTCTACGTCAAATATTATGATGACGAATTTTATCCAAAATACATCGTGTACTATTCCAATATTTGAATCATGGTTTGCGACTACTTCAGTCAGAAAAATTTTTAGAAGACTTATTTGATGTTATTCTGCATCTAATCAGTATTTAGTCTTTGTTTGTATCACTATTATTATTATATCTTATATACATATGTACTTGTACTTACATTACATATACTTTTCTTACGCACACCTGTACACTTTACCTTACAAATAAAATTTATTTTATAAGAAATTTGGTTTAATAGTATTCATTGAGAACTGTATAAAGGCCACAGGTTGAACTTGCTAAGGTGGTATGAATAAAAGTGAATACATACATTATGCTGAACGTTTTGAAGTAATGATGATTTTTTTGGGTTACTAGGGTTTAAAAGCAGATGTTGTTTGTTTGACTATATTAATTATCCAATATGTCGCTAATAATGTTAGCTTCTTCAGAGACTACATAAAACAAAATTACAATTATATTAACATTGCTACAATACAAAAGAAACTGAACAAACGTACCAATCAATAGTCCTAAAACATAGATACAAGTAGCAGTGGCATTTTGTATACACGAGGTGCAAACGAATGATGGAAACTGGCGGGAACTGGTCAATCGGAACCACAAAAATAACCAGTATCGACAAAAAGGCCATCCACCCGAAATCAACCAACGCAATGTGTCTCCAGTTACAATTAAAATTTGAAAACAAAACAAAGTATTCGGAGTTTTATAAGATTCAACCAGTTAATTAAAAAATGTATTAGTAATGTTACACAGGTTGATAAAGTACAATTTTTGCAGATCATTAAATTTTTGTTTGAGAATTGGAAGTATTTACTTCGTGTGGGATGAGGTTTTTTATAATCAAGTTTTCGGCATACTGTCCTTGCCGCCGCAGTTGGTTGATGAAGTTCTTGGTATATTTAATTGCTTCAATGTTCATGTACAGTTCACGGTTGAGAGGGAGGTTAACAACTCCATACCGTTTTTAGATGTTTTGATGATCAGGGGGGAGGAGGGAGAGATAAGGACTGACTGGTATCAGAAAGTGACAAACTCGGCAGATATTTGAATTTCCATTCTAACCACCCCATTAATCAAGAACTAAATATAGTTACCGCCATGCGGAATAGCGTGATGAGACTTTCACACCCATTTTTTCCTATGAAAAATAAAAATTAGATCTACAGATTATTTCTTAACAACGGTTACTCAAAAAGTTAATCTTTGGTGTCGCCTCAAGAAGAGTTATCTCAGATTTAACTGCCCCGATTGCACGTGATCCCGTTATTTATAGAAGGTTTCCTTTCATACCTGGTTTGCCAAATGTCCTCTCCCGTCCTTTTTGTATTGAAAACCTAAGAATTGCTTATTACAACCTTGGTACAGTTGGTAGTTTCTTTACTAGGTTAAAACAAAATACTCCATCAGAGTATGTTATGTCCAATGTTGTTTATTGTGTGCCGTGTGCTGGTTGCGAAGCTCGTTATGTGGGTCAAACAGATAATTGGTTGACAACCAGATTAAATCAACATAAATTAGACATCAGAACCAAAAACTAACGAGCGGCTTATCCCAACATTCGATAAATGAAAACCATGCTATTGATTTTGATAACGTAGAAATACTTTACAAGAAACGCAACCTGCGTGAGAGGCCCTTCTTCGAAGTGATTGGGATAAAAGAGACTAATGCCGCCATTAATTTGCGATCGGGCACGGACAATATGAGCAACATATACAGTTATCTTTTAAACTTGGATTACAGTCACTCCAATGGTAACATTAGTGAGCTAGTGTTTTGATTTTTGGCTTGTGTTTTTTTTTGTTATTTGCTTATGTGTGTCTTGTGCTTTGTGAAATATTGTAGTTTTTTGTATAATTCTGTGGTTCTTCTTTTAGTTTTATTAATTGACTGGTTGAATCTTATAAAACTACGGATACTTTGTTTTGTTTTCAAATTTTAATGGTAACTGGAGACACATTGCGTTGGTTGCTTTGGGTGGATGGCGTTTTTGTCGATACTGGTTATTTTTGTGGTTCCGATTGACCAGTTTCCATAATTCGTTTGCACTGGTACGTCGTGTATACAAAATGCCGTGGTCAATGTTACTTGTATCTATGTTTTAAGACTATTAATTGGTACGTTTGTTCAGTTTCTTTTGTATTGTAGCTATGTTAATATATTTGTAATTTTATTTTATGTAGTCTCTGAAGAAGCTAACATTATTAGCGAAATAATGGATCATTAAAAAAGTCAAACAAACAACATCTGTTTTTAAGCCCTAGTAACCGAAAAAAATACGTTATATATCAACGGGCAAAAAGTTCCTACACTGTAATTGGATTTTGAAGTAAATACGCCAAGTCATAAGAATAAAAGCCTGGAGCAGATGCTCACTGCTAGCAAACACTCCTGTGTGAACACTTCTTTGTCCTAAACTACCCTGGGGTACCCAAGCTTTTACTTTTTTCATTCCGAGTATTTATCGATCTGTTTTATTCTGAATAGTCTTATCAGATATATAGGATGTTAGCAGATCGACGTATTGTAAAGGTAGCATACTCTTTAGTTTGTGTATCAATCCTGTGCTAAACCTTATCGATAACTTGTGTCACATCAAGAAAGATTGTTGAACAAATAAACTTTTCTTCTAATGCTTTCTCTACGATATCTCTTATTCTATGGACTTGATCTTTAGTGGAATGCCTTTTTCTAAAATCAAATTTGGTGAATATAGGAATTAGTTCTTTTCTCTCAATGATAGGTTTCATTCTCTTTAGAAGCAGGTTTTCAAAGAGCATCGATATTATTGGTAACAGTGATATTGGGCGATATGATTTGGACTCATTCGGTGGTTTGCCTAGTCATGATAATTTCTGCTACTTTCCAGACATGGGGGGCGTATTTTAATCTGGACGATGCGCTTGTTAGATACGTCAGCAAGACGGTTGCTCAGCTGATTTGTTTGAAAAATTGATTTGTTCAGTTACAAAATAATTATTTATTACTTACAGAGATATTACTCAATTATTTAGTTCTATTTTAATTTGTGTATAGCCAAAATAAAACAACACATTTGGTGCTCTTATACAATTAGACAACCCATTAGACTTCATTTATTCTTGCAGGTTCTGAAGCATTTTCCAGTAAACATAACCAAAATCTCCAACACAAACACAAGAAACGAGCTGACCAGTCCATATATCCAAATAGCAAATACTGGATATAAATTCTCAATCTTAAGTTTCATAGGTCCGCGATGCTCCTGAAGGAATTCACCGGCATGTTTCAGCATGTAATACAGTTGAATATCCGCTGTCCATTTGTCTATAAATCCAAGCTCTTTAATACGAGCGAATCTGCTATTGTACTGCTCGAACAAATAGTGATGCTTCTTCATTAATTGTGGGACGTCAAACTGAAAAGCTACAACCTCGTCGTATCTGTTCTTGTATTGCGGATTAGTCATCAGTGTGATTTCGTTGATTATTGTTATAAAATCGTTGTCTTTGATAAAATTGCTTAGGTCTTCTTGTAAAGTTGCATTGCTGGATATGTAAGTTTCAAAAATTGTATCTTGTCTTTTACCGCCATCTAGCATGAAGATGATCCCCATGCCCTGTTGAAAGATCAAAGGATAATCTGAATTGATTATATCATCTAGAGATGTTATTGGGTCATTATATAAAGGTTTAGTGGAAACGCTGTAGAGTTTTGCTTGTAAAAATATGGTTAGGATAAAAGAATATACGAAGTATATAACGAAGAATAACCTCAATGTAATTGATGATATTTGTAGGGAGGTATTAGTTGATAAGGTTTGTGCTATTATATACGTTATAGCTTTTGGGTAACTATCCAATAGTTTATACCCAATACTCTTGCTGATTTCTTTGGTTAAAAGAACAGATAACCCAATGATCAGACAGACGATCAATATCGATCTTCCTCCTATTAAGCGATAATAAACTATTAAGCTTGATAATTTTTGCGGTTTTGGGATTATAAACTTTAAACTCTCAGATAGTATTGTATCTGTAACATCAAACAATTCGGTTTGTTCGAAAGAGAAACCTGCAATTCCTATATACATATTGCTTATGTCTCCATTGAATTCTTCCAAAACAAAGTTATATGTATTCGATTCTTCTAATTCCCTTTGATATTGTTCTGAAGGTTCCAAAAATACTAATTCTATATGCTCCTTTTCAGCGATTGTTCGAATTAGTGAAACAGAAATACCTGGATTGGTTTTAGCGTTGACATCAAGTACTAAAGGTTCAAAAGGCGACCAAGCTACTTTCAAAACGCAATTCCTTAGTTTTAGTCTTTCTGGTTCAAACAGAAAACAATCCACTGATCTATAAACCGGTTTCTTGCAGTTAAATTTGCCATAATCCAAAGAAAATACCTCCATATTATCTTCAACTATACCAAAATATTTGTATATCCTGAATTCCCAAAAGACGTCTAAAACTTGTTCCACATTCTCGCTAGTTTTCAGCACAATCCCATAGATTGCTCGTGTGTTCCAAATAGACGAAATTAGTTTTAGTTTCGTCAGCACGGTTCGCAATGTGGCTCCATCTATTATGAATAAAAAATCAAATGGCCCTGTGAGTTTTTCATTATGAAAGGTATCTGAACCGTTTGATATATATTTAGGTTTGCCGATATTTACATCGCTGTTGGTATTCAGGATGAAAATATCTTTTGTATTGAAGATTTTTGAAGATATTCTTTGAATACACATGTCCAAATTTCCATTTTCTGGTATCAATTCGAAACAAAAATAAAATGCTGGGTAAGTAAATAATATTAGTTTGCGGAGAAGTACCATGTTTACTTGAACAAGAACACTTTCCGATTTTATTAACATTACAACCCATTATAGGTACATATCATTTTTGTAATGTTATCAATTGAGACATAAAAGCATTCTCTATTTATTTTATGTTAAAACAATGATTTCGTTAAAGAATACTTTGCATGTTTCTATTATTTACATTGTAAGTGGAAATATGCATTATTAGAAATGTACCCCAATTATTTTGTATCAATTTCTTTTTTGTCGGTCCGCACTTAACACTCCTACTGCTCTCCAGATGGAGCACCGTCTCTATTATCGACAGAAAATCGTAATTGTTTTGTTATAGTTCTATTCTAGAGGTTAATTTTTGAGTCCTTTGAGTCGCTTATGTACAAAAGGTAAGTACTTACATACATTCATATAATTTTATTGTATGTATTCCCTTTTTTAGATGAATTTAAAATGAACGAGTTCTATTTATTTTATATCATTGTTTCTTCATCGACTGTACATTTACTCAGTCCTACTGCCCGCATTAACACTCCTACTGCCCGCCAGATGGAGCCACGGCTCAATTATCGACACAAAATACTGAGAGTGTTTTGTTATCGTACCATTGTAGAGGTTAGGTTGTGACTCGTTGGAATAGTGTATCTATATAAAGAAAGTAAGTACTTAAGAATATACATTCATGTATTTTTATTGTATGTGTGCTCTTTTTTATTGAATTTAAAATGTACTGGTTTCATTTATTTTATGGATAATCACTGTTTATATGCCCAACCACTGTGACTTTTATGTTGGTAGTTAGTGTATAGTGTATGTATTTTGGCGGGATATTTTAAAGGTACTCCACTTCAACTAAGAAAATCTTATCTGTTTGATTGATTGGTTATATTTCCGTTAATTTACCTTATGTAATACCATCATAGTAACAGTGGTAATTGCATCTAAGTTTTTACTAAAATAATTTCATTATTATAGTGAAAAGACGCATATATGTATACATTTTGAAACTTTGTTATTGATACTGTAACTATTTTTTGTTTTAATTGTAAGTAGCCAATGAAAAAATGACTTCAAAATAGATACTTGACAGTTTGACATTTCAGCATCGGAAAGGTAGCCAAATTACCGACTAAACGCGATCACGTTGGTAGAATCTAAAATGATAATTATTGGACCCTCCGAGATATTTTGTCATTTTATTTTATACTTAATTTAGGTATCAGTTGCGAAACTTCTATAATATTGTTTGCATAATTTTCCGCTAATTATTTGTTATATGCTTTCACTTCCACGTGAAAAACAGCAAATGCTAATAAAGCTTTACTTTCTCTATAGCTGAACGACATCTGTCGACAATTTATACAAATTGCTTTATATTTTTTTTGATTTGTTGCGTTTTATTATTTCGTTTGTTATTTATTACATGCATTCACAAGTAAATAAATAAATGGAATTGCGTAATAATCTATCATAGAAAGTAGTAATGCAGAATTTATTTACCTTTATACAGAGAGAAACTGTTTCAGTTTTGCGGATTTTAAGATAATTTTTAGAAGTTATTTCTTTCTTGTTGAACCAAACTTTGGAGGTTTGTTTGCTAAGATAAGATACAGAACTAACTGGATCTGAACAATCATAAGAGATTTAATAATATTGCACGTACTATAAAATTAACAACATGTTGTAAAGATAAAAGTACAGTGAGCTGCTCTAAACTCAGCTTATTAATTGCAATATTTTGTAATAAAACTATGCAATATAGTTTGAAACAGTTCGGTGCAAATGCAAGATTGTTTTTTTCTTCATTAATGCCATTACAACTGGTGAATGTACAGGGTGTCCCACGCCAGAAGCAAAATACTTTAATGGGCTTAAAAATCGAAATACACATTTCTTCTCTATATAAAAGTTGTAGATAATCATTCGTTCTACATCCAGAGAATACTTTAATGCTTACAGGATGTCCCACAACAACGTACCAACACGATCTTCGGTTTTTTAATTGGAACACTCAGTATATTATTGTAGTTTTTGATTAAGATTTTTATCCTAATTATGTTGATATCAACTTATTATTAGTATTAGTATTAGGCGTTTATCATTTGTTTCTGAGATATGGTGATATTAATGTCAAAAAGTGCATTGTTCAAAAAATCACACTGAGGTAACCAACAAGAATAAAGAAACAAAAGCATTTTGGATAGTAAAAGCATCGCACTTTTCGACAGTTATTATAGATTTGCGAATCTAATGATTTATCCCGAGTAACCAGAGATTTGTTAAATGTCAAATAACTTAAGAATTTTAAACTGAATATGATATCTTGACGTACTTTGAAAGATCGATAAATCAGCTTTCCTAAAATGTCTAACTCGGTAGTGTAAAATGTGTAACTCGGCATTTGAAGGACAAAATATGTGTTTTAACGACAGCAAATGTAAACAAGCGACAGAATTGAGCCGGATATTTTTTGTATTATCGGCAAAAGTTTCAAGTTTTGTGCGACGTATAATTTGAATGACAATACCTAATCATTTCGGTGAAATACCACAAAATACTGACCTCAAAATGTATGAGGTATATTTGGTTGCCTGTCATTTCGAATCCCACCTTAAAAGTGTAGTTATTTGTAATTTGGTTCTAAGTTCGCAGACGTTGCCAATAATTGAAAATTATTCTGTGTATAATTGTTGTTCAGTCAGTCTTCAGGTAAATTCTAATAATAAATTATATATGATTTGAGTTAGAGATAATGGACAACAAAACACAACTAGAAATCGAACAGTTCTAGGCAATTGCTTGCTTGATCGAAATGATCATTTTAACTAACATATTTGTCAGTTGCAAAAGTTCAACTTTTAGTATTTTTTTTACAATGTCTTTATCCTGTAACATTTCTTATTATGTCAATTAGGCTTGTGCTTATTTTTGTACTGTTATTTTTTGAAGCAGGACTTTCTCAATTTGTTCTTTTATATCAATACTTAATTGCTGTGAAATTTGAGATCGATTGATACATTAACCCATACCCCAACCGGCACAACATCGAGTACATATGCGTTTAATTTAATCATATTAAAAAGGAAAAATTTTTGGTCAAATAAAACTGTTTTATTAAAAAAAGGAAAAAGAACCTGGACCAAACATATATTGTTCATCTTTGAAAAATACGTTCGGCAGGTGCATTGGTTCCCGGTAGACAAAGACAAGATTCCGCCAATTTGCCAATATTTTTGTAGTAAAAATATTATTTTCATTGAAGACTCTGAATATTTCGATCCATCTGTTGGATACTGGTACAAAATTTTGCGTCCAGTGAGTAATTTTTTCATCTATACAGTAGCGTAAGGCGAATCATATATCATCATACAGTTCATCTTCTATTAAAGTGTTTTCAGAAAAATTCTGAATAATGTAATCACTGCAAACTTGAATGTTGTTATGGGTGGGAAGAGTTATTAACAAAATCCAGCTGAAGTTATCAGCATGCTTAATAGGCCCTTCGCATTCTTCTAGATATTGAAAACAGATGACATAAAATTCCACCACTTTTCCTTTGAAAATATCTTGGTTAAACATGCTTTCTTCCTCTAGGTTTTTAAAATTTTGCCGCACGTGAAGTGATAGGAAAACGTTCATCTTTCTATCAACTAATTTGATCTTTAATTCCCTGTAAATATTGCTTGTTTCTACTACTTATAGAAATATCATGTCCTTCTATTTTCAAAATAGCATTATGGAACACTGAAGACGCGTTATGCGAAAAGTAAAGCCAAGACTCTGTCTCTCGGTTATCAAAATAATTTTTGATAACTGGTTTCTTCTCACTTGAGGCAAAATATTATTTTAAGGCCTGAAACAATACATTTTGTATACTGGTTACATTTTACGACTAACCATGACAATGACCAATCAAACGTACAGTACCGGTAAAATCAGTACGTATGGTCACCTTATTCCAAGTAGGTACTTTAGTCAAAATGCAATAATCTAAGCTAAGTGTCATCAATAAACACAATGGAACAGTCTATAGAGAAACCCCTACCAAAAATAGTTGTAACTTGCTGGATTTTGTTCATTGTTGGCCAGGTTTGTGACTTAGCTTCGACCATTGTATTTTTGTCACCTAACTATGAACAATTTTACTCACAAGAAACAACTTCATTAAAGGACTGGACCGAAGCATATCAATGGCTAGAATTAAACAAAAAAGTTCTGGAAGTGGGTACTAAATATTACACATGTTCTACTAAATCCAAAGGAAAAAAATATTCAAAAAACACAATAATTCAAGACAATAATTCAAATATTTGTTTATTTTTGTATAGAATGTACAATGTATATATATATTTATTGTACTTAAATTGTAGTTTATTTGTTTCTTTATTTAAAAATAATATTATAAATTTTATTTGGGATTTTATTAAATTTTTGCATACCCCATACTACAGCTGTTAATTAAGTTTTAAAACCCAATATTAAATCATTAAAACTCAAAAATCAAATCAATATAACCAATACTTTTCGCAAACAGCTTACAAGAGTAAAATTACATAATCTGTGGTGCTAGTCAATCAAACTGTCGTTAAGAATCCCTAATTTGTCGTGCTGAATACATATTCTGTCGTGTTAACAATTGTCGTGGGGAATACCAAATTTGTCGTGCTGAGTACATATTTTGTCGTGCACAATTTGCCGTTGATTGTCGGGCCAATATATATTCCTCTATTACAACTACGATAACGAACATGAAGAATAGAATAAGGTGGCGTTTTCAAAAGACCGTTTTTGTGGAAACCATGGAAAATGTAATATTTTCACCGAAAATTGTAAGTTAAGGGGGTTGATGTGTGCACTCTTGACAATCGTACTGAAATAATTATCACTAAAAGGTAATTATTGGGCATATCAAACCATCAAACAAGCAATGGTATACATTTTATTTATTTATTTTTGTGTATGGTTGCTTGTTTGATGGCGGATATGCCAGATAATTACCTTGTACTATTTATATTTCACCGCCGATAAACCAACTTACGTTGAAATAATTATTACTATTATCTTTTTATTGAATAATTTATTCTCACGGGAGTATCTACAACTTTGTTTCTAGAGTGGGACGCCCTGTATTGTTTAATTTGACAATAAATCGCGATAATAATAATATCGTATGGCGTTATCTATCAACGTTGTAAATATTTCTATTGCCGCTCAGTTTTGCCACTTTCTGTCTGTAGCAAACAGCACCAAGATGGGCGTTTTTGCGTGGTTGCTGTCTCACAAACTATTGTTATTTCTTTCCGTAGCTACTGTTGGTCTTTTGGCCTCAACTATCGTCGTTGCTGTTAAAAATACTGATCTCCAAGCCGACTTGGACAATTTAGAGTCCCAATTGGCAGGTACTACAACTACAGACGGTACAACTACAGACGGGACAACTACAGACGGAACAACTACAGAAAACCCAGAAGAGATGGCTGATTATAGACTCCCGACGAATGTTATACCAGAACTGTACGAACTATATCTCTACCCCAAGCTCACCGATGGAACTTACAAGGGCAAAGTTGATATTGACGCTGAAGTTAACGAGAAAACGAATACCGTCAAAATCCATAGTAAAGGTCTGGATATCTCGAGTGTTACCATCGACGGTAATGCTGTTACTTGGACTGAAGCTGAAAAGTACGAGCTTTTGACACTTACGTCGAGTGCTGAGCTTACTGGCCAAATAAAGATATCTATCGAGTTTTCTGGTGACATGAAGAACAGAATTGTTGGCCTGTACCAGAGTACATATACCAATGACAAAGGGGAAATACGGTAAGTCTTTTTATATTATAATATTCTTTAATGTTTTTTTTTATGTAAATTAAGGATTCTACTTTTTAAGTAGTTTTAAGTGAAAATTTTCAATTACGTACTCGTATTTCCAATAATATTTAGTAAATTTTAGTATTTCTTAAAAAGACATATTGGCAATAATAGGTCGTTTCAATCAAAACTATGATGCATTTCAGCTGTATTCAGTAAAAACGGTTACTACTACAAAAAAACCTGTGGCCAGGCACATGACTTTATCATAGTTTTAGCTGCATAAGATTCTATTTGATCGAGATCGATCGTGTTTGCATTAAAATAAGACGAATTAGCCAGGATCTGACAGATATTGACAGTAGGTATTGTCAAAAAATCCGAACAAATAAAATTTGCTCCTACAGCTAAACTATTAATTTTACCAGAAAATGTCGTAGACATTAATTATACAAAATTTCCTCAACTTTAATTTATTATTTAACTGTTTTGACGAAATTACAGAAATGGCGGCTCGTTTGCAAAATCCTTGAAAAATGCATAACAACATTGCTATCCGCACTCGAAATACACATTGACTTTGTAAACACCAAGCTGTTTCAACATTGTTTCACATAGCGTACGTGCGTGCGTGTTTCTCCTCCTCATCGCATTCGCCATGCATTTGCGTGTTGAATTGACGTTTCACAACCGCTAACGTTCTGAATACGGTCAAAAGTTTCAAAATATCCTGGCTACCTACTATTAATACAGACACGATTTCGATCAAATAGAATTTGCTCCTGCAGCTAAACTATTAATTTTACCAAAAAGTGTTATGGACAGAATTATTATAAAATCAATTATTTGAAATTAATTGCATGTCTTTATTTTCTTATTATAAAATATGATGCTCTCATGTTTTGAACTGACTTGTATAGCTGAAACGTTTACCCAACACATAAAAACGTTGTTTTTCTTACGTACTTTTGACGGTTTTCTAAACCTATCGGTCTTAAAAACTGATCAATAAAAAACGAGATTTTATTAAAAACTCAATTCGGTCATCTTTGACCGTGAATAATTCGCAACTCAGATACGATATCGATGGGAACTTTTTAGGTGTTATTTGTAGTACCCAATCTACAATAATTCAGCTGAAAATCACGCCAAATTATACGTATATAAAGTGGAATCGAGATAGGTATTTAGGAAATTTCTGTCGGTGATCTTGCGTTTTTATCGCATACCACTATAGATAAAGTTAATAAAAATCTACCATAAGATGAAGTGTCAACGTGTTATACGTACACATAACCTTCAGAGATTTGCAATCCATAGCCAACGCTGTTCAATACCTACTCATGCAGGAAAGATCATATTTTATTGTTCTACGTTCACTTGGAATTCTAGACGATATTTATCTTAGCAGATTACAATGATTTGAATCTATTAATCAATATTTGTTGAATTATTGAATTACATTATAGCGAGTTGTAGATAATAAATAGACATTTACACAAATAGTGACATTTGGCAAGCTGCAATAAAACAATAAATTTCGTGTTCATCAATTAATATGACATATGGTATCTGTACTATTTTGTACATATAATACTGTTGATAATACATACATATGTAGTTGCAGATAATTTTGGATTAAACCTTTTTTAGACTCATGATGGATTTGATGTCTGAATTATTAAATTTCAAACAATAGGCAATATATAATACTGATAGAACTGACAACTGCAGTAACTAATTACTGACAGCTAAGTAAATTTATTACTGCAGTTCTATTACATATAATTAAACTTAATTAATTATTAGTAATTTATTATTAATTGTGAAATGCTAATACAATTAAATCTGATGTAACGTATGTTGTTCTTTATTAAATGGTAAAAAAATAACAGAAATAATTAGTGACATTCCCGGAGTATATCGTGATCGAAAGGAGTCGAAAAGAAGCAGCAGATTTTCAAATAGAATTAATATGACAAGCATTGAATCGTTTGGAACTAGACTCGCCTCTGCCTGATCGTATCCATAGTCCACATCTACAAAAAGGTAATGTCGGTCGAAGATTATTACAACGTTGAAGTGGATGACGTTTAATTATCATCTTTTGAACCTTGTTGCTGTGTTTTCTGCTATTTCACAAGTTGTAGTGTGTGAAGAAAATTGATCTGGGCGACACTGCTCCATACATTCTGACCGATGAAATGCCGCAGCACGAGAATTGTCCACTTGGTGATTTCAGTTTCCCTTTCAAGTGGCAAAGTAATTGTGGACATTGCAGCAAGCATAGCCATATGTGTTGTCAATGATGCATTATCCAGCTTTATGAAGATTTTTTTTAATGACAAATAGTCTCAGAAACATTCTCATGTTTCCTTACTTGACATTAGTACATTTTCGTTTTAAGCTACTATTTTAGCAATGTAATAACCGTATGTTTCAAAGAGAGTATCACTTTTTGTCTGGTGCGAAATAACTTTTTTTTTGTTTGTATGGTATAAATAAGATTATATGGTCATCAAACTCGCATTTGCATTTATTATAAACAAAATCGGCGCGACTTTAACACATTTTAGTTTACATAACACTTCAGGCATGACATGAGCCGATGAACCTTCGCTTTCTTATTCTTAAGTTTGAGCGGCGTTCATTTAATTCAGTTGGTGTAGTTGCCTCGTACCAGTAACGTTCATACAACGACCATGCATTCTTAGTATGTAAATGATCACAGCAAATTATCACTCACAAATCCCTACCTTATTAAAAACAAGTGGGTGAAAATTATTAAGTGTTCCTTGATAGCAGTTTGTATATCAGAAACACCACGATGTCGACGACAGGTAGTGCTGCTCCATTTAACAGAACACCGGAACCAATAATAAACGTTAAAGTAAAACGCACACATCGAAAATTGATCACGTTTCTTATGAGCTGTTGCATCTTCCTAGCAGTGTTATCTGGATGCCTTTTAACAGCGTTAGTGTTGATAGGAAAACACTACATACACAACAACGATGGTGATAGTGTTATATCTTCTACTATCGTCAAAGACTCGGAAGCACCATCAAATCTTACAGAATTTCGAATCTTCCAATCAATCAATATGCGACCACCACTCACCACTAAGAAACCGAAAAACCGTGATCCAATTGACAAGAACAGCGGTTTGCTTCGCCTTCCAAGGGACGTCGTACCATCACACTATAAAATTCGGCTAAATCCGAACTTGGAAACGGGAATTTTAAAGGGAAAAGTCAATATTACGGTCCACGTATCCAGCCCAAGAAGTGAGATCATCTTGCACGCGTACAAACTGAATTTTACCAAAGTTATGATAACCGAAGTGGGAGATGTGGCGAAAAGAGTGCAGATTAAACAGTTAGTTGTGAACGAAGGTGCACAAGTTCTTATTATTGAGTTGAAATCGCGTATTAGGCCAGGGGATTACTACATCACACTTGGTTACCAAGTTGACATTTCCACGAAGAAGATTGGATTGTATAAAAGTACTTACAGGAATAAATATGGTGAGAAAAGGCAAGTATTGATGTTAGTTTGTCAAGTGTTGGCTTAAGAAATACAGCATTGGTGTCAAAACTCTACCCTGGGGTTTATATCTGATTTAACGTGTTACATCTACAGGTGTCCCCGGATCGAGTTACAAAGAGGAAGAATATGTTTATTACTGCTTTATCTAACTTGTCTCCATTTAAATAATACTCTAATTTTTATAAAACTAAGAATAATTTATGCGCTCTATCACTGGCGCTAATTTGAAACTCATAAAGAGTAGAGAACTCGTCTTGTATTTAGTTATTTTGAATGTTAGTCCTTTATATAATGGATTCCGAAAATGTTATGTGAAAACAAAACGGTAATTCTTTGAAACATAAATCGATTTTTTTTGTGTACACTAAATACGCTTATTATAAAAATAACTGTAAGCCGATATTTTATATCTTTAAAACATCTCAGTAAATAGTTATAAAGCAATGCTTTGTGTGGCAGTTTTATGTCAAGCAATAAATTAAATATTGTATGTAGGTATCGTTTACGACGGCATTATATAACATTATTAATGCGGTTTATTGTTTGTATGCGATAAAACATGAACTTTTGCGGATTGACTTTTAAAAATTTTGGTTACGTTTTAGATATAGAAAACAAACATGACAATTTAAATTTGACAATTTGACAAATCTTATATCGTTTGATGTTTGATAATTACTGTCTTAACTGTATTTTTGTTGGTCTAATTGAATTTTTAACACACATTTCTAATATATGTAAATAGCGCTGTAAATTCATACGAGCACTTTATCGAAAAAGCTACACGCGCCAGTCTAGAGCGATACGAATATCTTTCACTTAAAATGGGCAAAAATAAACACCGCTATTCAACATTTATTCACTTTCAGTTGATTACATAAAACCGTTATAAGACTAATCAAAGTGTGACTTGAAATTAACGCAAGAATTGTATCGAACGTTACATAAATAATATCACTATAGAAAATAAAGACCGAAGTCAACAACTTGGAAAATTGTTTTTATGAAATGTTATAATAGTGACACTTTCTTGAAATATGCGATCTATTATCTTTTAGATCGTTATTTATTATTATCTTATTATATTGTATCGTTTAAAATGACCGTTATAATTTATGGAAAGCATGAAATGCTTTTAAAGTATGCAATTATTACGCAAAGCTATTCACTTCGGAAAACGACAAACCCAGCGGGACTTATGCATTCACTTCTGTTTGGACATTGGTTTGGTTTAAAAATACGTTCACTTCCGGTGAGAAAATCAAATTTTGATTCAAATAAATGTATTGTTAGATGTTTTATTGCAATAAAATGAATGATCTTAGCACCACTAGTACGAGATCGTTGTTTTTGTGTAAAGTAAATACTTGCTACGTTCTTTCTATACTTCTATACTTTCTTTGTTCTCAATGATTTAATGTTCACCACTGCGAAAAAAGAAATTACTTTTTCGATTCAGTTCCCACTTCTAATTTTTTATGAATAGAACCACTATTCACACTTCAATAATAATAGCTTTATTAATAATAGCTCATTTATAACTTCAATACTATGTAATATGCCTCAAGACAAAGAGTGTACTCGCGTTAACGTCTGTTGCCTGTGGCCCATAGTAGCGTCTTAAGATGGGCTTCGAAATGAGCAGGCAAGTCCTGAAGATGCCTCTTGCAACAGAGCGCGAAACGTCGACTACTTCAAAGTCCTCAACGCGGTTTCCACCAGGTGGTTATAAAAAACGTTTTTCTTTTTATTTTGAACAAAACAAACATGATTTTTTTATAAAAATGTTTTTAAACACGAAACAATGTTTTTAAACACTTTCACAAAAAAAAACATGTTTTAAACATGAAAAAAAAACATGTTTTAAATCACCAAAAAAAAAAACATGTTTTAAATAAGGTATAAATTGTATTTTATAAAGAACTAAATTAATCAATTAGAATATATTCTGTAGATATAAATGTTGTAGCACTGAAAACCATCTACAAATTATTGAATTTTTTTTTTGATTGCTTGTTCATTAGAAGGTCTAGATGATAAATAACAGCAGAACATTATCTAACATTTGCTTAAGTATGCACACATTACACACAAAACTAGTGAAGTTTGTCTAGTCACCATCTAGTTTTCCATACACTATTTTCTAAATATCTCGAAAGCATCTGACACAAATAAACGTTCTTTCTATCAAACAAATGCATTTTTATCCACAGAGATACGTTGTAAGTGTTGGAAGTTGGGACTAAGTCCAAAGCAGAAATTTTAAAATATACACAAAATATGCCATCTAAAATTTGATGATTTTTTTTCTCTTGGAGGAAGCAAGTAATTTTTTTATTTTTTAGAGCTATGGCGACGTCCAAATTTGAGCCAACTTACGCCAGGCAAGCTTTTCCGTGTTTTGACGAGCCAAACATGAAAGCTAAATTCCAGATAAACCTTTTGAAACCAGCTAATGACGATAGTTACATTGCCTTATCAAACATGCCTCAAGTGGTACGTAACTTATATCGTTTCGTATGAAAATATTTCCACTAATCGATTGTTCATAGTCGCCAGATGAAGTAACATCAGATGGAGTTTTGGTCCGTTTTCAAGAGAGCGTCAAAATGTCCACGTATCTAGCATGTTTCATCGTCAGCGACTTTGGGTTTACCGAAGATTTTATCCAGATAAACCAGACGTACTCAATTCCTTTTAGAGTTTACGCAACGCCGGAACAGATCAGTAAGACTGCGTATGCGAGGAAGATCGGAAAAAGTGTTATCGAGTTCTATAATGAGTATTTCGGTATAGATTTTCCACTTCCAAAGTTAGGTGCGTTGAAAAGCATGATTGCTGGTTCTTGTTTTATTTATTGGGTTTTTATTTTTTAGACATGGCTGCTATCCCTGATTTTGTTTCTGGAGCTATGGAGCACTGGGGTCTGGTTACATATAGGGAAACTGCGTTGTTATACAGCGAGGAAATAAGTGCAACTGTCAATAAAGTGCGAGTGGCCACTGTTATTGCTCATGAGTTGGCGCACAGTTGGTTCGGAAATCTAGGTAAGTGACAAATTTTCTTGTCTGCTGTATAAAACTTTAATAATAGTAATGTTTATTTGTTTGAAAGATACTATAATAATTAAGGTAAACTCCCCAAATTCAGACAACAGCTAACATTTTGTTACATTTTTAAATGTAGAATTTAATTTATATGGTGCTAGTAACTCTTTCCACTTTTTTAAAAGTAATATTTCTCTTTGAAGATATCTGGCTACTGATTTCTAAAGAAAATGGATAATAATGATTTAATATATTATTTTTTGTAAAATTTAACAATTGCACATTTGCACATACTGCCGACACTAAGCGTACATTTTCATCCGAAGTCAGACACTTGTGGCACATTATTTCGACAAATAAAAACATTCAAGTGAATATAAAAAAAATCTGATGTGGCCAGGTACATGACTTTATCATACAAAATATTTATTATTCTTATTTTAACCAACTGAATAGAAACATTGTCAGAATTTTGGACAGTGTCTGAATTTGGGACATGTACCTTACAATAAATTTGTTTTCCTTAGTACTAAAGTTATGATCTACATAAAATTAACCAACACAAAATAGAAATAGTTAAAATTAATATTGATGTAAATATTGAGCGTTATATATCTTCAATGTTAGTTTATTAGATATTCTTCTTGCAATTGATATTAGTGTATCGTCTGCAAAAAGAAACACATTACAAGATTTAACTGCTGAAGCAACATTGTTTTCAAAACAGAACCTTGTGGTACCGTCAAACTGTTTATGAATTCACTTGACTAATTTTGTCCAATCCTAACCATTTGTCTCCTATTTGTTAAATAGTTTTCAAACCATTTCAATTGTATTCTTTTTGTAATAATTTTCTATGGCAAATTGTGTTAATTAGATGTTTTATGCATATTATAAAGACACATTACTATTAGCATTATATTATCTCAACAAATTTGTTTATTTAGTGTTTATTACTTTTTAATCTGTACTTTGCAGTAACGATGAACTGGTGGAATGACCTCTGGCTAAACGAAGGTTTTGCTACATATATTGAATATAAAGGTATCGAGCATGCCGAAAAAGACTGGAAGATGGTACGTCAATAAACTCAAAATGTCCACACATAACTTAATAGTTGTATTCCCAAATTAACAGAACGTATCTTTTAACAAGATAAATTCTTTTTAAGCATGATTCTGTTACTTTAGATTCTTTTTGTCGACTATTTACCATAATTCTACAAAATCTAAAATTTCCTTCCGTTGACAGATGGACCAGTTTACAATTGCCGATATGCATCCTGTGCTAAAGCTTGATTCAACGGTTAGCTCCCATCCTATAGTGCAATCGGTGGTCACACCTGATCAAATCACGTCGATTTTCGATACTATTTCTTACAGTAAAGGCGCGTCAGTTTTACGAATGTTGGAAGATGCCGTTACGGAAGACATATTCAGGCAAGGTGTTATCAACTACTTGAAGAAACATCAGTATGGCAACGCGGTTACCCAAGATCTTTGGGATGAACTTCAAGATCTTACCGATGTTGCCGATATCACCGAATTTATGAACACGTGGACTGTACAGATGGGTTATCCCGTAGTAACCGTAAAAGAAGAGGGTGATAATTATATTCTAACACAGAAGAGGTATCTTACGGATCAGAACGCTATTGATAATACTGTGACACCATATAAGTGAGTATTCTACTGATTGTATCGGTAATTTTGATGTTACTCTATATTTTCAAAAACGGTGACAGAAATACTGAAACAAATCCCAAATTATTTATTTATGTATGAAGTTTGTAGAATCGTCTGTCATAGTTATACTATTTATTTAAGCCATTTTCATTTTATTCTTATTTATATTTATTTAAAACATTGCTATTTTATACTGCATTTCCACTTTACAGTTACACTTGGATAATACCAATTACCTACATAACAAATGACTCCTCGACATCAACCCTCTTCTGGTTTCCGTCAAACTTAACACAAAGTGGGTTTTTAATAAAAAACCGAACAACGTTAGTTAATACATTTTCTTGTAGTTGAAATCAAACGACCAGCAGACGCTAAGTGGGTCAAATTTAACTACAAACAAGTTGGATACTATCGTGTTATTTACGAGGAAGCCCAATGGAGAACACTGATGGAAAACGTAAAAGACATGGAAACAACCGAAAAGGCACATCTTGTTGAGGAAACCTTCCGATTGGCCGGATCAGGTCATATTAATTACGATATTCCTTTCGAGTTGGTGTCATTCTTGCGTGAGGAAGTGGAATTTGTTCCTTGGAACACCTTCTCCGTAGTTGCTGGAGAACTAAAGACATTTTTGTTAAGTTCGGAACATTACACCAAATATAGGGTTAGTATGAATTAATCTACAATTATAGCAGAACATAATGGCCATTTTATTGTTTAGGAATACATTACAAATCTTGTCACACCGAGCTATAATTATTATAATTGGAGTGAAGATAGCGAAGAAAGTGACTTAACAAAGTAAGCTTATATTGTTATAAATAATCAAACTTTTAGTGGTTAATCTGATAATATAATGTACATATTTTGTAGGAGAGCTCGTGTTCAAATTCTAAGTTTGGCTTGTAGTTTCGGACATTCCGAATGTCTAGAAATTGCTGCGCATAAGTTTGTTGCTTGGTTGGAGAGTGATGACGCCGTTTTGTCCCAAGATTTGCGATCGAATATTTACAACTATGGTACGTTGAAATAATGAAAATATGTTGTAGTTGTTCAGTTGTTGTCCAACGCAATCTAGATTTGGTAATTATTTCATTTTTAATCGAATTCAATAGTTTTATATGGTATACATGGCCCTAGTGTCATGAAAACCAGGACAACATATTTTTTTTCAATGGAATTGCATAAATTTCTGTATATTTTTTCAGTCTTTGCAACTGTTTGCTGATCGTCTAAACATCATTTCTATCATTTGTTTATAGGTATGGCCAACTCTGCTCCGGAATATTGGGATATGTTGTTCCAAAGATTCGTGAACGAAGCTGACGCTGGCGAGAAATTAAGACTGTTAAATGGACTCGCTAACGTCAAAGATACGTCATATTTGACAAAATTAATCGAGTTGGCTAAGACTGACAAATACATTCGAAGCCAAGATTATTTCACATGTCTCCAGTACATCTCGGCTAATCCAATCGGAACTTCAATTGTTTGGGATTATGTTAGGTTAGAATTTTATACTCGCCCGCAAAATAATTGATTTTTGTAGGTTCACTAGACACTCTCTCGGCTAATTTTTGTTTTAGGGAATACTGGCTAGAACTTGTCGATCGATTCACCTTAAACGACAGATATTTGGGTAGCTTAATTCCGTCTATAACATCAACGTTTGCAACGCAAACAAAATTAGATGAGGTAATCGGTTATTATTTTGGTCTTTTCTGTATGATTACTTATTTATTTTTTACAGATCAAGGCATTTTTCGCCAAATATCCAGACGCTGGGGCTGGAGCAACCTCTAGGCTGAAGGCTATAGAAACAGTTGAAAATAATATCAAATGGCTTGCTAATTATAAGACGCAAGTCGAATCATGGCTGGATACCAATGTTAAAATATAATTTGCTTTATATTGTTGTATAATATTATGTGTTAAAAAAATATTTTTAATTAAGAAATTTTTATTGTTGATTTTATTCATTAGAAAAAAATGCCGGATCCTCTAAAACTAATACTGCAAACGTCAAATTTTACAAATTAAACCCACAATTATTGTAAAACAATTTTACTGTAACCAGCAATATGTCTACAAAGAAATGCAGCTCAATTGTTAAAAATCACACTACTGTGAAATTAAAGTATTTTTCTTATGAAATTGCAAGACTATCTTGTAAAATTATGGTGATAATGCTGTTGTTTCACAAGAATATGTAGCTGGAAGATATGAATATTGTAAAAAAATCAGAAATATAGCCGCAGTATCAAATAGTAATTTATTACATTCGTTTTCTGTTCGACAAAAATTGGGATTTTAGCGGAAATTATTGGCACAAAAAAGTTTCTGTGTGTGTGTGTGTGTATGTGTGTACCCGATTTTTGTGACGACGATTCCTGAGAAACTACTAAAGGTATCGGGGCAAAGGTTCATATTTAGAAGTTTCATGAGCAAACTTAGAGCTGAAAAGCTTTTGGTTCAAAAGGGTCCAAAGGAACTGGCTATTTTCTCTTAGCATTTTTCAACGATTTTGCAAATGAGCCGTCATTCTGTAATTTCGTCAAAATAGATATATAATAAATTAAATTAGTAGAGGAAATGTTTTGTTTTATTAATAGTTTAGCTGCAGGAGAAAATTCTATTTGAATGAGATCGTGTCTGCATTAATATAAAGTTAGCCAGGATTTGCCAGATATTTTTATTCTAATGACAGTAGGTAGTGTCAAAGGCTGATTTTTTGACAATACCTACTGTCAATAGCTGTCAAATCCTGGCTAATTCGTTTTATTTTAATACAAACACGATCGATCTCGATCAAATAGAATCTCATGCAGCTAAACTATTAATTTTATATATTGTATGATAAAGTCATGTGCCTGGCCACATCAGATTTTTTGCTATTAGCTTTGGTCACATAATTTTAAATTTCATTTCAGCTTCTGCTTTTTAGGAAAAAAAATTTTTGATTATAATTATATTGTGGTACATAAATAACATAATAAATCAGTAAATATATGTATGTCAATATAGCGAGTGAAAATTGTCGAAAAACAGACCAAATATTTTTTCAAGAGAATTTTTTCGAGTGTTTTAAGGCAGTAATCTATACCTTCTTTATATGTTACTTTACAAGCTACACTACACTAAGCCAAGCAATATCAGCATCATTCAACGCTCCCAAAATAAGCTGCTAAGAAATAAGGGATTTTGAGATGGAATTAGAAACCAACCAAAATGGCAATTTATGTTAGATTAATAGAACTAAATAGTTATCAGACTTAGGTGTTATACACATGTATCTATGAGGTGCTGTTAGTAAAAAATAATACAAAATAGACCACAGTTTCTTAAATAAGTATATTAGAGCCGTTTATAATAAGTTATTTTGTCAGAAGTAAGAAATGCAGTAAACCAAAATATAAACTCTAACCCAGACAAGTGACATATTGAACAACAGATTCTGAAACAGAACAAAAGAAGCAAGTTGCTTAGAAAACAATCGTAATTCCTTAAATTAATTACTTCGTCAAAATGAACTTATAAATATGCAACTTCTATAAGAAATTTTAGTTCTTAGATATAGAAAAGTTATACTGGTACTGATATTAAAACGAATTTTTGTCTGCTTCTATAAGAAATTTTAGTTCTTAGATATAGAAAAGTTATACTGGTACTGATATTAAAACGAATTTTTGTCTGCTGTAGCGCCTCCAAAATTTGCTGTTAACTTCAGTATGTTCCTTAGCTAAAACACAAAAGAAAAAAGTTAAAACTGTCCAATTTCCTTGTATTTCCTCTTACTTTCTCCTGGAATTCTTTCCCCTAGTGCTCTTAACCTTAGTCCACTGGTCTACTTTTGGTTCAGTATAACCATCGTCAGTCCAAACAGATCTTGATTCTATTGGTGGCTGAACAAAACTGCTTGTTGTTGGAACACTTGTAGAACTTACCGCGGCAAAATTTTCATTATCGAGTTGCTGAATATGAAGTCGTTGTTCACCTTTGAAAGCCTTCCTTACCGATGGCGGTTCAACCTTTTTCTGCCTTATTACCTTGTTTTTCATCATGTACTCATTGGGGTCGTAAGTTGGGACAACATCCTACAAGAATTACACAAATTAATCATTGAAACTAGACGGCTAGGCTTGCCAAATTTTTCTTTTCCAATTATGCGGGACTGGCAGTAAAATTATATGAGACTATGAGAAAATATATGAGGTTGCACAATAACTACCAGTATTTTTGACTTAGCATCAACTTACTTATCCCTAGCCTCTACGACTTGAAATATCAAGGCGCAAAATATGATTAATAATTGGAATAAGTTTTATTTAAGTCAAAAATTTTAATAAACTTTTGGATTCAATGAATCAGACACCTCAGTGAACATAAACATTTATGGCTTACCATTTTTAAAGAAACATAGTATAAAATAAGAAAGTCTGCCCTCTGTACCTCATCAGTTTTTTAAATTTTCTAACATCTCGATTTTTTTGTGTTTTCTGTTTCTTGACGCAGCTTTTTATGCTGTTCCTTTTTTACTTCCTTTATTATTTTTCTAGAATAGTTTTATTCTTCTTTATTAACAAATATTCTCCCCATGCGTCAGATATTTATAGAAAAACAGTTTCTTTTTACTTTTTTGGGTGTTTCAGGCCAGAATGTTTTTTTTTGTAGTGGAGATGGCAGGTGTTTAACTTGTAGCTCCAGAATGTATAATTAATACATTCTGGAGCTACAATTAGTATTACATAATGCCGTAATTGCTTTCTGCTGCTAATTGCAACATTCTGTCTTACTTAGTCAAACTTCTCACTGTTAAAGAAGAATATGAAACAATTCTGAGTTGATAACTGTAATGTCAACAAACCGGAAGTCCAACCCGGCAGATTTCTTAATTTAACCAACTAAACAGAAATATTTTGGACTCAACAACGATAGATAATATTTTATGATTTTATACCATGTTATGATTTCACAAACATCTTTACTGAATGTTTAGATGGAGAATACATTCAAAATACTCTGCAAATAACTTAATTTGTTTTCTTTCGTCATTTTTGCAGTATTGTATAAGCAAACGGTTACAAAATTTGTTACCCTACCCAATAAATGCCAGTTTTATCATTTTTAATGATATGAAATCTTTTTAAAATATATGAGATCATGAAATATATCTGGCAACCCTACAGGCAACAATTATAACAGCTATAATAGTTAAATAATTACGTCATCCCAGTTTTCATCAGTTGGTATCTCGTCTGGTTGAGCCACACTGTACATCTTCTCATGTTCGGGGTCCTTAAACGCTTGTTCTTCCCAGTTACGTCGTCCATTACATTCCGTCAAATGGTGCTGAAATAAAACAGAAAGAAAAAAAATATGAAAAATATTTAGTTGGTAGCATATTAATCTTGTTTAACTCCACTCTCGCTATCAAAAGCTATGTTTTATCGTGGAATTACAAAACAATCTTAATAAATATGCATTGTTTTACATTCCAGGATATCAGATAACGTGCGAATGAGTTGAACGATACTTAACAATTTAACAAAACCGAATACATACCACAATCTCGGAGCTATGGACCTTGTGCTCCGCGTTTAGGGGACAAGTGACCTTTACGTTTTTATGATTCTTCTGGCACTTTACGACGTGACCGGCCAATTTCGCAGCCTCTATGCGGTGCGATACCTCAAACGGGCATGTTATCATCGTATCGTGATTGCTGGAATACAAAAAAATATATCGGGGGTTTCTTATATCGGAAACCTAAACGTACTACTAACCCATTTTTTTTTTAAATTAAACTAATGCTTTATTTATGTACGCAAACATTTTGCTTAAGATATAAAAAATAGAAAACCTACCTTGCGGAGTACATTATAACAATTTTTCAACGAGACACTTGAAGGACAAACTAAAATTTTGCGGTTTCTACCGTGACAGTTTCTATTCCGTTTCTACTTTGTAATATGCTTGTAATCTACAATATTGTCCGAATTTATTCGGTTTCACAACGTTCACAACCTGTTGACCTGCTTGTACCGTTTGTAATACATGTACGATGTACGTACTCATACTACTCATATACGTACTTAACGTTGAAGGTTGGTAGCGCCGTATTCTGGAAATCTACTACCTAACTTCATGACAAACCTTAAGTTATAAACAGATAAAGTTATAAAACCACATTCCCTGCTATTCAGAACAGCACAACAGAACATCGTGAAACGTCAAATTGCCGAAAAAACTAATAAATAATCCAAAATATAAATAAATAAAGTCCAATAATGGAAGAAACGGATCCAATAACTGAAACCAACGCCTCAAATGGTATATTACATATTTTCCAAAGAATAAGTATTGTCTTTCAACAGCAGATCAATTCAATAAAAAAAATTTTATAGTAACGAGATCCATTCTGGAAGATTACGGGTGGTACCTTTTGGGTTTTGCTGTCCTCATTGGATACATATATTCGAAATTTAAGCCCACAATAGATGAATATTTTGCGAAACGAAGTGAACGTGAATATAGCGCTAAATATCACAAAAGTACGGGCTAGATGTTGTAATTTAATAGTTAAAGTTGATGTATATTTATTTTTAGATCCAGATATATTAGTTGACCGTTTAGTTGGTCAGCAAAATCGTGTACTTCGGTTACAGGAGGAGTACGAACGTAAAGCTGAAGAATATAAACATAAAATGCAAGAGGTATGTAATGCTCCAATAAATAGTTATAATATGTTTGCGATAATTTTGATGATTTTGTTTATATTGCTGTGAAAATATGATCAAAATTGGTGAAAAATTATGTAAGTTGTGGAAAATCAAAGTTTAGCTATAGTGTGTCGTTGAGTTATAGTAACAATTTTTTTAGAAAGAGGAGAAGAGACGTCAGGAATTATTGCAAAATGCTGGAGGAAGTGGATCGAAATTAGGAAATGGTTCTTTAAAACCAGGTATCTCGTTTTTACACACTAGACATTTATTTTATTTTAATCCTGAGCTAAAATATTTTTTTTTTTAGACTACAACCCATTGATGGGCGATTCTAGTAGAACATACAAACCGGTACGGAAGAGTCCCTGCAGTGGTGGTGGTTGCGGAAAATAATAAAGCATTCCAAACTAACAAGAAAATATATATAATTTTTTACCTGGGATTTTGGTGCTAATTTCTTATATCTGAAGGAAAATCTATTCTAACTGTATATTAAAACTATAATGTAATCATCATTGTATAATAAAAGAAACACGTTTGTTTTCCATTACATTTTTATTGACTTAACCTTAAATTAATACAACGAGACCTTTGTACTACAAAAGCCCCTGTCTTTTAAGATCCTCGTAAGTCTTTCTATTGACCACGTTTCCTTGAGAATCCTCATATTCCTCTTCAGTTTCTGGCTGCCAACGTTCCCCTTGCTTCTGTACTTTTAATTTCTCCCATACTAAAAAAAAATGCATTGAAAAATCTCAAAATAATCGAAACGTGTTAAAATATGACAACTTACGAGCTAGAGCATCTTCAATCTGGGTGACATTTGCAAAATGGGCGGTATTCGGTATTCCCAGGCATCGCATACCGTGGGCGTGCCTCCATTCTGCAAAATGACGTTGGAATGCCTTCGGACCTTTATATATATAATTGCCGCAGATCTCGCAATTGTAACTTATGTTTAACCCATGCAATTTGTATAACCAATACGGGATAGGCTGTAAATTAAAATATAACATATACAGTAGGTCCCTGGATCTAGTTACAAAGAGGAAGATAACTGTTTATTACTAATATTTCAAATTAAGATATGTAACTATAAAAGCCAAATTTTATTCATTAAATATGTAGTATGTAGTAATTAATTTTTTGATACTGTTCTGTATTAACTATAAAGAAGCTGAAAAACAAACTATATGAATGCATTAGATTCCTTTCAAGAAATTAAATAATTATCCCTTGAAAAAGAGTGTTACAAATTGCAATTAGTAATTTGCCATCACCCGCTCACCATTGTGACTGAATGGTTAAATTTATAATTTCCTTCTTTATTTATTTCCATTTTTTATGCAGAGATATGGTTAAAAAATCAGTAATAAAACATATTTATCGTATGTTTAAATAATGGGACACATTTATGAATATATACCATTCTTTATATACAATATACCTTTCCGTCCCAGCCTAAAGGTAGATTTTTCGGATTGTACGGCACGTCATCAGCATCGTCTTCCAAATCTTCTTCTTCACTTTCTTCGTTTTCGCTGTCATCGCGTTCTCCATCCGTACGAGCCTGTTTCCTCTGAACATTTTCCTTTGTAGCAGAACGCTGAGCAGACACAATTTCCGCTAATCTAAATCGTAAATTTTATTGTTATTTGAATTACATTTAAATTATTTTTACTGTTCAACACTTACTTGTAAACTTGTGCCTCTAAGCAAGCTAGTTCCATGTTTCTGTACTGCTCCTTCTCTTTACTGGCTTTCCCGACTTTTTTTGCCAACAAGGAAGGATCCAAGGAAGTCAAACCTTTCGTGGAAAACAACCTTTGAGCTCGTTCTTCCAAAGTACTGCAATAAAGATTACTTTAATATATTTTTTAAACATTTAATTTTTTTTATACCCTCCACATTTTAAACCCAACGCCATCAGCGCTGATTTTAATCTATCCAAACCGAGCGAGGCTAACTCCTCCCAGCTCGAGAAAGCGGATAGTTCGAGATGAGCCCCTACGTTTGTCAGAGCCGAACCAGCTTCTTTCTAAAATTAATAATTTTAAACAAAATATATCAATTTTATTCTTTAGGTTTCTTACAGGCCAGCCTGGAACAGTCCCCGATTCCCACATACGTTCAACTTGTTCTACTTCGGCTTCCAAGACGATGTCAACATCCATAAGCGGTTTAATACGTTGTACAAACCATGTTAAGTACTCAATCAGCGTCAATAAGTATTTCTTGTATTCTCCGGATTTACGTTCCTTCGGGATGTCGTATAACTGATCGAACATACCTAAATAAGTGATATAATCGACTTTCTACAAACAAGAAAAAACATGAAAACATTAGAAGTGGGATTACCCAAAATTTTCTAACCTCTATGCCTTTCAAATTTATGTATTTTTCGTAGCATTCGTGTAAATCCAAGTACTTCCCGTAACCTTCCTCGTCGGAGAACTCTACCAAATCTACGGAATTAAAATTTTAAATAAAAATTTTATACATAACCTCAATTTCTTTTACTCGACATTTCTTCCGTTGGGTTTTCTCTCGCTTTAGCTAATTCATCGAATTCAACGGACATGGGAATACTTATCTAAAACAAAACAAATTAATTCCGATAACTTTTTCTAATAACCGATCATAATTTGATTACAATATTACAAACAAAAAAAAACAAAAAGCGCTGAGGTATATACCTCATTTGGATGTTTCCGGTAAAAATCCTTAATCTGCTTCAACCGGCTATAAAATTCTTGAAACTCGTTTGGCCCCGTCAGAGAAGCAACTTCCGCTTTTCTTTGACCATCCTTATCTTCGTATAATTCGACCAAACGCT
Organism: Melinopterus prodromus; assembly: GCA_964023965.1. Taxonomy (NCBI): domain Eukaryota; kingdom Metazoa; phylum Arthropoda; class Insecta; order Coleoptera; family Scarabaeidae; genus Melinopterus; species Melinopterus prodromus. The sequence continues at coordinate 1,971,531 of OZ030398.1, read as the reverse complement.
CCGTACTCGTCAAATACTTATCCAACAGATACTTTAATCGGTGATCTGAATTTATAGCTTCTCTATACTGAAATCATAATACGATTCATAACAAAACATCTTTGGTAGGTTTTATAAGAAAAATAAACATACACTGATCTTCTTGTGGAGCATTTCCTTCACCATAGTGTCTACTAATCTTTCTCGTTCTTCATGATACCTCCTCTGCTGTTCCAATATCGTTTCCATATTAGAAAATTACTTTTAATTGGCCACAAATGATAGCAAACACAACAAACACGGTCTCAAACGAAGACAAAGTTTGGTTATGTTGGTTTACAATAGATTTACGAAGAACTGGATGGGTATTCACTGTATTCTTCAAACACTTCAAGTTGAGAAATAATTATTATCCAAAGAATTGTGCGCGTTATTAGGAAGGAAAGTCATAAAATATTATAATAATGCAGTATCGTTTCAAATAATTGATTATGTTTGAATTTTTAGCACGATATTCGCGTTATATGTCTTTAAAAGTACCATCCATAATTGCATACACCTATGAGTCTATCCTGGCGCCATCTACTGTGAAATTAGCTATGTATGAGTACCTGGAGAATTTACCGTCAAAATTTGTGCATGACAGATAATACAGTGATAAATAAACCAGTCACAATTTATTATGGATAAGCAAAAAAGTATGGAGTTATTGAATATGGAGAGCGGAAGTTATCATAAGAATATAAATAATCTAGATGGTTTTATTACAGATTCAAAGTCAAGTTCACTGAATTCAAAACCAGAAACAGTACGTTATCTACGTTTTCTTCATTTTGCAAATCTAAAATGTTGTTTTTTCTGTGCAGCCTAGTTGGGGTAAGACATCTCCAAGCAAGAGTTACTGTTCCTCAAGTTCAACCTCGACAGAAAACGTGGTTTCTACGTTAGAACGGAGAAAAAATCCAAAGGTACAATGTTTATGAAGCGTTTCCTAGTATTATTTGGATGATTTTAGGTTGTCGCTGAAATGCAGAGTCAGAGAGCAGATGAAATACCGCTGTTGCCAGGAGAAAAAATTTCTGAACAAGCCCGTGACGTTACTTACCTGTGCCCCTATAATGGTCCATCTCGCGGTGTTTTAACTGTTACAAATTACAAACTCTACTTTCGATCTATGGAGAAGGATATTAACAATATCATTGACGTACCATTAGGTGTAGTAAGTATTTTTAGTCTTTTAAGCAGACTTTTTTTTATTTAAATTGATTTTATAGGTGTCGCGTATCGAAAAAGTGGGTGGTGTCTCGTCTCGTGGTGAGAATGCGTATGGCATAGAAGTATTTTGTAAAGATATGCGTAATCTAAGGTTTGCGCATAAGCAAGAAAACCATTCCAGACGTGATATGTTCGAACGTTTGCAACAGTATGCTTTTCCTTTATCGAACAAATTGAAGTTATTTGCGTTTGATTATTCTGAATCATTTCCGGAAAATGGTTGGACTGTATATGAGCCGATAGCAGAACTGAAGCGAATGGTAATTTATTTACAAATTTTTTCCGCTCTCATAGGCAATAAAACGTTATTAATTTGCTTAGAAGACGAACGCGAACTTCAAAATCTGGTAGCCATAAGTGCTAAAGAAATAACATCAGAACAAAGATTAGATCTTTTTATTTATTTCTTTTCTTACTTTACAATCTTGTATTTCTAGTTTTAAGTTATTCTTATTCTCTCTAATTCTATCGCATATTTTGTTATTTTTTTTATGGAAGCGCTGGCACATCTTTTAAAGAATGCAGTAAATGTTGCAAAAACATTAAGTGAACAAACTTTCAGCATTATTATGAGGGATTAATGTAGTAAATATTTTCAAAGTCGGGCTTTTTCTAGTAATAAATAGTTTTCTATTCACTAAGCAGACTCATAAATAAACAATTTACGGAAACCGTAATAATTAAATTTTCAACTTAGACCTGGACGTTTTCTTTTTTAGTTAATAGATTACCTGAAACTAAAACTGCTAACAAACTTATTTTTTAGGGTATAAATAATGATATGTGGATTATTACGAAGATTAACGATAACTATGAGATTTGCGATAGTTATCCTGCAGTACTGGCTGTCCCTGCTCAGGTTACCGACGATGATATACGGGGTGTTGCAAATTTTCGCAGCCGTGGTAGGATTCCTGTGCTTAGTTGGATACATTCAGAGTCCCAAGCTACGATAACCAGATGTTCACAACCTTTAGTTGGGGTAATGAATTATTATTATTTTCGTAGCATGTATGATAACCATTGTGTGGATAAAAGTGTATGTAGATACTAGGGATGCCATCTTTAAAAAACTTGAAATGATTGAAATGATTTAACCTCGGCACGTAAAATAGCATTTTTAAATTCAAGATTTTTTTTTTAAGGCGCGTCTTTTTAAAGACCTTTATCAGAAAACAATTACAGCATTTCTAGTTTTTTTAAAATAATATTTAGCTGTTGGTATCAAACTTTATTAACATTTATTAAATTTGTATTTAACAAAAAATATTTGTATAATTTACATAAATTGTTAAAGCACAATTTTGAAACATTAATCAATAAACTTTTGAGTGTACAACGGAAACATCTAAATCCCCAGGTAGAAATTGTGAATTGTTTTTTGGTTGTGAGAAACTCGGTGACAAAAATGAACAGAAAACATTTTAGCATTACGAAAGTAATGAAAAACGGAGTCATTAGCTTTTGTCTACTGAGTCAGATATGAAAACAACGCAGATAATATTATACAGGCTCATGTATTAATTATATACATAGTATAATTTTTTTATAAATTTATTAGGTTAGCGGAAAGAAATGTCGTGACGACGAGAGATACATATCACTGATTATGGACGCAAATGCTCAGTCAGATAAAATGTTTATAATGGACGCCAGGCCCAGTGCAAATGCAGTCGCAAATAAAGCAAAAGGAGGGGGGTCAGTAGTAAAAAGAAGTCGCAAAATTTTACTGACGTCGTAATTTTCGTAATTTTCAGATACGAGTCGGAGGATGCGTACAAAAATGCCGAACTAGTGTTCCTAGATATTCACAACATCCATGTCATGCGTGAGTCCTTACGAAAACTGAAGGAATTGTGTTTTCCGAACATCGAAGAGAGCAAATGGTTGTCGGGTTTGGAGTCTACGTACTGGCTGAAACATATTAAGTGTATTTTGGCTGGTGCTGTACGAATCGTCGACAAGGTAGTTTATCTGGAATTTAAAAATTGCATTTTTTTGTAAATTGTTTTAATTTCAGGTTGAAAATCATAAAACTTCAGTATTAGTTCATTGTTCCGATGGCTGGGATAGGACTGCACAATTGACAGCTTTAGCCATGCTTATGCTCGATCCGTATTATCGTACCATTCGAGGATTTGAGGTGCTCGTAGAAAAAGAATGGCTGTCTTTCGGTCACAAATTTCAACAGGTATTTAGTTTGACATTACAGCGTAATTAGAAATAACTTTTGTTTATTAATAAATCTTCTTTATTATCAGAGAATAGGGCATGGGGATGACCACCATTCAGACGCCGATCGGTCACCGGTATTTCTGCAATTTATTGATTGCGTCTGGCAAATAACGCAGCAATTCCCAAACGCTTTCGAGTTTAACGAATACTTCCTGATTACGATCTTAGATAATTTGTATTCATGTCGTTTTGGGACATTTTTATTTAACAGCGAAAGAGAAAGAGTCCAAGAACGTAAGTAAAAGAATAACTTGGAAGAAACGAGAATTAAAATCAAATGTTTTAGGCGTAAAAGAATTGACAGTCTCTTTGTGGTCGTATACAAATAGCCAACTTGATTTATATTTAAATCCTTTGTACTGGGCAAACACGTTGCAGCAACAAGTTTTGATTCCGATAGCAAGTTTACGCCACATAAAATTATGGAAGGCGTATTATTGCCGATGGAATCCGAGCATGAGAATCCAGGTAAAAATATTAGTTATCTCATATTTTTGTGTTTTATGTTATAAATTAATATTTATAGGACCCTGTGTACCAAAGAATTCGAGAATTACTGCACCAAAAGGAACAATTTATGAAACAAGTGGAAGAATGTCGAAAGGAACAACAATCTCGACTGTCAAAAGCTAATTCCGCATCCCCCTGAGGCAATTTATATAGTATTCTAATATATTTTACAAATTATATGGATATAGATTAATTTTTATATTGTATTATTAATGTTTTTCTGCAATAAGCGATTGTTTATTTATGTACGTACCCTAATCGAATAAAATAATTCAAAAATTTACGTTGTGGAAAGTGAAATATCCCTAGATTCGTCAAGTTATTTGGGTTCAACGGTAATAGATGGCGCTAGCAGTCGATGTATATTCTGACGTCACATATTGATCAAAATCTGCCGTAGTCGGCGTACGCCATTTTGATTTAAGTGAAAAAGTTTACAATTGTGCTAAAGTGATTGTAAAATCTGTGATCATCCGTCCTATTATAGGCACACAAGGAATAATTTATTGTTACTTACGGTTAACCCATCAGGACGGACCAAGGTACGCCGATATTTACCAATCCCTTCGACGAATAGTTTAGATTTCGAACGATAATGTTTTTGTCCACCGTCCAAACTATTCTGTTGTACCGTTAGGCGAAAATTCGCAGTTGTTAATAGCGAGGCCGCGGAGAATACGCGGCAATTGCGTAGTATTCGTGTGTTTCGTTTTAATTATTAGACGTCTCAGTTATATATTTGTTAAAAGTCACTTTTGGCAGGACCCAGGGTAGGGCAAGTTCATCTGCATGTTATGCTTACTTACATAGTTCTTTGTATACTCTGCCTATAGTATTATAGTAACTCTTATCTATTTCTTCGTAACATCTCATCACAGTTAATCAATAAATTCCAATTCGTATATTTCGGGCAACACGTAAATGTGATAACATAACAATAACATTGTTCATGTCACATAAATAACATTGCACTTCTCAATTTCGAAATCACAAGACATTGAATATTTATGAAGATTTTGCTGTGTTTCGAGTGTAGTACTTGTAAGATCGTATCTTAACGTGGTGTGTCTTGTTAATCGCTTGTCTTATTTTGTAGAAAAAGGGTTCGTTCGCTGGGTTCTGGGAATCTAAATGGTTGCGTGCAGACAGCATGTCTACTTTGCCAGGTTTGGCCTCCAAGGCGGAGAAAGGAAAATCGAAGTTTCAGTCATTAGACATAAATAATCTCTACAGGGTTAGCCGAGTAAGTATTTTTGTCGTTGAAATTATGCTTGTGTCGTTTGTTTGAGGTTAATTTTGTCTGTTTAGGGCGAATCTTTGGAAAAACAGCAGCAAAAAAGTACCCTTCCGTTTAAACATGGCATGCAAAGTCTTGGTCGTGTGCCAAGCGCTAGACGTCCCCCAGCCAATCTTCCTTCAATAAAGTCCGAACATAGTGGGACCGACGCAGCAGTTTCTCTAGTACCTTCAGGTGGGCCAGGATGGGGCAAGCAAGATTCTTCAACTCCTTTGACCACAACTACTCCTCAAACCGTAAGTAGAACATTTTGTATCACTATCTCCTCGTCTTTATTTTTTGGCTGGTAAAATGTCATGTGTGATGATCACGAGCAAAAGTAGTTACGATAGAATTTTTGTCATATATGCCTAGCTCACAGATAATTACCTAATTAATCCTGAATATTACTGCTTTCTATCAGTACTACTTTACTCAGGAGAATTTTGGAAATGTACAGGTTTAGTTATTTTGTTGAGCTTCTGAAATGTTCTTATTTTTACTTTGTGTGATTTCAAACAAAGTAATTACGATATTCGTTATGAATTTGCTGCTTGTGTGATTACGAGCAAAGTAATTGAGATAGATTATTAGTAGATACGCCTAAGATCCTGCAACGGGCATATTTTTGGGAAATAATTAAATATCTCAGGAACTATTCACGCTGACAGTTAGCAACCTATACGGTTGGATAAAGAAATTTATTAGTATTGATATAAAAATAAAATATACCATTTATATTCCATTTAACAAAATGTACATACTTTCCGTCACGCCTAAATGCAACACCCTGTATAACTAAAAATAATTTTACGTTATAGAAATTGGTGAGTCAAACAAGTTCAGTGTTAAACATTTTTTTCTTTCTCTAAAATTTTTTTCTTTCTCTAACGATTTGGTAGCTATAGACCGCCGGGATACTAATAACTCACCCTGTATACGCAAAGGTTGCAGATAAGTTAGATAATTAATCCTGAAAATTACAGGTATAAATAACAAAATCACTACTTTATTCAGGAAAATTATGGAAATATAGAGTTTAAGTATCTTTTAGCTTGTGATAATGTTATGGTTTTGCTTTATGTGTGATTACGAGGAAAGTAGTCACGATACAAATTTTTGCAGATAAGTTAGATAATTAATCCTGGAAATTACAGCTTTTTGTCAGTCCTATTTTATTCAAGAGAATTTTGGAAATGTAGAGTTTAGGTATTTTTAGGGTTGTTATGTTTAAAAGTTTGTTTTAAAGCAGTGTTTAAAATATGTTTTGTAACAAATTTTTTGTTTTAAACTTGTTTTGAAACAAATATTTTGGTTTAAACATGTTTTAAATGTTGTGTTTTAAACTACCGAAGTTTGAACATCTTTTGTTCTTTTCATAAAATATAGTAATACTATCAGTGGTAGCAAGCAAAATAAGGAATGAAAAGACGAAGATTAAAATTCTTACAAATAAAATAATTGCGTGATTTAAATCATGTTTAAAGCAAGTTTTGTTCTGTGTTTAAAACATATATTTTTTTTGTGAAGTATTTAAAAACATTTGATAGCTTGTTTTATTTGAAATTAAAAAAAAATGTTTGTTATAACAACCCTGGGCATTTTCTAACTTGTGTTACTACTTTACTTTACTATAGGAGTTATTATTATATACGCCTAGGTCACAGGTCTACACTGCCGGTAGACTATATCGTTAACATAGCTCATCATTTTCTTGTTTATACAGGCAACAACACCGACCAATTCGAACGTGAGCAGTCCATCCGCTACGAACACATCTCTGACAGCGCACCAGGCCGCCATAGCGATCCCCGTCACGACGACCGTACCTCCGCCCGCGAAGCACGCCACCGCTGCGCCGGCTGCCGCCGCCGACAAGTCATGGAGCGCGGTCATGTCCAGCAGCGACCTGCTCCATCCGCCGCCATACCAGAGTCCGCAGTTCCAGCACGAGTTCCCGAGCCTGAGCGCCGGCGATGGGGCAGCGCCGCGCCCTGGCACCATCGACACCCAGTACGGACCCGGTCCAAGCCTGCGTCCGCAGACCGAAGGTTCCTGGATGCAAGGGGGTTCGCGCGCAAGCGCGGCAGATGGCGGCCCGCCGCGGAGCAGCTCGGTCCCGCTGGGGGCGCCACCGCAGCTCTCGGCCCAGGTCGGCCTCGCCCACCAACCGCTACCGCCACAGTATCAAGGAATTTTACCAGGATTTGTAAGTATACGTATTATTATTTTTTGTTGTTGTTATTTTGAAAAAATCTAAAGAAAAAAAATTTTTTTTGAGAAGTCATTTTCTCTCAATTTTCTTTCATTCTCTCTTATAAGAATGATGTTATCTTCTTTGTTTTTTATGTAGATGTTCAGAGGTAATGCAACTTCTAACGGACATGGAACTGCAAACATTACAAATATTCCTGCCTCCGTGATGAGCGCGAACAGAAGTCGCGATAATCGTTCGGCGCCGGTGCAGAGACCTGCCGATTCGGACGAGCTCGCTCGCAGGCCCATCATAAAGGAGGAGGATCTGAACCGGATGGACGACATGACCAAGGACATGGGCTGGGCGGCGCAAGATGAAATTGATTACAAGTAAGTAATTTTATAATCGCTGCTTTGGTATGATTTTGGTTTTTGTGACAGTACGAGGCAATTTGATATAAATAGAGACGATCATCATACATGTATTTGTCCAAAATAAACTATTCTTTTTTCTTATTAATTTCCTATAGCCAAAAATTAGCGTTCAGCGACGACGAAGGCGGCGCCACACATCCACGTCGCTCGAGGTCCGAAAAAGACTTGGCCAAATCGGACGGTCGATACCACGACTCGACGGACCAAAAAGCGTGGAGCAGGTCGCCGGCCATGAGCAGAGAGGAGGAGATCTTGGCTCAGAAGCGTCGCCAGCAGCAACAGGTGATCGTCACGGCCGCAGAACGCGCGAAACAAAGGAAGGAGGAAGAGGAGAAGAAATACCTGGAGGCGAAGTTGAAACGCGAACAGGAAGAAGAGTCTCAGGGCGCGATAACGCAGTCGCAGCAAACTGTCGCAGCGGCGCCATCTGCAAACGAGTGGGAGAAGGAACAGAACGACGTGAAGAAACCGCACGAGCAGAATTCCGACTTTCGGCAACTGACGTCGATTGAGGGTAGGAATTTCGTGCGGAAGGATAGCAGGAATAGCGACAGGAGCGACCGGAATGAGAGGAGCGATCGGAACGATAGAAGTGACCGGAACGAGAGAAGCGATCGGAATGACAGAAGCGATCGGAATGAGAGGAACGATCGGAACGATAGGAATGACCGTAGTGGATCTGGGTAAGTGTTATCGTAGAATTTCTGGGCGTTTAGTTATAATTCAATGTTGTCGGTCGAGGAAAAGAAAATTTGTTAATTTCTGGTAAATATTTTTTGTTATTTTGTAAGAAAAACGCCTTTTTTTATAGAATTTGAATCTGATACAAGAATTTTTGGGAAGTTTTTTTTTTTAAAGCAGTGCTAAAACGTACAAATATAGAAAAGCTAAGCTAAGCTTGTTTTTATGACAGAAAAAGGTGTGCCATAAAACCTACTTCAGTAAACACGCGTTTTAGGAAACGCTGTAGAAAACACGCGCGTCTGTAAAAGTGCATCATACAATACGCGCTTTATGAAACTCGGTTTTAAGAAATGCTACCGTAAGGGTGGATACACATATCAGACAAGTTGTAACAAAACACGTTTAGACAAATCAAAACATTTGTGCACAAATTAAAAATAAGCGTCCCATCTTCCTTTACAGCTACTCCCGTCAGATGCAAAACCTTCCGCCACGCCTTCAGAAGAAGCAGCAATTCCGGAACAACGCGAGCCCTCAACCTCCTGCCTACCAGCAGTACGAGGGCCGATACAAGCCGAAGGGCAAGACCGACTGGGAGGGCAGCGACAAGGAGCACGACGACAAGAATAAATACACGCGTCAGTATTCGGATTCGAGCCGGAAGCTGTCGGAGAGTCGCTATAGCGACGACGGTCGCGATTGCCGCGACTTCGACTACAAGAAGGAGGAGGTCTACGGGAAGCGCGATAATAAGTTCGACAAGAAGGACGACGACAAGTACGGCGCGGACACTATCAGCAGGCAGAGCAGCGACGAGTGGCACAGCGACCGCCTCGAGAAGTTCAAGGAGGAGAAGGTGGTCGCCGATCGTTACGACCGACCCCAGAGGCCGGACAGTCGCGACTCGAGGCACTCGCGCGAATCCGAGCCGCATCTATCGTGGTCGGAGAGCATGAACGACGAGAGGAAACCAAGGGTACGTACCTAAGTGTTGATGTTTTGAGTAAAGAAAAAACAGTTGGGCGAATCCCACTTCTGATGTTACACCAGATGTAATATTATGAACTCTACAGAAGTATCAGATCAATATCAGTATATGACAAGTGAAAACTGTGTCTGGTATGCTTTTTTTGTGTCTAGTTTTTGAGGGAAAAAATGACTATGGATTTTTTAGTTTTTTCAAAAACTAGCCTCAAAAAAAAATTTCTTCCTTCCGATTCTACAGAAAAGAGCATACCAAAAGCAGTTATCACTTGTTAGATTTTGTTTATTAAAATCTGAAGTAGGATTCGCATGATAGATTATTTCTACTAAATCCAAAATTCCTGTAAGAGTAATCACCTATATCTCACGATTATTTCATTAGGTCCCCGGGCCGATAACGAAAGAAAAGATCGAGGCGGACGAGAAGCAGAGCGAGAAACGTAACCTCACTCAACTCAAGAAGGGCAGCATTCCGGACAAGAAGGACATCATCGAGGAGAGGGAGGAGAGTAAGCAGCAGCAACACAAGGAGTCGAACATTTGGAACAAGCAATTGGAAATATCGAAATCGTGGGCCGATGACGTCAGCCAGGAAACAAAGGACCCGAAGGATCACTCTAAACAGGACGACTTTGACAAAAAACTGGACGATGTAAAGGCCCATCCAGGTAGAAATCGGCCCGCCAACAGCAGGGCACAGCAGGGTTGGGAACGTTCGTCGAATATGGTTTATCATGGGTACTATAAGAAGGGTAGCAGGGGGTCGAGATCGGGAAGGCCCTCGTCAAAACTCGGAGAATTCCACGGGACGGACTCGGAGGAATCTGTTGAAGAGCAACTTGGCAGCGAGAGCGGGAAGGAGGCGTGCCAGAAGAGTCCAAAGCCCGTTCGGAAGATGGATAAGGACGAGAGGAACAGGGACTTGAAGGGTGATAAGGCCGTAGGCGATCGGAAGCCCGAGAAGTATATGGAGGGCAGGAAGGAGGCGTACGAGCCCAGAGGTAAGGTTCTGTTTATTCGTAGTAACTTAAAAGAGCTTCGAGGAAAACTTCGAGCGTCCAATAGCTGCTAGATCTTTCAATTACCAATAATTAGACGTACGAATGCAATGTTTTTCAATTTTTTTCAGGTGAACCATCGAGACATGGTCGCGGGGGTGGAAACATCCGCGGCAGAGGCGGCCTGAGTAAACGAATCGATGGCTACGGCCCGCCACCGTCCAAGTCCCCGTTCAGCCATTCCGATGAGAAGGACAACAAGAAGCAGTCCTCGGAAGACGTGCACTCGGAAACGTCTGTTTACGACGAGACTATCTCGTCGCAGCAGGCTAATGCCGGTGTTATAGGCAGTGTAAGGCGGGAGCAGCCCTCTTCTCATCTCCGTAACGATAAGAAGGGCGAAGACAAATTTGATAGGAACAAGCCCAGGCGCACCATCGTCGATACAAAGAAACCTATAGGAAGCAAACCACGGAAAGATGAAAATGGAGGGGATACCTCTGAGCATTCGGACGATAGTGCCAACAAGAACAGAAATAAGGTAGCTACAATTGCAATTTATTCTGGAGAGTTTTTAAAATGTAGAATTTTGGTATTTTTTGGTTGGTTAAATGTTATGATTTTGCTATATGTCGGATTACGATCAAAATTGTTGGGATGGAACTTATTATATACGCATAGTGTCATAAATGAATTGTGTAATTAATACTGAAAGTTACAGCTTTCTATCAGCTCTACTTCATTCAGGAAAATTTTTGAAATGTAGTGTTTAGGTATTTTTTAGCTAAAAAATTTTATTGTGCTTCTTGTTGATTACAAGCAAGGCAGTTGGGATAGAATAGGATAGATAAATTGGGCAATTATTCCTGAAAACTACAGCTCCTTATCGTCTCTACTCTTTTGCTTTTACTATTGTTTACCTAAAAAATTTCTTACTTTTCCGTTAGATAACACGGCAGGGTCAGGGTCAGCCACAGGGATTGCGAAGAAATCCACCTCCCAGAATGACCACCGAGAAACGTACTACCGGATTTGGTGTCGGTCAACAACCGACCGTTCGCCAAAATTCGAACGGTAGCTTGAGACCGCAAATTAAAAAAGACGAGAAGCCGCATGAGCAGAACACCCTCTGCGATGCTATTGCTGGTATTTCTTTGATTGCCAAGGAGAACGACGACCAGAATCTGGAAGGCCTTGAGATGGATGAGAAAATTGCCGATTGTGACGGTTTCCAGGAAGTGAAGAGTAAAAAGAACATTAAGGGGAAAATTGAGGAGAAAGTCAAGCCGAAGGTTGACCTTTCCGTGAAGAGTAAACCCAAACCTCATGGTGAGTACCTTTGGATAGATTTGGATTTTTTTGGTATTTGTAGTTAGTAAAAATAGACTTACTTATTCAAATCGATGGCCTAGCTGCAATAGTCGTATTATCATGGTTAAAACATAGGTGTGTGTTGCAGCTACACCATCAATATTTCAGTACTATTTTTTTTACAATTAAGTACTTTCTAACTAACATTGTCCGATTCCTATTGTTTTTTAATCAGATATTCAATAATATTAGCTGCTATGTAATAAAACACATTAATTCTCCAATTGCTGTTCTCTGTTCAGGTGGATACATCTCGCAGCAACAAATAGCCAATATACCATCGCTGATGGACACACCCGTAAATCCCCCAGCTGTTATACCACAACCGCAGCAAAACAAGAACCAATACGACCGATCTCGTCATAAACTACCTCCGCGTTTCGCAAAACAGCGAGAAAACAACCGGCTGCAAAAAGCGCAGATGCAGCAACAGCACGGCATGTGCGATATTAACGAACTGAATAAAGTCAACCAGAACATGAATCTGTACACGATAAAAGACGGGACTCCAAACATGCCGATGTCGAACGCCTGGGAAAAACCGTTATCGACGCAGTTACGAGTTGAGCAGGAAATGGCAATCTCGGTCGGAATTGAGAATTGCAAGACGGAACAGACGCAGGATTTAAGTCCGAACGCTGCGAAGAATAATCAGATTCAGGATAAGTCGGTCTTGGATGGCACTACGCCGCCGGTGAATACGATTATCTTTGAGAATACGAACTTTAAGTCGGCGCCCGGGGTTCGTAATCGAAACGAGAAAACTCGAGGGAAGATGGAGGAATCCGGTATGGATAATTCTGTTTTCAATAAGCCTATCTCGGAATTATTGAATAAAAACGATATCCAGATACAGTTTTCGTTGAATAAAGAAGACACCGCCGATATGAAGTTAGATTTTTTCGATTCCGATATCTCGCATCTCACAGATGATAAATCCTCCAAGAATATTTCTCTCCCCCGTTCGAATAGCACAATCTCTCCCTCGACGGCAGACCTCAACTTTAAAATCGCCTCCGTTAAAAAAGTTTGGGATAATTCCATGCCGCCTGTGATCGAACACTCAAACGCGGACGACAGCTTTTCCTCGTCCTTCGACCCGAATAATCTCGACTCTTCTGCTTTCGGGAAGGCTTCGGATGTGTCCGAGGATGCCCACGAAGGATATAGCCCGTCGCCCAGTCAGAATGTTACGAGCAATACGACAAATGTATGCAAGGTAAATGTTTAGATGGAAATTTGTGATTAGTGTTAATTTTTCTGTTTGGTTTTAGGTTAAGCCGACGCAGCAAGTGCCTGGTACCGTCGGGCAGAATATTGCCCATCAGCCGCACTCGGGGATCATGACTTCGGGGCTGATGCAGCCGTTGTCTTCGCCGCCTATTCAGCCAGTTATCGGGCCTAACGTCGGCTTGAATCAAGCCCCACAGCAGTATACCACTAATCAACATTTAGGTTATCAGGTAACTTGTTTTTTTTTTTTTTTTAATTGTAGGACGTACTCTAAAATAAAAAAGAACAGTCATAATTTAATACGTAAACAACCGGACATTTGTCGTACCACCGGGCAAATCCGGTGGTACGACAAATGTAAATTTGAAGCAAATCTAGGCAAATTATTTGTTATTTAATGATGCTACTAATGTTATTTATTTTTTCATAGGCTGGAATTGGTGGAAGCACCCAATACGGTATGCCAGCCGTTCCGTCGCCACCTAACGTCCTGTTCAACTCTGCGCAGCAGCTGCAACCTAACCTCTACGGCGGATACGCCATTGACCAGCTGGGCGGGCAACGTACGTCGCAGTTCTCGCAGTACCCCTACAATCTTGGTCAGAACGCTTCCAGCCACTATTCGGCGCAGAGTTTGTACCTGCAAACGCAGCCCCATCCCCAACCAACAGCGCAGGCGCCCCCCGACCTCTACCAGAGTCTCCAGAACTACCGGATGCCCAACAATACGGGGCCCTTCGGTCAAACTCAACAATTGAATAACCCAACGACAGTTTTGATATCGTCCACATCAAATTCCCTAATGTCCGCGTCGGTTAAGCCTAGCAATCAGCCGATCAGCGCAATTGGTATGTATATTTGTATGTAAAATATCTGTTTTACTATAATGTAGACAACCAAATATGCCAAACACTAGTGACAAAGAGTCTAGAGTGTATGAGTTCTGATATTTTTCATGCTATGATTTTGGTTTTTGTGACATTACGAGGAAAGTAGTTGGCATGAATCCTGAAAATTACAATTTTTGTCTAGTCTGGCTTAACCAGGAGAATTTTTCAAACTTTGAGTATTTATGTATTAAGACTGCTTTGACGATTTTGAGTTTTGTAAGATTACGAGGAAATTTTTCTTTTAGGGACAAAAGCAGGTGCTGTTGGGCAAACATATCAGCAGCAGTCACAACAGGGCCCACTATACATGTACGAGCCCACCATTCAGCCAAACTATCTCCCGAGCACCATGCAGCGGGGCCCGACGGGCCCCGTCCAGAACAACGTCGTGCAGGCGTTACAACCTTCGTCTTCTTACTATTCAGGATCGACAGGTACAGCAAAACCTTATAATACTCCGTGGCGATACTAGCTAGACTAACTTGCTTTTGGGTTATTATTATTATCATTGCGTAGTCTCACGTTCTTGCATTGTCTTGGTGTGGTACCCTCCTCTTAATTCTAACCTTGTAAAAATAATTTTAAATTGTACGCCGATGTATAAGTTAAGATTAAATCAGAGTATTTCAAGATTTCACAGCCACTTTAGATGATATATCCAACCTACCCTCTTATAGTATTGTATTGTTTTGTTTATTTTTGTTTCTCATATTATTTTTTTGTATGTTAGAATTTACCAAGTTATTAACAGATTCATGTAGATATTTGTAGCGTTAATCACAATAAACTATTTTATTATGTTTTTGGTGTTTTTATTTCTGCATGCTTATCATATAGTAATAATATAGTAATTCTTGTGGGTTTCTTTGTTTGTATGTTCTTGTTTACTTGTAATTTACTAAAATTTCGGATACAAGGTAAGGTTTCTATGGGTGTTTGGTGCTTAATGTTCGAGAAAAACCTATATAATACGTCGCTTCTCTCTCTAATTTTCTTGTAGGTGGTCCGACTGGGTATTTTCAGCAGCCTGGAAGTTCCACGTTGCAATCTGGCTCGCTGCAGCAGCATCAGGCAAGCTACGGTCTGCCGGGGAATGTGTTCGGCACGCACAATCAGTCACATAGCAGCCCAAACCTGAATTTGGGATCTCAGCTCTTCTCGCAGATGCAGTTTGCGGCCGCTATGAACGTGCAGGCATTCCGATCGCAGAGCATGCAGAATCCGTCCTACCTGAAAGGTATGGCAGGCCAGCAGGTTGGCGGTGATCAAGGTGGCCGCTCCCAGCAGCTGAAAAGTCCAGGAAGCCAGCAGGAAGCCCTTTCTTCTGTCTTTAATTCAGGTACGTCTGAAAAAGTGCGATAACGTTTTTTATACAGCAAAAATGGTTTGAGTTAATAAGGATTTTAATATTGTATTTTTTGTGGTATATTGGAAATTGACAATAGTAAAATGAATTGTTGGAGGCAATATATTATCGGACAGACAAATTAGGTATTTTTAATGACGAATTATGCACGACCAATTAGGGTTTAACCTAATGGTAAACTTAATTAAATTATTTATCTACTACATAATATATTATGTAGTAGATAAATAATTTAATTAAGTTTACATATATACGTATTTTCTATTGTTCAAAACCTTTATTTTTAAAGCTCTAACCAAAGTACTTTCATGAATCTTAGGACCACAAATTCCATCTCCGAAATCTCGGCAGAACTGTAAGCAGCCCCCACCTCAACCCAGTCCGACGACACAACACAAGTACAACAACTTGTACCAGGGGGTCGGGAATCAGTCGAATCAGGTTTGTAGATTTTGTCTTGAGACGCAGCGTCGCGTTTCGCCCGTAAAACTCTTTTGGTGAAGATGTATTTCTTGCAGCAACAACGGTACCCGACGCCGATACAGAGGCCCCCGATGAACTTTCAACCGAACATGAACTCTGTGCAGAACAACGCCTCCAATAATCAGAAGCACCGCGCGAATACTGCGAAAGGACCAGGCGGCAGGCAACAATATTATTCCGCTCAAGGTATGTGATAACTAGTGATTATTATTATTATTTTACTGAATTGTTTTTTTCTTTAATCTTAACCTAATAGTTGATGTTTGTTGTCTTTGAAATCTTTCTATGGTTTATTGTATAAGATATTTTGAGATTTTATCGTAATGTAAGACTTATTTAAGAATTATTTTATTTTATTTAGTTGGATTATTTATAATATTTTATAGGTGTTTTTCTTTTCTCAATATACTTCTAATTTTCACCGCGACGAGCATGTGTTTTATTAACTCACAAATTAACCAATAATTGTTGTTTATGTTGTCTGTTAGTGCTGTTGCCTGTTTGTTACTGTGATTAAGTAGAAATTCTTACTATGAGAATTTTATAGGGCAGTATTTACAAGCTGTATTTGTGCTAAATTTAAAGTGGTATATAAAGTAGGATAAGTAAATCGTTCACTAGCGCTTAGTCTGTTAGTTTGACGTTTACCGTAGTTGTCGTATTGTTTGCTGACCTGTGTTTTTTCTTACGTGTGTTTAGGTCCGTTGTCGTCTCAGAATGAGAAACAGGAGGAGAGTAAGCTTGGAGATCATGGAGTGCCGCGTGATACTGGAAACACGGGAGCGTCGGTCGCTGGCGGCAACATCGTGAATAAGAGCAGCATCGGCGGCGTCTCTAGTGCTTCGGTGTCAAAAACGGAAATGACGACAGATAAAGAGGATAGTAGTGCTATTAAGGACTAATTTAACGATATACATACATACTTATAAGTACTAAAACACACTATTGCGTGTACTAAATTTGTACATTGTTTATTTATTTTCAAAACAGATTACTATGAGTTATTTATTGTTGTGACACGTTTTAAACAGAAGACGGAGAGAACGTACGTCTTTCTTTCGTTGAATCAGTGGATACTGCCTCTAAGAGTTTGAATATATATAAGTATGCTTACGTTTTTTTTTTGTACGGACGATATCCGTTGATGTATTATATATATTCGCTCGCTCATGGTAATTATATCTCTCGATATTGTTGGTAATTATCAACTGTTATTGATAATTACAGCATTCTACCTGTGTATAAGCGGGAGTGGCACTAATTAAGGAGAAACAATTGAGAGCTTGACCCGCAACTAGAAAATTTTACTTCTCTAATGGATGTTTGGCCATGGCACTGCCATGTGACTGTCAACTATTTACTATACTGATCAAGTGGCCAGTACACGGGTCACTTGATTATTTTTATGTAAGTTTAGCTATTTAGCAAGTGTTAGCCCTAGGCAGCATGAAATAAAAGTATTGTGTAATGTTTCTCTATAAAAAAAAATGAATGAAAAAGGAAAATAAAATGAAGTGAGTCGGACTGCACTAAAATATAATGGAAAAGTGATGCTTCAGTTTTATCAGAGAACTCTGTGTTATATAAGGAAAATATTGACTGTCTTTTGAAGTGAGTGACTTTCTGAATCTAGTTTTTGTGTTTCTCATTGGCATCTGCGTATATTTCTCATTCGTTCCCTTGTCCCCGTCATTTCAGAAACGTAAATTATATTTAAAAAACGCAATTCATTAAATGTATGGTTTAATTATTATATAAAACTTGTGTTTTATTCTAAAACTTCTAACCCCGAATTCCTCTCCAAACAGAGCATGCATTGTTTTTTTTTTTTTTTGAGGACCTGAACTCCAAAACGGTAAGTAGGTATATCCTTGCCACAATGTTTTGTTGCTTGTCCAAATTTGAGGTTGCATAAGAAGACTTAATGGGCATGTCCTGCAGACTCACTGGTGGATCAGCTGCGATGATAATCAGTTTTCAGCCTGATTGTGATCCTGAACTTTGTTCCACCACTGGACATGCCCAATGTTGAGTGACAAAATTGTGTTCAAGCATTATGTCGTGTTGCTTAGCAAAAAGTTTTTGTACTTGATATGGACTGACAAGATTTAATTTGAAGAGACATGATTTTCTTGCATAGCAAGAAATTTTGTTACTTGACCAGATTAGAAGTTGCATTGATAAATTTTATGTTAGTGAAAATTTGATTTTAAGCAACATAATACTTACCTTGTCTTGGAGTATCCCAACAGTTCATTTCAAATAAAAGAATGATACTGCTGTCATTATTAATTTATTATTAAATATTTAGTACATTATAGTCTAAACCTAAGATAAATACATAGACTTTTATACAAAAAAAGAAAACAAAAATGTATTACACACGGCCGCTATGGCACAGACGGGATATTCGGTAAATTTCTGCAACGTAAACATGGTAACAAAGCTTATCATCGCATGTCCTTCAAAATCGTAGAAAACATTCGGTCGAAATTTTTATATCTTCAGAACTTTGGCTGCTGTATTATGTACAAACATCACAAGAAGCATCTCAATATATACATATATATGCCTTTCGGTAGAGTAACATATGGCTTGAAGCAAAGATTAAACTACTGATTATTGTTGGGTAACTAGATCTTTACTAAAGTGAACAGATCAAAGTTTTACACGACTCTTCTTCTCCAAGGTTGCTGTTATACCTACATGATATATAATATACTTTTTCCGACTAAAAATAAATAAAATAAATTGTCAATTCATTTATCACATGTTTAGTACTTTAAAAAATAAAACGTGTCGAGTTGAATTGTTGGAACCGTTGGGTATTACCTTATAATACTAGGCCCACATGTAACTCTGGTGTGTAAAACTAGAACTACGTGCAAATCTTCACTTCCGCATTACATGCGTATATAACGCAGAGTGAATATAACAGGTATAAGTAAACTTCTATAGCTACAGTGCACTTCCTTTCCGCCAATAACAATTAGCATGCAAGGATCGGTAAGTAGGTGAGGTTACGTTATTTAAGTGGCCAAAGGCAGTGCCAGCGAATTGAAGAGTGACATTTTAAAAGCGGTTGTGTTTACAGATACGAGGTTTAGTTAGTAACAATTCGTTTCTGCGTTAAAGAAGTTCCTTCTACCATAAAGTTGCCAAGATGTTAAAAAACGAAGGATGGATATTTTGGGATGTAATGTTAGCGTGAGAGCAACTTATTTTTGGAATGTATCAGAAGTGTGCGAAAGGAAAGATTTGCAGACAACTTAGCCCAACCACCAAAGAAATACGTGAAACTAAGCAAAAAAGAATTAAGTATTGCTCCTAAAATAAAAATATAATCTTCAAGGAATAATAAATCAACAAATAATATCAATTAATCACAACCCTGTCGACACTTTTCGACAGGGCAATCACTCGGTTAAAAAGAAATTAAATTATACCATGCTCAGTCAAAATCTTCCTGTATCAGGTATAACAGCTGACCTTGGTACCAAACCTTTTTGTGTCCCTCTACAACATAACAACCACTGGTCGTCTACTTCTAGAACCACCTTTAACCGTTCGCCTTCATTGTATGGTAAATGACCACTTTCCGACGGTAGCCTATGGGATAAAGTTTTCACCATCCTGCAAAATACATAAGAATTAGTTATTATTTTTCATTTGAGGCATGATGAGGCAAGATAAGACATGATGATTGATTGGTATTATAAAAATTGGTAGGTTTCTATCTAGGAACTTCTATTATTTGAGGCAAGATCATTATCTTGATGATAAAGATGATAAGGCAAGATGGGGCATGATAAAATAGGTTCTTTTTATTTGTGATCTTCTATTATTTGTGACAAATTGTGAATAATAATGAGGCTTACTTAGGTGGCTGAGTGGTCGTTTTCCTACTGACAGATGTGGAAACAGCACGTCGTGGTGGAGTAATCTTGCTGTTCTTAGTCATCGGAGTCGCTGGTTTGTAGGGCAAGCTGCTGGGCCTTGGGACAATTCTTTGAGTATTACTCTCGAGCTGATCGACACGACTTGTCCTAAACAAATTAACAATGAACATAACCACAAAAATAAACAAACCGAAAACAATACCTTGTAGTGTTAAAGCTCTTCTTAGCCGGACTATTTTTGACTAGATTCGATGTACCAGCCCTCGGAATGGTCTTCTTAACAGCGCCGATTTGCATGGGAACCTTCTTGAGAGTCGGCGAGATCAGAAGTGGGATTCCCGACGGCCTCACCGGTGATATAACAGGCCTGGGGATTTTCGATTTCACGGGAGATTCTGGCGGTGTTTTATCCGATTCCTTCCCGCTTAACATCTCCCATCGCTTCTGCAGCTTCTTGAACTTCCTTCCGTTCAACGGTTTATCATCGGAGAGATTCGAATCGAGAGATTCTGGACCATCTTGGGGCAAATTCTCCACTTGTTCTTCCTCGACATGCTGCTGATGCGTCTCCAAACTATCGGTGTATTCCTCCTCGGAATCGATCGCCAGCCGATTGTACGCTTGGAACAGTTTTGAGGTTAGGGAAACTCCGGACCATCGTTTTTTAGCTATCGAAGTTACGTCTTCACCTAGTTTAAAACTCGGTTTTGAATAGCATCCAGGGTCAATGCAGGATCTCGGTCGTAACTTTGATTTCCCCGAAGAGTTCAACAAATCTGGAAGTCCGTCGATTTTAGGGTTATGTATTGCCGTTTCGGCTGATATTTCATCGGTATCGGAGCTCGAATGGGAGATTTTTCTGTGGATAGGGCTTGAAGGGTGATGATATGACTCGATTCGTTTTAAAGACTCGTGCAGTTGACGATATTCGAAGAGGAGATCAAATTGAAACGGAAGCAACGCCAAGGGTTGTAACGAAGCGATTAAAGTATCAAGCAAGCTTCTAACGGTCGAACTACCCGTTAACGACAATGCCATGAGCGAATTTTGATTATAATGCTTCTTAATGATCGATTCCCTTGTTCGGAAATAACTCATCCACGCATCCAAAGACCGAACATTCAACAACCCGAAAACGAACGCGTTAAACTTAACCAAACCTTCCGTGATAGTATCCTCGCAGTTAATACGCATCACCAATTCGTTTAAAGCTTTTGTTAAAGGCCCTTGTTGGGCTGAAGCCTCAACGACTTGCCATACCGAGTTCCCGATTGCCCCAAAACTGGTTTCTAAAGTGGGTTTGAGACCGTCGCTAAGCGCCGCGTACAAAGCTGGGCAGAGTGTGGTTAACGCAAGCTTAGCGCATGCCGGGTTTAGTTCAGAGTCCCCGAGTGCGTTTAGTTGTGACTGGTTTGTAGCCGGGGAGAAATGCTGGATTATCTGTTCGACAGCATCGGTGACTGCTGAGATTTGGGATCGCTTCTGGGAGAGGTTAGGGTTGTTGGTGTGGGTGGGGCTTGTGTGGGGGCTCGAGTATGTTTCTGGACTTGTTTCGCCTTCCTCGCAGATTGGCATGTCAACTAGGGTCTTCACCTAGAAAAATGGTATCATTTGTAACAAAATAGTGTTCTATTTGTTATAAATATAAATATATAACCATATGGCAATTTTTGTACCTGGTATATACCAGGTACAAAAATTACAAAAATACAAAACTATATTTTAACCGAAAGTTTACTTCATAAAATTACTTAAAAACACTAAGGGGGAGTTTTTCCATAGTTTTACACAATTTTTTCTGCAGCAAACTGTGTCCAGTATGTGCTAACATCTATGTGGTAAAATATCGAAGGTTAAAAAGTTCTAATGAATGTACATATAAGGTATGTTCGATTGCTGGCCGCGCTCAGTTGTAATCTGTTCAATCTGAGCGCAAATTTGAAATACTTGGTTCCTATCTGTGCAATCAGTTAGGCTCAGACGTCAAACGAGCAATCGAACTGCAGCGCAATTTATGAAATCAACCCACGAAATTAATTAAAAATTACACATTTTGATGAAAGTTAAGATGAAAAACATATAAATTTTTTGAGTGAGTTTAGAAGATACATACCTGGTTCTGCCGTTGGCTCAAAAACGCAGATACAGTCGGCGAATTATTCGGAGCAAACTTCCCTTCAGAACTCTTGATCGGCGCCTTAGCAAAGCTAACCTTCTTATAATCCTGATTCATCTTTAACGACAAAAATTTTCCAACATAGCTCTTCAACTGCGTAACGCTCTCATCCCCGTGATCACTATCGCCCAAAGACAACCCGCTCATCTTCAAAAACTCCTCCAATTGCTGCATATCGTCCCCGTTCAAATTCCCGAACATAACCTCATTCTGAGGCACCGGACTAAAAGTCCTCTCGTGCTCATCAAAACTACTACTCGACGTGCCAGCGTCAACACCTTCGTCCTCTGTTTCACTCAACCTTTTATTCCTGGGCAAATAATACGGTTCATGCAGTGATCTTCGTTTGTTTGTTTTATCCATTACGTCTTCCGGTGGATTCTCAATCAAACTATACCGTTTATTCCGGTTTAATTTGTTATCAATACCTTTCCGGAGGATACTTCTTGGTAACGGGGGCCTCGGGGGGCCTTCCAAGCTTATAGTTCGTTTCGGGAGAGGTGGTGCTATTGGTTTATCGCTCAAGCTAGCTTCCGAACTTGTAACACTGTCGTAACGGTAAACGAATAATGGGTTATAGTTTGCCGCTGGGCTGTTTTGAGAGTCAGTTAAGAGCATTGAAGACCCGCGGTAACCAGAACTTGGTTGTGTTGAGCTTGACGATGATGATCCAGCTTTTTCGAAACTCGCACCTCTTTCTAGATGGTACTCCGAGGAGATTGGTCTATTTTTTTCCTTCAAGTGCTGCGCGACTTCAGGGACATCTGCTAAAATCGTTTTGTATTCTTTCGGTAGGAGGATATTTAGGGAATCCCAATCTTGGATATGAGCAAAGCCTTTCTTTTTTAAGGATTCAAAGTCATTACAGCTGAATGGTCGACGTTTTGGCATTGACGGTTTTATATTCTGCGGCACCAACAGAACATTAGCAATATCGTTTGTTCTATTATTTAAGAAATCCAAATTCGGTAACGCGTAGTTCGGATATAAAACGTAAACCGGTTTCGAAACCTCGCTTTTCTCCTTCAACTTATTCAAAAACGACGGCTCGACAACTTTAACCTCTTTCGCAATGCTCGTATTCAACTTATACGGGGGATTTTTAAACATATCGGAAACACTCGTCTGCATACTCTTATTGATAAGCTTCAGGGGCACGCATTTCGATAATCTAGTATATTTCCGATCCGATTGCGTACAACTTGAGTTACTACTTTCCGACGACATACTAATCCCGAGGCTGTTATTGCGTTTCGTATTCGTAGCTCGAGATTTGAAGTCTCTGCGTTCCGATGATATATTATTGTTGTTTATTGCGTGTGGAATATCTTTGGTAACTGTTTGAGGTTCATCGTTAACGCATTTAGAGTCCTCTATGTCTTCTATGATGATATCGGTTCTTGCGTTGCTTGAATGCAAGAGGTCGGTGCACAAAGGCTTCCCGTCAGATATGTTGCTGTCGCTGGATTGCGTTCCTGGCCAGTTCTCGCTTGCTGATGAGTGGTCTAAAGCTGTGGACATTCCTGACAATAAAGAATAAATAATTAGTTTTATTATTATCTGATTTATTTAAACGTAACAAATATTTATTACAAACCATTTTTTATTATACCTAACGTCAAAAAAATGTGTATTGTAGAGGGGATACAAAATTTTTTTTACTCAATTTATCTGTAATGTTTAATGTAATGTTTAATAACATTTTACCAGCCAAAACAAAATACCTAAACTCTACATTTCAAAAATTCATGATTAATTTCCTAAATTATCGGTAATATGTTGTAAAGATTAAAGACGTACCTTCAGCACTCATGCTCTTCTGTTTCATGAACAGTTTGACTAGACTGAAATGCTGCTGCTTTGAATTTTCACTATTACTGGTGCTACTGCCATCGACTGAAGTTGCCATATCTGAAAATTCACTCATGCCATTCGTACTGTTTTGCTGAGCCTGATTTTGGATGTCGAATACTTTCACAGGTCTCCGAATAGTACACGTATCCAACTATAGAAAAAGAAAAACAATATTACCAAATATATTTCGAAGATATAGTAAATAACTTACGGTACTATTACTGAAGTTGCTATGAGTAGATTTCTTACGATCTCGCAATTTATTCTTATACAAATTAGGCATGCTTTGGCTTTTCATTGTCACATCGTTAAAGTTACATGAATTCTCGTTACTGGAAACGTTGTTATTTCCTGACGGCAGACGACGAAGTTGATTTTCGCTGCTACGTTTTTTCAGCTTGCTCCAGGTAGTTAGACTGCTACAATCTGACTTTGTCATCGATCGGTCCAATCTGTTGTTTAACATTTTTAACTTCCTAGCCCAGTTAGGACAATCGTCACCAGTTGAAGTTTCGCTCTTGTCTGGAAAGTGTAATCAAAGTATTAATGAACTCTGTCCTCAAGTTATAATCTACAGGAATGACAATAGTAAGTAATTATATTTAATTTAGATTATGTTTAAGTTATTTCTTAGCTAAATAGTGTCTTATCAAAGTGAAACAAATAATTTTGTCTAAAATCTGTAGAGTCAAACAAGGTTGTTAAATTTTTTTAGTTGCCTTTTTTTTATTTTTTAGATTTCTTTCCTTTTGTTCTTATCGATATTTATGACGGAATAAGGAACTATTGATGTGCGTAATTCCAACAACCGACCTTAGATAGTTGATCACTATTAAACAGCACAACTTTTCGTAATTTAAACCCAATTTTTAGAGATAAAACCACTCACCAGTTTCATGAAAATCGCTATCCTCCGAGTACATAGTTATAGATCCTTCGAAAGCGATGGTATAATTATCTTTATTGGCCTGGCAGGTAAGCATAATATCGTGCTCGTTGAGTAAATCGCAATCTAAAGAATCGACGCTGAAGTTTGCCTCTAACATGGGATTTTCCTTCACGGGGCTGAAGAGCAATTCGGACTTACAGATGGACATCGTTGTGGAGTTGGCCGAGTCTTCTCCTTGCGAACTGGTATGAGGGCTGTCAAAATCGAACTTTGCCATGATGGAACCAGAAACGCTGGCAAAGCTCTCACCCTGTCTGTTGTTCTGTAGAAAAAAATAATATATATATATATAGGTACGTTTTAAAAGATAACTCAATGTTTCAAAAAGTTCTACTGAAAAACTTAGATTCAGCTCTATTTTACACACATATTTTTTTAAATATTATAATAAATACATATTGTAATAAATGTTTTTGCTACATTTAAATAAATGGAATAACAAAAATGAAAAAATCATTCTAATTATTTTCTATCTCAAGTAGTTTCCTCAGAATCACACGTGAGGCAAAATCATAACAATTTACTAGCTACAAAGCACCTAAAATTGAAATTTAAAAAAATTTCCTGAATAAAGTAGTGATGATAGAAAGCTGTAATTTTTAGGATTAATTACCCATGATAATAATTTCTATCCCAACTAGTTTGGTCGTAATCACACATGACGCAAAATCATAACATTTTATTAGTTACAAATCCCTAAACTCTTCATTTAAAAAATTCTCCCGAATAAAGTTGAGCTGATAGAAAATGTACTTTGAGGATGACCCAATTTACCTGTTACCTTAGCATATACGGTAATTTTTCGTATCCCAACTATGGGGTCGTCCATTAATCACGGGAGGTCCAAATAGGGGAGGGGGGGCTTTGGATTACATCACTATTGATCACAATGGGGGAGGGGGGGTTGTTGTGACATATCACGTGTATATAAATATTATTATATTTTTCAATAAAAAGTATCCGGAAAATATTTTAGTTTTTTCAAGAAAAAAATACACGTGATGTTAGATAGGGGGAGGGGGGTACCTTAGAACCTCACCAAATATCACCAGGGGGGAGGGGGGTGTAAAAAGGGGGCTTAAAAACCTCACGTGATTAATGGACGAGCCCTATTTTGCTTGTAATCATATAAGAAGCAAATTGATAACATTTTCCCAATCAGAAAACACTTAAACTCTACATTTAAAAAATTCTTCTGAATCAAATAGAGGTGATAGAAAGCTGTAATTTTCTGGATTAATTACACAATTTAGCTATTATCCCAATAAGTTAGTTTGTAATCACACATTGACAAAACCATAACATTTTATCAGTAAATTCCACCGAAACACACTGTACTATCACTATCACAAAACTATCACAAATACACATTGGAGACTTTGGAATATATTACAAAATAATAGTAATGCATCAAAACAATTGAGATTGAAATGATTATTTTGAAATTACATAGTAGGTAATTGTGAAGTGGTTAAATAATTATTTTGAAACCACAATATAATAACTGATATAAAAGTTATGACAGAACTGACAAAAATGCAAACATAAATCACCTTCCTTACATTTCTATTACTATTAATAGCAACATTTTTGGATTTATTTAAACTGTTAACACCGACTTCCAATGTCAAATTTAAAATCTGAGACTTTTTTACATTTCGAAAACCGCCAATAACAAGTTTTTCGAATAACAACCGAAATTTGGCACTTCTATAATACGCAAGTATTTCATTTTCACAATTTTCACTATCCGATAGAACGCGCATTTTCGATTGTTTTAAAGAATAAAGCACTACTATCACACATATGGAAACAGGTGAGAACAACAACTAAATAGTAATCTTATGTGGAACGGCTATGATAAATATGGAAATGATTACACTGTAGAATAAATAATGTCGCATGTTGTTTACAAAGGGTGTAAGGTTCTGTTGCCAAATAACTCCATGTGTAAAACACAGTGGCGTACGGTTATACTGGGTGTTTTATTATTGCTTTAACGTGGGTTATATTGGTTACATTGACATTTTGACGATTTTGGTTGTTAGCACTGCTTTTTTGACAGTTTTACTACAACAGAGGTTTTTTTACATAATCTATAAATACAAAATGTTATTTTATTGTTTATTACAGTTGCAGCATCATCAGGTGACAAATAACAACCATAATTGCATTGCTAACATTTGAAACTTTAGTTTATTCAAAAACAGCACGTGGCTAAAGACGTCGGTTATTATCAAAATGTATACTGTACTTGTTTAAAATGATAATGGATGTAAATAAAATAAAATCTGACTCACCTCTTGACTCTGATGGTCCGTACACATTGGCGGTAAGTTGGTCAACAATGCGTGTATGTCTTCTGTTCTAAAACTTTCCATATCGGCTTCTGCAAGATTGGCGTCCATGTTTTTCGCAAGAGCGTCATAATAACCTAAGTCAGACGCTGCGTACGAATCACCCAACGATAGAATACTGGTGTGTTGGTTATCCCGATATCTGGAAAATAAACAAACAAACAAACTATTAGTTAATTGATTTTTGACCAAACAAACATTCAAATGACAATCATAACTGGGGTGCGCTATTATACTAATATGCAGGTAAAACTTGTTAATGTTTGTTTGAGTGGACTAATTTCGAGTGACGTTAGTTTTAAGTTTTACCTGATATGCGAGAAATTTAGTTTTTT
Organism: Melinopterus prodromus; assembly: GCA_964023965.1. Taxonomy (NCBI): domain Eukaryota; kingdom Metazoa; phylum Arthropoda; class Insecta; order Coleoptera; family Scarabaeidae; genus Melinopterus; species Melinopterus prodromus. The sequence goes on along the minus strand of OZ030398.1, from coordinate 1,944,046 downwards.
TTTTAATTTCGTTTTCATGCGGTAGAAAAAATAAAGATCAGGTAAAAAGTTGGCTCAACACGAGCAAGCACATTACCTCATATCAATACTGGTGCAAAATATTATTGCGCGTTGACAAAAATAGCATGTATGTTTGCCAAAACGCGAGAAAAATGTCCACCTTTTGTCGCTTTTAGCAAAAATGGCTGGCACATGACGCACTGCATACTGGTATCTGCTGGCCTATTTGTCGGTTTAAATTATGAGACTATTAACCAATTTATTCTGTTCATTAAAACATCTGGTGGCCGCGATGAATATAGGCATGCGTAGTGTAGATTACTTTTGGTCTTACATACACTAATAGCCTTACATTAAGATTAAGATAATGTACTATTTTCGAAAAATCTATAAGAAGACAATTTATCCAATTTGGATGTTATCCCACAACTTTATTACCTAATTCATATGTAAACGAGTCATATACAGAAATAATTTTTAACCCATTAACTTTGGATGTTGTCCTACATGATGCACAATTAGAAAATTCAGAACAACAAGCCCTAAATGGTGATCTGTCCGTTCGAATAGCAAACGTATTTCGATCAGTTGCAACAGAAAAATGATTATAACTTTTGCAAAAATTGTTCCATAAATTTTTGTCATACCTCTAAGTATTGGTAATTGAGAGCTCTTGTAGCCATGAGACGCTCAGAGTTTTGCCCCATGGACAATAACCACTAAATAGCGATAATGTCCGTTCGAATAGCAAACGTATTTCAATCAGTTGCTATAGAAAATTTTTATAACTTTTGCAAAAATTGTTGCATAAGTTTCTATCATACCTCTAATTATTGGTAATTGAAAGATCTTGTAGCCATGGGACGCTCAGAGTTTTGCCCCATGGACAACAACCACTAAATAGCGATAATGTCCGTTCGAATAGCAAATGTATATCAGTCAGTTGCTACAGAAAGTTGTGTATAAGTTTCGTATAATTTATTGCATAAATTTTTATCATACCTCTAATTATTGGTAATTAAAAGATCTTGTTGCCATGAGACGCTCAGAGTTTTGCCCCATGGACAACAAGCCCTAAATAGCGATAATGTCCGTTCGAATAGCAAACGTATTTCAGTCAGTTGCTAGAGAAAATTGTGTATAACTATTGTAAAATTTATTGCATAAACTTCTAGCATACCTCTAATTATTGGTAATTGAAAGATCTTGCAGCCATGAGACGCTCAGACTTTTGCCCCATGGACAACAACCCCTAAATAGCGATAATGTCCGTTCAAATAGCAAACGTCTTTCAGTCAGTTGCTAGAGAAAATTGTGTATAACTATTGTAAAATTTATTGCATAAACTTCTAGCATACCTCTAATTGTTGGTAATTGAAAGATCTTGCAGCCATGAGACGCTCAGAGTTTTGCCCCATGGACAACAACCCCTAAATGGTGATAATGTCCGTTCGAATAGCTAATGTATATCAGTCAGTTGCTAGAGAAAATTGTGTATACCTATTGTATAATTTATTGCATAAACTTCTAGCATACCTCTAATTATTGGTAATTGAAAGATCTTGCAGCCATGAGACGCTCAGAGTTTTGCCCCATGGACAACAACCACTAAATAGCGATAATGTCCGTTCGAATAGCAAATGTATATCAGTCAGTTGCTACAGAAAGTTGTGTATAAGTTTTGTATAATTTATTGCATACATTTTTATCATACCTCTAATTATTGGTAACTAAAAGATCTTGTAGCCATGAGACGCTCAGAGTTTTGCCCCATGGACAACAACCACTAAATAGCGATAATGTCCATTCGAATAGCAAATGTATATCAGTCAGGTGCTACAGAAAGTTGTGTATAATTTATTGCATAAATTTTTATCATACCTCTAATTATTGGTAATTAAAAGATCTTGTAGCCATGAGACGCTCAGAGTTTTGCCCCATGGACAACAACCCCTAAATAGCGATAATGTCCGTTCAAATAGCAAACGTCTTTCAGTCAGTTGCTAGAGAAAATTGTGTATAACTATTGTAAAATTTATTGCATAAACTTCTAGCATACCTCTAATTATTGGTAATTGAAAGATCTTGCAGCCATGAGACGCTCAGAGTTTTGCCTCATGGACAACAACCCCTAAATGGTGATAATGTCCGTTCGAATAGCTAATGTATATCAGTCAGTTGCTAGAGAAAATTGTGTATACCTATTGTATAATTTATTGCATAAACTTCTAGCATACCTCTAATTATTGGTAATTGAAAGATCTTGCAGCCATGAGACGCTCAGAGTTTTGCCCTATGGACAACAACCACTAAATAGCGATAATGTCCGTTCGAATAGCAAACGTATTTCAATCAGTTGCTAGAGAAAATTGTGTATAACTACTGTAAAATTTATTGCATAAACTTCTAGCATACCTCTAATTATTGGTAATTGAAAGATCTTGCAGCCATGAGACGCTCAGAGTTTTGCCCCATGGACAACAACCCCTAAATGGTGATAATGTCCGTTCAAATAGCAAACGTATTTCAGTCAGTTGCTAGAGAAAATTGTGTATAACTATTGTAAAATTTATTGCATAAACTTCTAGCATACCTCTAATTATTGGTAATTGAAAGATCTTGCAGACTTCTAGCATACCTCTAATTATTGGTAATTGAAAGATCTTGCAGCCATGAGACGCTCAGAGTTTTGCCCCATGGACAACAACCCCTAAATGGTGATAATGTCCGTTCAAATAGCAAACGTATTTCAGTCAGTTGCTAGAGAAAATTGTGTATAACTATTGTAAAATTTATTGCATAAACTTCTAGCATACCTCTAATTATTGGTAATTGAAAGATCTTGCAGCCATGAGACGCTCAGAGTTTTGCCCCATGGACAACAACCCCTAAATGGTGATAATGTCCGTTCGAATAGCAAACGTATTTCAATCAGTTGCTACAGAAAATTGTGTATAACTATTGTAAAATTTACTGCATACATTTCTAGCATACCTCTAATTATTGGTAATTGAAAGATCTTGCAGCCCTGAGACGCTCAGAGTTTTGCCCCATGGACAACAACCCCTAAATGGTGATAATGTCCGTTCGAATAGCTAATGTATATCAGTCAGCTGCTAGAGAAAATTGTGTATACCTATTGTATAATTTATTGCATAAACTTCTAGCATACCTCTAATTATTGGTAATTGAAAGATCTTGCAGCCATGAGACGCTCAGAGTTTTGCCCCATGGACAACAACCCCTAAATGGTGATAATGTCCGTTCAAATAGCAAACGTATTTCAGTCAGTTGCTAGAGAAAATTGTGTATAACTATTGTAAAAATTTATTGCATAAACTTCTAGCATACCTCTAATTATTGGTAATTGAAAGATCTTGCAGCCATGAGACGCTCAGAGTTTTGCCCCATGGACAACAACCCCTAAATGGTGATAATGTCCGTTCGAATAGCAAACGTATTTCAATCAGTTGCTACAGAAAATTGTGTATAACTATTGTAAAATTTACTGCATACATTTCTAGCATACCTCTAATTATTGGTAATTGAAAGATCTTGCAGCCCTGAGACGCTCAGAGTTTTGCCCCATGGACAACAACCCCTAAATGGTGATAATGTCCGTTCGAATAGCTAATGTATATCAGTCAGCTGCTAGAGAAAATTGTGTATACCTATTGTATAATTTATTGCATAAACTTCTAGCATACCTCTAATTATTGGTAATTGAAAGATCTTGCAGCCATGAGACGCTCAGAGTTTTGCCCCATGGACAACAACCCCTAAATGGTGATAATGTCCGTTCGAATAGCAAACGTATTTCAATCAGTTGCTACAGAAAATTGTGTATAACTATTGTAAAATTGACTGCATACATTTCTAGCATACCTCTAATTGTTGGTAATTGAAAGACCTTGCAGCCATGAGACGCTCAGAGTTTTGCCCCATGGACAACAACCACTAAATAGCGATAATGTCCGTTCGAATAGCAAACGTAGTTCAATCAGTTGCTATAGAAAAATGTTTATAACTTCTGCAAAAATTGTTGCATAAGTTTCTATCATACCTCTAATTATTGTTAATCGAAAGATCTTGTAGCCATGAGACGCTCAGAGTTTTGCCCCATGGACAACAACCTCTAAATGGCGATAATGTCCATTCGAGTAGCAAACGTATTTCAGTCAGTTACAGAAAATTGTGTATAACTATTGTAAAAATTACTGCATACATTTCTATCATATCTCTAATTATTGGTAATTGAAACATGTAGTAGCCATTAGACGCTCGTGATTTTGCCCCATGGATAACAACACCTAAATGGCGATAATGTCCGTTTGAATAACAAACGTATTTCAACTAGCAACGACAAACATTTTTATCTACAACATCACGGAAAATTTATTACAGCTGAGCAATGCTTCTAAGAAAAACGTTTGCATGTAGGACAATCATTCTTATCATCAAGCATGTTTACTTCATTTGTTTACATCTCCTGGAAAGAGATCAAATTTGTTGTACAAACAGGAAACATCTTTACCGACTGCGTTTTCAGGAGAGATATAAATATACCACAGCATTCCTTTCTTTATACATATAGTTTCAACCAGGCAGTCAAAAATAAATTAATAAATTCTAACTTAGTAACTAAAATCAACTCACTTCCGTTTGGATTTTTTCGACCGGCCCATTGCTTCCGTTTCTTCACCATAACATCACAAAACAATATAAATCCTGATCAACACAGACGCCCACTCACTTGGTCGCTAAACTAATAACACTTATAAACATGACTAACAAATTGCGATTGATTATTCAATTTGATATTGCGAATCGTAGATAAGAAATTTTCGGGGAACTGTGTACGCTTTGAACGGGTTTTCTGGGCGTAGTCCACGTGCGTTACCGGAGAAAACCGTATAAAATTTTAATCCCGGACGCGACGTCTAAAATTAAGCAGGAGTTTGTTCAGAAGTGAACAGCAAATGAGGGGGACATACACACGCAGCCTTTCGACTCTGGGCTCTATTTTTAAAAGCGCAACACACAAGGTTGAGGCTGGGAAAAGTTGAAAACTTACAGGAGTAGCTATAATACACATTCAGAAGTTATACAGATTCAAACTTATTTGGAAAAGTTACAAATAGAAAACCGGTATAAAAAGGTCGATTTCTTAACAAATTAATTTATTATCTTGTTGAATACTTACAATTACAGTATAGGAAAGATTTCAAAATAAAGTTATATTAGAATACAACTGGTCTACGCCTTATGTTCCCTATACGAAGAGTATGTCTAAACTATTTGACATAGCAACATTTTCTTTATATTTACTTACTACATTCACCATTTGTCATGCTGAATAACGCTTGATATCTATCATAGTTATCTAGTAGAAAAGCTTGTTTCTATTGGTTTATTTCGATATAAACTTGATGATATAAACATCGTATTATTAATATTGTAGGGTATCAAACTATTTTAAAAAAACAGGCCATTTTGGGTGGTACGGGTGCTACGTTACCATAAACATTTTTTCAAATGTTTTGATTTTGCATTATGTGGGACAACATCCAAAGTGTAAAATTCACAACTTCGACTGACGCGAACCAATAGCGATTGAGATGTCAGCCTTATTTGACACTTAACGTCAATATCATAAATCTTTGAAAACCAAAAGTTAGTAAAAGTTTGTGATCTAGTGTTTTCATAATGACACCGAAAGCGGTTTCGTTATGAGTTTATAACGAACGCAAAGTAGAAAAAAAAACATTTACAATTTTCAAATAGTAATAAATATGAATAAAATAAATAAAGAATTTAGAACATAATACAATTAAAATAAAAATGTGTATAGCTCTGCTACACATGCCACATAAAAAGTTCTGAAAATATATAAACATTTTTAAATATATTTCCTAAAATAAAGATAATAAATACGATGTTTTGCTAATATATATGTTTGCCCTCATCTACATATCATCCATATGTTATGTGCGAATTTATTAAGCTTTAGATTAGTATAAAGTTGTATTAAAAATGAGCTTATCAAAACTACTTTAGTAGGTGGTACATAACTGCTAATATAAAGAATCTAGCCAAATTACCTAAATATTTGATAAACAAAGAAGGTTTTGAAAGTTTTATTATATTTATTATTAATTATATTATTATTATATTAATTTATATTACCGCGAACATGTCAGATGCTTGGAGGAACTATCAGAATATACCAAATAGGTGGCGGCATTTATAACCACCAGGTGATAGTTCACGAACAAAATTTCGTGGGGCCAGAAAATCAAAACATACACAAACACAAATCCACACAAATGTGGAATTACATATGTGAATACGGGCAAAAAGAAAACTTCGGAAGCAATTCGGTACATCGAGAGTGCCTTTTCCCTCAAACGTTCAAGAGTTGGTTTGTATAAATAAATTCCAAAATTCCCGCTATGTTCTAAATTTTATACAGAAATATATCTTTTCTGTATCAGACTAATGATTTTTGCCGCAAATAAACTTCATTCGAGTATTCATTTTTTTTTAAATTCGGTATAAAGTTAGAGCTGATAAAAATATCAATAAAACCGCATTTTAAACGGCTACAACTTCTTGAGGAATTGAGGAAACCAATAAATCAATATGAACCTTTTTACTCGGAATGACATTTAGTTTTTAGAAGAAAATCTGTAAAAAGTTTTATGTGGATTTTTTTTTGTTTATTTAATTTATTTAGTTTTTATTCTTGTAATGGGTATTCATTATGTTATTTTTTCGTTTTCGCATTGTTTGATATGTATTTTATTTTTTATTTTTCTTTGTTTGTTAACATTTCAAACGGCTGTAACTTCTTAAGGAATAGAAAAAACATATAAGACCATATAAAACATTATACTCAGAATGATATTTGATTTCTAAAAATTAATTCTGCTGAAAAAAGCAAGTATTTCTATTTTCGTATGATCAAAAGTGCTCGCGGACTTCAAAAAGGTTAAGAACCACTGGTCTAAGGGGTACTAGATCGTTCAATTACCAATAATCAGAGGTATGTTAGAAATTCTGTAAGAATTTGTGCGGAAGTAATAAACTATTTTCCACCAAAACAACATTTGCTTCAATTCAACTCGAAATGTCAAGTTTATAATTAAACGCTTTTGTTTTCCCTAAGCGGTAAGCAACGCCAAAAAATTGCAGATTTATTCGCATTATGTGGGCTGTTCATAAACGTAAACAATCGTACAAGGTTGCTGGTTCCTCCTACAGTATACAAATTAAGGAATGGCAATATTCTAATAATCAGTTTGCAATAGTGATTGTTATTCTGACAACATTGTGAATAGCGTTATTAAACGATGAAATAAAGCCCACATTGAAAAAAAAAAAACTGATGACAAAAAGAAAGGAGTACTTATTGCAGAATTCAGTTTTTTTTTCTAGTACTTCTTTCTCATGGTTTTCATAAATTGAAGACTGGTTTAGTTATTAAAGTAGATATTATACTGATCTGCTTTCCAAATTCTCGAGTATTCATTCATGATATCACGATTAACTTACCCATAATCTAAGAACCATTGGTAGTCTGAGTTGTCCTGTATGAAGTCGATGTCCTGAGACGAGGTATTGCTGAGAAAACTGGCGGAGCCCGGAAGATTGCTGTTGCAGTCTGAATCCGGGCTCAGTGCCGTACCGCGGACACCCAAGCCCACCTCGTTCATGGCTTTGCCTAAAACAAAAAAAAAATATATATAAATAAAAATATAATCGAGGAAATTGTAAATTTAAGCATTCGGTCACAATGTTTGAATGGTGAGCTGGGCAACCGACTTGCTGAAGTTGTTCATTAAAATAATTTTGTAACATCCAAATATATCCATTGATTAACATTTCCATTGAAGAAATAGAGCCCAATTACCCCGTGAGTCAAACCTACCACACGTTTTTTTTTTTTTTTTGAAATGTTGGCTTTGTCTAGAGACTCTAGAGAGTGTAAAATGACTTTGGAATTTCTTGAACAGAATGTAATACTATTAGAGGAGCAGGGTCTTCCACATTCAGTGTCTTTTTCACCTTTGTTAGGGTTAATAAAGAAACCGCTATCAAAAAGTTGTTTATAAGTCTGCGAGCCACAACGTGAGATATTCTTGCAACCAGATATTTTTACTTCTTTTACTTTTTTATTAATGAATTTTATTAATGTAAAATGCACTCTGTGCATAGGCGTATCCAGGGGGTATTTTGTTACTATATTTATTAGATAGCACCATTTCCCTTATGAACACTAGAGTGGTTATTTTTATTTAGAAAGCAACGACCCCCCCCCCCCCAAATCGTATCCAAATCCTAACAAACTAGACACGTGTTTTTTCAAATCTTTGGTTTTTAAAGGTGTCTACCGAGGCCTCAAATTTACATGGGAAAATTCATAGGAAGGCACATGTTTTGGGATTTTTCGAATAATTGTTCGGGGTTTATGAAATAGAATTTGTTTAGACAAATGGAAATTAACTGACAAATGTTTAAAAACATTCCACTAGACTTATAGTAATGATTTCTATTAGAAAAAAGAGACTGAAATGATTAGAAAGTTAAATTTTCTGAACGTCTAGAATAAAATCCACAATAAACACAATAAAACTCCCTAATCAAGATTCCAGGACTTCATAAGCTAGATAAGACGTGACATTACGAATAAAATACAATGTGCCGTCATACTTATAATAAATATGAATGAATATTATGTTATCTCAATCCCTTTCTCAGATTGCTGTGAAAATTGTGACGCACCTACCAACTCACGCTGAAAAGATGCATTACAGAACTTAAGTATGGTATCAATTTCCTTTTATGAATTCAGCATGTGTTGACTATTGCATCACAGACCACTTGGATGAAAGAGTTCACATATAAGTAAAACTATTACCGTAACAGACTATTATTTATTGCAAAATGCAATTGCAGTTCTAGTTGGAACTATTATGCTATCAATTGATAGATTATATCAGACTTTCGTAACAGTGGGTATCTACTTAGAAAATACTAGAATATTTTTATATATTTTAGAGTTTGTAAAATTTTAGATCATCGCTTCTTGGTCTCAACCTATTGTGAATGCTACAATTTTGACATACTTATTACGAACTTAGATCATAAATAATATATTAATAACTAAAACAGTTACGCTCCAGATAGTACCAATTTAATTTTTAATAATGCATAGGCATTTTCAATTTCAATTTTAACGTCGCCAAACGCTGCAGTAGAAAAATAGAAAGCGAGTCAGTCAGCCATTTAAAAATCGAGTCACGAGTAAACTGTTTGAAGTCTCAAACATACCACAATGATTTGCATGCATTTTATAGATTCAAAGCGTACCTAAATACTCTATACGATTACTTTGTAAAATTTTTATTAAGTAATGATTCAATTACTCTTCATAAAATTGTAATATATTATACAAATTAAAATCAAAGCCTATTCTATTATAATACATAGTTTTCCATAGCTTTTGTACATATTTCTATACAGAAAAAAGCTTCTAGATTCTACAAAATACAACGATTCTAAAAAACGTTTGTATAATATACAATTTATCTAAAATCTACAGCATTCTGATGTCTACTGAGCCACATACCTCTCCACAGCAAACATTTTTTAAGTAGACTCTCTTTAATGTTGTGCTGCAGTTTATTATCTTTGATAAACATGTAGTAATTCATCTTGTGCAGTTGAAGTTTCTCTTCAAAACAGCCAAATCCACGGAGTTAGTTCAAATTTAGTAACTAGATAATAGATTAATACATCAGCTGTTAGAATACGGCAATAATTCTCTTGAAAAATAAAGGAAAATGACAAGGGGAAAGATCTACATGAAGAAGAAAACGAGAATACGAAAATTACGGTGTTTTCATGAATTTTCGATCGTTTTATTTCATACCGTATTTTAGGTAATTCGAACTTGTATAACCTCGACTATAGGTATAGTGGAAGCGCATTGTAAATTTTGAGGTGTCACATCCGGCTTGTTTCCTTGAATGAATTTACAAATATATCATTTTCATTTCGTCACAATAAATCAAATATTAATTACTGCAAAAAGGTTACAGATCCATTTCTTCATTATTATTATTATTTTAATGGAGGACTAAGATAATTTTCTTTTTCACAGCTCATAACATGTACGCACATAATAAAATATTTAAGGACAAAACTTTGATCGACTTTTAAGCACTTTTTTTAAATTATACAAAAATGTTTTTTTTTTTCTAAAAGTTCTATCAAATCTAAATAAACTGCATACACTTTGTATACATTAATTTCACACCTTATTGTTAAAATTTTCCTAATTGAAAAAGAAAAATCACCTAATCTTTAATTAAAAAGAAATGTTATTTACGAAAATTATAAACTATAGGCCTCCTGCGGGAGACCTAAATATTTTTCAATTGGGCAATTTTTTTGTAGTATATGTGGGTTCATAGGGACAACTTTTCGTCAATTTGAAAATTTGAATTTTTAAAAAAGACGGTTTTTCGATACACCCTACTATACAGTATACACATAACTGACATAACACAGTGTGAGGAATACACTCATAAGAATAAACAATTAAATAATGGATAATTGCAAACTGAATAGATAATAATTATTACAGTACTCAAGTCAATTTATTTATTTCTTGCAGCCAGGTTTTTAATTATAACAATTTACCATTACGTTTGTAGACAACAGTCCCATTTTTTATCCATACATTATTTCTTCCAAATTGTTTCGTCAATTTCCTAAATTTCTTCAACTGAAACTTTGTAAGATCCTCCCTAATACCAATGCCACTTCCGTTGAATCTTGACTTCATACTAAGTATTTTCTTTTTAAATTTAGCGGACCTAAATTTGACTAGGATCGATCTTGGTTGCGTCGATTTCTTTGGTCCAGCGCGGAAGCAATACTCAAACGCTGCTCGACGGACTTTCAATTTTAAATTGCCCGTTATTAGAGTTTTCAGCAGTTGGTCCAAATTTTCATTAGGTTCCTCTGTCACACCAAAAAAACGGAGATTGTTACGTCGCGTATACCAATCTAAACGATCAAGTTTGTTGATGTATAACCGGTAAATTTTGTCTTGATTATTTCTAACTGTCATCAATTGGTTTTCTAATTTATCGATTCTGTCTTTTAAACTATCTATTAGCTTAGACTTTGGTTTAATTGTCGTCATGATCTTTATGAAAACGTTTAATAACTACACAAACCACATTTACACTTAACATGAAACGACTAAACTAAATATTCGCATCTCTAAAACCCGAGAGTGAGTAATTTGGATAAAATTCGATATGAGAAATTATTCATTACCGATTTAGTGCTGCTTACATCCAAATGAACAAACCGCAGTACTTGCAATTCTGCATTATATGCCCAGGTGTGTTATAGAAGGCACATGATATCAGAAAAACAATACTATCAAATTTTTAACTTGGGACGCTGACGTTTTGAGGTCACTGACATAACAGGCGCCAGTCACACCTTACAAAATATGTAAGTATGCATATATGTCTGAGAGGAGGTCAGTTTTACTACCGTTCTGTCCGACAAACAAACAAAATTGCCTCCAAGAACTGTAATGCACAATCAAAAGTTTTGAAAGAATTGAAAATTGCGAATCGCATCAAGATTTCAGCAAAACTAATGTAAAAATGCAAAAAAGATACCGAATTTGTTACAAAGCTACATCATCATCATTTTCTCTGCATTTTCCTGCTAGTTAAAAAAATCAATTTCCGCTAGTTGCGACTGACATATTGCAGTGAATGTCAGATTAGAAATAAGCCAATGGACTTAAATGTCAGCGAAAATGTCATTGGTTCTGATGTGCTTGTAATTAGAGATTAATTTGAATGGTTTTCTGCTCATTCCGCTCATTTCTGGCGAGATTCTTTTAGAATAGACAAAAAAATCATTAAAATATAGTGTGAAGGTACAGGCCCACCTAATGTTAATTAATTAGCCTAATTACACACTTTTTTTTAAAGATTAAAGATTTCAAAAGTTATTTAACATCAACTGATGTCAAAATAATTACAACTTGTATTTTTTAGAAGTAATCATCATAAATGTAATACATAGTAGTGTTTTTTTTGTGTTCGTTGAGCAGTTTTAAATTTTCTTTGGCGTGTATGAGTCATCCTATAATGGAAGATCAGAAGTGGGATTAGATGAGGGTAAGATAAGGGCTGACCTGAAGTGAGTCGTCTATCTCACTCGTGTTCCTTAAGGGTGGAGCATTCAGGATGATTCGGCAAAATTCTAACGTCACAAAACATCATTATGACTTTATGTGATGTAAAATAATGTGTATGTATTTATAAAAAATTGCCAATGTTTGTACGATTGTTAACTGTCATAATCACAACGTGACTTATTAGTCATACATAATTATTTAATGTTTAATACTAGGACATTCATTATAATTTAGAAACCATTGATTTCAAATTATTAATTGCAGCCTGAAAGCAAAAGTTTCAATGCCAAGCATAAAACTGTCGATTAAGTTAAATTTGTACTGTTGCTAAATTTTCTGTATAACGCTTGATGCATACTTGTTTAAATTGATAAATAATGGCAATACTAAATAATAATAACGCGTTTAAAGAGTGACACAATTGCGTTCGAACGTTTCTAAAAGAATGCACATTATTCACTACAAGTACCCAAGTAGGTTGATATTTGTAGGACAGTGAAAATGTAAGCTAAAATTAGTGTTTCATTGGTATACAATGAATTTCTTTTACAATCAACAGCGATAACCATTCGAAATTTGAAAAGAGGCAAGTAAAACCAGACAAAAAGTTTATTTAAGAACGAAAAACCTTATAAAGAATTCCGCATAACTAATTTAATTTTATGGAGCATGATAATCTATTAGAATTACCCATATAAATACAAAATGATACCCAAAAATTCCAATTAGTTTATTGCGCAATTGGGGTTATGTCTTCCTGTCAACGATCGAAAAATCACAGCCCACTAGACACTGCTTCCAATCGATTCCCGTTTTACCACTATTAATTACATTACGATTATGCAATTAAGGTTATGTTATGCAAAACCACACAAAGTACGATCGAAAAAACAGAGCGCCCAATTTCAGATAGAAATAAACGGCCAATAAACTGATATTTACCATCCCTTCGGGTCATTATTTGTATCTAATCCTTGTCATGTTGCGTTGTATGCACTGATTTTCACTTTCTTGTGCGGCACGAACAGAAAAAGAAATTCCTACGCATAAAAACAACACAAACTATTCGCCATGCGGCAATCCGCTATGCACTGACGCGACACACTGCGCTGTCTGTCTGGTTTGGCTCGGTTTGCCGGACAGCTGTGCTTTTGGGAGAGTACAAGCTATGGGCACGCGCCTTGTGGATAAGTGTTGCGACAGAAAATACGTATAGGGATGACGCATAGTATAAACGTTATGGGTAAACCCTTTTTGATACGATCACTCGTCACGATGGGCTAAAGCACGGCTAAAGGCTGACGAATACCAGATCCAGATGGATAGACAGATGATCCGTTTATACGCGCAGTCACGCTTGAGCGTTTTCAACTTTGAAGAGCCATTTCACATCGTTTGTTTACTCTTTCAAAAAAACGGACCCTATCTATATACTATCCATATACAGAATTAAGTTATATACAACAGTATATGTATTATCTTTGAGTTTTTAGACACAAAATACGAACTTTTGATGTGGGAAAGGTCGAAATGTTGAAAGTAACAACAGATTATTTGTAAGAATTACTTAAATAGCTTATCAATTTAAAAATCCAAATTCGTAGCAAGTTAAATATATTATCTTAATAAAGAGTATTCCTAACAAATAAACATGTTTTTAATATTTTAAATATTTCAAAAACTGAGTTTTTTTGATATGTTACTTTTGATCAAATGTAATTTCCTATTTCTTTTTCTAACATTACCTACCTAAAATTCTGATTCTATATCATAACAAAATACAATTATTCCGAATGCCTTATGCTATATCAGTTTTAACAAGAAGAAAAGTAGCGTGTCAATATCTGGTCCTCAACGTTTAGAATAAAGTAACCAAATAAAAGGGTTTAGGAAAAGACTTAAACTAGAAACTTGAATGAGTTTAGAATATACTGGGTTATGAATTTTTAAGAAGCAGACCAAATTGCATTTTTTTAATATAGCATCCTGTATATTTTTCCTGTTTTTGTATACTCTTTTGAATTGCAAATTGAACTGTAAAAACCGCATGTCTCTAAGATCAGTGGCGTAAATGTAACAAGACGATTTATTTATTTATATTAATGTCCTTTTTTAAAACTTCATGAAGATTACTGAGAATTAATCATCAAAATGTTGATATTAAAATATATGTCATACATAGAAATAGCAAATAGCATAAAGAAGTGATAAGCAAGTTTCTGTTATGATTTGTGTGGAGTAGATTGCTTGTTTTCAAAAATCGATCAAATATGGTCAAATTAAAAACTCAATTGACATTTTGATAATATTCAAAAAATCTTTGTAAAAGATAAATCATTATTTTGTGTGGAAGTCTGCATAGACTAGAAAACCAATCCAGTCTTCGAAGATACAGATGTAGTTTGTCGACAGGATTTGTGATTGACTAAATTCACCCGCAGAAGTGAAAAAAAATCTGATGTGGCCAGGCACATGACTTTATCATACCATATATTAATAGTTTAGCTGCACGAGATTCTATTTGATCGAGATCGGCCACGTCTGCATTAAAATAAAACTATTAGAACTTGACAGGTATTTTGATTATATTTACAGTATGTAATGTCAAAACATCAGCATTTGACACTACCTACTATCATTAGAATCACAAATATCTGACAAATCCTGGCTAACTAGTTTTAATACTAGTGTTTTAATGCAGTACGAGCGATCCCGAAGAAATAGAATTTGCTCATGCGGCTAAAATATTTATTTTACCAAAAAATTTCATAGTCATAAATTATTCAGAATATCCTCTACATTAATTTATTATTTAACCATTTGGACGAAATTCCAAAAATAGCGGCTTATTTGCAAAATATTTAAAAAATGCTAAGGCTAAACCTCCTTGTCATACTACATATAATAATAATAATAATAATCCACGCCATAACATCCCCCAACAGCTTTCGCCACTACGGGGGCATCGGCAGGCCCGAATTATCATTATTATGGCCCGCGTCTGTGGCACGTCTTCAGTTGCTTGGCTTTCAGCATTCGCCGTGGAGTAAAGGAAAACCACAGAAAAACCTTTACTCTGAAACCAGGGCGTTGGATTCGAACCACCGTCCCCCACAGACTGATAGCCAAGCGCGCTACCACTCGACCACAGTCTGGCAGTAAAAAGGTTATTGGTTCTGATGATTAATATATTATATTGGCTTCTAGCATACTATATTTTCGGGTTTTACCCCGTCTTCAGTGATAACTACAAAAGTTCATAAAGATTTATGCTCAATATTCCAAATAAGTTTTAATGTTACCATACCGTCTTACAATATTTCTTGTACTTATTCGCGAAAACATAAGAGTGGGGGTCACACTCGTCACACCCGTTTAACGACTATTAATACACAAGCAATGGGGGCTTTTATTACTATTTTGATGCAACATTAAAGCAAAAAGACGACTCATCTTTTAGAATTTTAGTTAGTTGTTCAAACTCATAAGTTTTATGAAAAACCTTTTTAAACAGCCGTGATGGTCGTTACAAGTTAATAAAAGTTAATAAACAATTCTAGTTTTATGTGAAATTTAGGCTAGCTATTATTATTTTGCTTGCATCATGTGTAGTAGCTAGAATAAGCATATAAGTAAGCCAATAATCTTGCCAAAGACATTAATTACAGTAATGGAGGTTAAAATCATAGTACTACCTGACAATGTCACACGTTTGTGTGACTGTTTAGTTTCCTAATTATATGTTGATACTTTGACAGCACAAGATGCCAACTTGGTATTTTTAATTTTAGAAAAATATGAAAATATTTTAGATAATTTTTTTCCGAAATTTTGATGGTAACGCGTTGCTTTATAGCTTAATGAACCAGAAACTGACTACGTTAGGTTTTATTTTTATTATT
The DNA here is from genome assembly GCA_964023965.1 of Melinopterus prodromus. Classification (NCBI taxonomy): domain Eukaryota; kingdom Metazoa; phylum Arthropoda; class Insecta; order Coleoptera; family Scarabaeidae; genus Melinopterus; species Melinopterus prodromus. Next base: position 1,927,906 of record OZ030398.1, on the reverse strand, counting down.
AGTACTGATTTTTCTTTTACCTGTTCTTAATCTGGGCGGTAGCTTCCTTCTTTTCCTCCGTTTCGTAGGTTGTAGTTTTCCCACGGACATTTCAACGATTTTCATCACACAGCACATCAATATCATTAACATGTCTTTGATTTAACTCATTATCATTGTCACAAGTGCAAAATTACGGCCACATATCATGTCAGAACGCCGTCGTTCTGCACAAACTCTGAAAGAATTTTCAATGGCGTACTGCAGTTAGTCACATTTGGTTTTTGTTTATCGCTATTGTGACGCCAGAGTTTCCCACAAGAACCGCAATATACAAAACTAACATAACCTAAAATAACATGATATGGTTAACTTTCAACTTTACTATACTGGGTGTTAAAAAGTCAGAATTTTAATTTTTTAAATGTTGAGAAAGTTTTAATTGAAAAAAAAAAGAATCAGAAAAACATGAGACTAAAAATGGGTCATAATTGCAGTTAGTACATAGATGTCGCTGTGCGCCGATCAAATATGGCCGCCGTCTATTTTGAACCGAGTTCAACGACTTAACTTATGGATTGTGAATATTGTTAAGTTAATCAAAACTAATTTTGCATCACACACAATCACAAATAAAACCAACCTAACTGTCAAACAAAATTAAAAAAAAAAACACTATAGAAATAAACGAAATAAGAAAACCTTCAGAATGAGGGCAACCTAAAAACAAAGAATGAGCGCCAAAACATCCAACGAACACATTTTTAACTCTAGTTAAAAGTTTTCCTAACAGAAACAGCACTTTTTAATCGCTCACAACACACAATCGAGTCACAAAATTCCACAAAAACGGCCGAAAAGGGCGATAATTTAGCGAAATATTAACGTTTGCGTTCGCGCCATGGGTAACTAGATCGCTAACGAAAACGTTGCACACGACACCACGGGACGCTGAATGAAATTATGACGTTATCTAAGACACATGTTGAAATGGCTTCCTGTGGGATACAGTAGAGTCGTGTTAGACGGAACGTCGCTGCTCACATTTGATCTAATTTTACATGTGCGCTCTCCCACAAGTCCTACATCTCGAAATAATTGTACGTTGCATTGATAGTTGTATAGGAGAGACGTTGTCGTTTTGTCCTTTTTGACGGCAGGCGGACTGAGGTTTATTTTAGAGGGACCATTCTAGAGGAACTATTTTTAATTTGGATGCCACACACTACTCGAACAAGAAACTTCTTGGATTTGAATCTTGAGCGCGGAAAGTGTCCAAACAACATTTTTTGCGTAAAACGAAATAGACTCAGAAAGTATCCGAATCAGAAGAACTAAAACTAGAAATTTTTAATCTTCTTAACCATATGAACTCACAACTTACGCCAAAACAAAGTAGGCGGTAATTATTTCCGTTTAAAAGGGAAATCGCCGTCAGTGAACATATTATCCACTATATTAGAAGAATTTGCAAAAAATAAATCTGAGAGAATTCCTTTCAAATAAACATACAGTAACTCTCCTCGGATTAAGCTACAAAGAGGGGACACATGTTTATTGTGAAGTTTTAAAAATTTCAAACCCACAACCGTGTAAAGTTTCCAATTTAATGAAGTTAAAAAATAATTCCAGTTTTTATGAAAATTTTTAGCTGGCTGCATTATATTTCAAGTATAATAGAGTAACCAATAGAGTAACCATATAATCGACTACGTGTGTCATTAATAACAATAATCAAAATTAGATTCAAAGTACTTGAGAAAACTGCCATAAATACATTGTCTTAATCACATCGCAAGCTGTTAATAAAGCTATTTTTAATTTAAACATAAATAAGAAAATCTATGAGAAAAATATTCTAAATAATTTTGTCATCTAATTGTACTAAAGATTTTAAGGGGTTCTTAAGTTATTTTAATTTCTTAGCCTGCTTTTAATTTCTTTGGTACTTTTAACGTTAATTCTTTTTAAAACAAAGGGACGATTTGTTATGTCACATAAGAATTAAAAAACGACGACAAGTTTTATGACATTCGCTAGTAGCGTTCGATTCTAATTCCCAATTATAAAATTTCAGATCTCTACTATTTTTATTTCAGAGATACCACTCCGTCTTGTGTCGCGTCACAGGCACTTCACAAGTTCTTAAGGAATTGAGCTCATAACATTTACTTTCTAAAAAAAAATCAGTAAAAAGTTTCATATAAATTTTAGTTTGTTCTTATGTTTACTCATAATTTTATTATTTTTATTGTTTTTAGTTATAAATGTATTTGCTTTTTATTGTTGTAATGGGTACTAATGGTGTTATTTTCGGATACGCATTGTTTCGTATGCATTTTATTTTTAGTTGTTTTGTGAATATTGCAAACGAGCACCAAAACGTTCTTTGCAAACACAAGAAAAATATCACGCGCCGGTCCTGAGTCTACGATGCCAGACAATGGATCTTTACTTTTAGCATACGTTTGTTTTATAAAGGATGATCAAATTTGCCAAGAACTATTATTGGCACAAACAATGTTTTCTAATACTAAGGAGAATCAAGAGAAAATGAGAGATGAGAGAAGGGAGAAAATGATGGATATTTTACTCGTTTGCTACTTCAAACTGAAGTACGCTGGCTATCAAGGGGTGCCTGTTATTTAATCGATTTGACAAACTCTTTGATTACAGTTTTTCAAGACATTACAAAGCAGACAATGCTCATTTGACAGAGATATTTCACAAGTTCAATGATAAATTTACAACTGCACGAAGACGAGCTGAATTTGATAAAGACAAGCTGAATTTGATAAAGACAAAGTCGATTTATACTGGTTGCAAAAGCAGATGCCCGAACTTTATCCCGAATTGTGGTCAATCGTCAAACAAATTTTAATAGTAATAAAAGTATAGAAGATAGTGATATACAGGCGGGATGTAAATTTTAAATAAATTAAAAATTACAGCCACAACCTGGATTTGAACCGGGGGATTTGTGTCGCTAGCACAATTCTCTATCCAACTGAGCTATTATATCTAGCAAAATTTTAATAGCATTTGGGTCATCATATTTAAATGAACGTGTACAAACTGCCTACACATAACTGATAGAGGAGATCTAAGGATGTTGCTGAGTGCTGACACATCTGTTGTCAAATGTCGACACACCAGGCACATCCTTCTCACTAGGATTAATCATTTTCAATATTGTAACATTATTAATATTGATGTTCGTATTATATAAATCATCTGCTTATTGTAGCAAAAACAATTTAAAATTTTCAGTTTTTTTCAGTTCACGAGGGGGCGCTACTGGGCGCTATAACACTAAATTCTTCGAAAAGGGAGTAAACAAAATAAGTTTGGGAACCACTGCTTTTGGATTTTTGTTTTGAGATTGGTAACGAAATATCAAATAACCGAAATTTGTATAATGTATTGTATTTTCGAATGAAAACATCTTTTCAACAAACACTTTTTTTTTCTTCACAGTATTGTCGTTACTGGAGTGATGTAAATCCACATTTTACATTTTCAGACGAAACCAACATTTCAATGTGCTATAACTTGGAAATGTTAATCAAGTCGTCGGCTTAAAGGTAAATAGTTAAAAGTCACTAGCTAACAATTTGTTATATTTTTTGACGCACGAATTAATTGTGGCCAAATGCCGATAAATGCGTATCTAAACAAAAATACGATCAATAAGTGTTATTAAAATAACTTCAATAAATTCTTAAATCCATTAATTCTCTGGAAAATGTCATTATATTTATTGGTATTCTATTGTAGTCAGGTTTTTGTAATTATTTGAAATGTTATTTAGTTACTTTTACTTTTAACCAGACGAAACGCAGACAGAGACATATCTTGGTTGAATTTTACATATTAAATATTATTCAAGTTATTTTACATTACGCAATCTATCACGCAAAACGCTACAACTTTTTAAGCATTAAAAAATTGCGTATAGTGCCATTAACAATAGTGTAAAACCGCTATTATACAGTGAGAACACAAAGTATTGAAACGTGACGAAATCTCTAAATCGGTCTGTTATTGAAAAAAAAAAAATCTGATGTGGCCAGGCACATGACTTTATCATACAATATATAAAATTAATAGTTTAGCTGCGTGAGAATCTATTTGACTGAGATAAATCGTGCCTGCATTAAAATTAAACTAGTTAGCCAGGATTTGACAGATATTTTGATAGTCAATAGTATCAATCGAAGGTATTGTCAAAGCATCAGCATTTGACACCACCTACTGTCATCAGAATAATAGTTGTTTATCTCACAAGTGCAGAAAAAAACGGAATAGCACAACGAGCGGTGATGCGGCGCGTCACCGATGGCGGAGCGTCGTCGTCGCATGTGAGCGAGTCGCGCTATGTAGTTTTCGGCGGGAGTGACATCAACGTTTTTTGTGTTGCTTTTTGAGAAATAAGTATTTTAAAAAAATTTCAAAAATGGTTATATTTCGGTATAGTAAATGTTAGGTTGATACCACTTCTACGAAATGTCAAGTTTAAAAAGCTAATTCAAATTCTGACAGATTTATATTTCATGACACTGTAGATGACATTCCATAGCGGTTCTCCGAGTATGACAGCGTGGTGACAGCCATAGACATTTCTGTGGTGACAGCACAAAAAATATATTTGTCAAGATCCTGGCTACTATGTACTTTCATATCAATGCAGATGGGACCGATCTCCATCAAATAGAATTTGCTCTTGCAGCTAAACTATTAATTTTACCAAAAAATATCATAGGCATAAATTATTCAAAATTTCCTCTCCTTTAATTTATTATTTAACTATTTTGACGAAATTACAGAAATGGCGGCTCATCTGCAAAATCCTTGAAAAAGGCTTAGAATAAACTACCAGTTCCTTTGGACCCTTTTGAACCAAAAGCTTTTCAGCTCTAAGTTTAGTCATGAAACTTCTAAATATGAACTTTCATCCCGATACCTTTAGTAGTTTCTCCGGAATCGTCGGCACAAAAATCGAGTACACACATACGCACACACACACACACACATACACACACACAGACATTTTTTTGTACCTTGGTCAAAAATGTTCAGGGGACCCAAAAAGACCTATTTCCGCTAAAATCTCAATTTTTTTTTTCGGCATGATTACAATACTTTACCATACTGCGTATGATAAAGTAAAAACTCGGTTTTGATTTGCAAAATATGTACACATATTTATCGTAAACTAAATTTCCGACCTTCAATGGTTTTTCAATTAAGACGGAATCGACACATTTTTTAAATAACACCATTGGCTTAATAACAGCATATAATAGTATGATGGCCGTACTGGGAGATTGAATTCAAATGGCATACAATTACAGTTTTGACATTTGACCTCACTTTTCCGGATGTCTTACGTAATTTTGAGTTCGCATTCATATTCAGTTCCATTTACAACCTCCATACTACTCAAAGTTATCAATATTTGCAATTTTAATTGTGGTCTTTAAGCCTTAAATTTGCTTCCGCTCTATTAAAATAACTTTCAAATATGGGATTGCCATTACATTAAAATGTGTATTTTTATAGTAAAAAATCGACGTATTCAAAGACATTTTTCTTAGCCGTATAAGAAAAAAGAAAAAGACACAAAATTAAAAAGAGCAAAATATCTCCAATCCTGTAGAACGTGGCTTTTGGAAATGGAAACTGCATACGCGATTATGATCAATTCTTTGCCAAAATCGCAAAATTGAGTTTTTGGATCTGTTTGGGTTTGGCACATGCGAGGTGAAACGGCCTGACTTTTTTAATCACTCAATTATTTTAATATTTTTACTTTAAAAATAAATATTGTTTTTTTAACAATTATTTTATATTTTTTTGTAATCTTGTCGACTATACCTCCCCCCATCATCTCCGGCATTCTTGTGAGACTAATCTGGCAACCCTGGCAAGACGCAGTTACCCACCTCACCATTCAAAAACATTGTGACCGTATGGTTAAATTCAAAAACAAATTGCTTACAGTGAAGCAATACATAATATAACATTTAAAATATTTAACCCAATTATTTAGTCTAGTCCTATTTTAATGTGATTTGTACGTATCAATTTGATACTGACGTACCAAAGTTTGCGCGATATAGAACATATCCGACGGACATACTGTATGAGCTTAAATTTGCTCAAAAATAAACTATGATTTTGTTACATTTAAACTAAAAATCTCTTAGAGAATAGAGTTGTCTTAAATGTAATTTTGTGTGAATAGGCATATTTTAACACTAAATACTATTCTTCTAAATTACCTAGTCTTATAAGTTTACAGCGAATTACCGAACACCCTGTGTGTTACAAGAAACTATAAGAGACAGAAGTCAACAAATAAGAATAGAAGGAATCAATAGCAAGAAAAGTCACTTACCCAATATTGTAGCTCCTTTAAAGTTGTCTGTCATAGTTCCTAAAAGAACAAGAAGTTGTTTATTTAATATGTTTTTTATGATTGACATAAACTTACCTTAATTATCCACAGTCAATGTGATGAAACATCTTGGACAGCAAAATTCCTGAGAAAAAAGGAAGACAAATTATGACACGAGTGTAGTTTTTGAGAAAAGTGCGATTTAAAGGCAAATAAATCTTAGGGAAAAAGTTATTACGCATTACAATTTGGATAGTATTGATTTCAGTGAGAAAATTTTCATGCTACCTATTACATATTTGAAATATTTTTTGTTAAATTAATTTACTGCTATAGGTGTAGGCTGAACTTTGATTATCGATACGATTTATTAAAATTACTTTATTGAAACTAATTTATGCTAAACAATCAACAGTTGTGTAGTAATCAAATGTACCTTATAGTAAATCAGAAAAAAATCATAACAAACTGAACACGGATCAATCACTAGACCACAAAATTCGTCGTCACGACTTTCGTTTAAACGTTTGATCGCAACTTCACCAGATTTATTTCGTGCCAAAGAGTTTGTATATTTAAAGGGTTGATCGGTTTCGGTGTTTTATTGGATTTTCACATGGAGGGGTGGGGTTTTTGGTGTATTCTCGGGGCTCTTCTTAACCCCTATAATGAAAACGCACTACATTAACACGGCCAACACGAACGCAAAAGCTTCTTGTACCGATATTGATTTTCCATTGTTGAATTGCGAACCACTGTACATGCGCAGATTTTGAAGTTTGTCGGTTCTTATCATTTTGGGACATCTGATCCAAAACATTTCGTGATTGAAATAACAAACTTCTCAAGGATTAAACTGTAAAATACGTCCAACAAAACTATTATGATGGTTATAGACATATTCTAGTATTATTTTAGGTTAAGACCAGATTACAGTTTAAACCATGGATAAACACCGTTTAACCAATGTTTAACCTAATCTACAGTTGACGTACTAATCTAATTTCTGAGATATTAATCTAAGCTCAGTTTAATTTCAAATTTTCTTGGTGTTATTTATTTATGTTGGTAGCAAGTTGTCAAAACATTTCGTATAGGTTATGTTATTAGAATCTGTGGTTATAATATTTGTAAAGTCAAACATTTCAAAACTGTTTCATCATGGATAAAATCACTGCACATTGGGGCGAAATAAAAGAACCCCATGAGGACTCGTACACTCCAGACGTAAGCGAATCAATTGAACGTTCGATGAATAAGTTTTGCTTAGCTGAATTTGACGAAGAGTACGATGAACAGAATCTAAAATGCGAAGAACTGTCGTAAGTTTCATGTACAATTTTACACTATATTCTCGACTATTTAACGTAGTTTACAGTGCATGGATCCTCTTATGATGTACGCGATAAGCTTGCACAAGCATGCAAACGATATTACGGAAATGATACGAGTTGCCGAAGTTGCGATCGATTCACATTTAATACCCTCCGAAGACGCTATACCCCCCATGCCGGAACCATCAGTAAAGTCTTTACGTCACGTTAAAAATAGCTTAAATTTTATTCCGAAACAGTTTACGTAAGTGGTGATTTTATATATAATATAGAGGAGTAAATATGATTGATTTCAGTGCATTTTCATTAGGAAAGGAAGTTGATATTCCTGAACTAAGTTCTGCTGGAGCTAAGCAGATTTTGATTAAATGCGTTGCTACTATGACAGCTCATATTGGGTTTGAAAGTATGTATTTGTTAGGTTTTAAAGGGGCTATATTTGATTTTAGAATATCTTGATGTTGCTCTGTGATATTTCAAACTTGATTTTGTGATTTATTTGAATGAATATCACAAAATATTTGTTTTATCATGTTCTGGTTTCGATTGAAAGTTGGTGTTAATGCTACCAACTTGATACCTCGATATATAGCATAGAGTAAGTACGTCATGTGATGTATCATAGGATAGCTCGTTTAAAAATAAGTAAGATTTTATCTGAAACTTTTTTTGACTAAACATCACCTAATAAAGAGAACTGATGTTTGGTGATACTATTAATTTCAATCACATTTAAAAGAAAAGAAAAAGTCTAGAAACACTCTAGTGTCGGAATTGGATGCAATTGTTAAAGTTATAAAAAAAGAATATAAATTAAATAATGGTTATCAATTTTCTATAGAAATCAATAGCCAGATATCTTCAGAACGAAAAATTAATTTAAAAAAGTAGACATAAATCACATAAACCTAAATTCTGAAGTTAAAAAGGCAACAAAAATTCCTTAACTGAATTTGGGGATTTACTTTACATAAAAACCTTGTGAACTAGTAATATCAAATATTGACCTGAATAATTAAGCATTTAGACTTAAACCCTTTCTAAAATCATAGCAACCCATCAAAGCATTCTGGATCTACTGACAGACGTTTTAGAAGAATTTTATGTCAAGATTGGAGAGCGTGTGAAGATAGCCCAAGAAGACGAAAGAGATGGAAAATTATGTGGTTTTCCGGTAAGAAATTCACCAAGACTGTGACATTCTTTTTATTACAAGACTACAGACACACTTTTTGTGTGTCAAATGCAAACAGGTTGTAAATATCTAAGCATAAAAGTCATCAAGATAAATGTTGTGATACATTCCGAGCACTGTTCATTGTTCACAGAAAGTTTCAAAACTTTCCGATGATTATCATGGCGTTTTTTTTTGTTTTAGAATGTTGTAGAACGAGTCTTGACAGAAACTGGTTTGGGCGGTGTCAAAGGTCTACACGAATATTACCAGTCGAAGGTTATAAAATACATACGTATATTACAGAAAAGATGTCATGAGTTGAATGATCATTACGCAAAATTATTGATACCGAAATGTGTTTCTCCTATAGACAATATAAATCGGTATGTATGCAGAAGAATATTCACTAATTATCAAAATGATAATTTTTTTTTTTAGTATTATTAGGGTGAAAGTAGAAGAGGAGGAAAGTATGGAGTCCGATAATCCGGAAGTGCATTTTCCGATTATTGACGGATTGTCGTCACTTGAGACTGGCTTTCAACTTTTGAACAGTTTAGAAGCAGAGGCAAAGTTAGTTCCAGTTTTTTTTTTATAGTTTCAAGTTTAACTTAAATTTCACTATTTGTTTTAGTTTGCAAAGTATTGTCGAAGGAGATGAAGACATTCCCTATTCCCTCTATCCCTCTATTCCCGAAACAGAACTTATAGCTACATTGTCACCGTTTACAAAGAAAAAGAGAAGATAAATTAAATGTTAATGCCTTACCTGTGTACTAAGAATAAAAAGATAAGTATACATATTATTTTTTGCTTTTTAATAATGTTAACCATGTAGGCCACTGTCTTGATATTGGTAAACTAGGTTTACGAAATTTTACACTCTACTTGCCTACTACTCTACTTGACTAAGCCAATATTAAAAAAAAAGTAAATGAGTGGTGTCCTATATCACGAGGTAATTGAGCCATATTTTTTGATGGAAATATGAATCAAGAGAAATATTTGGATATGTTACAAAATTATTATAAGGTATAAATTGAGGAATTACATTTAAAAGCTTTAAAATAGATTGTTCATCAGTAAACAAAATGATGTATTTATTTCACGATATATGTATAAAAATGTACATTGCATATAAATATAGGAAGTGACCTTAAAAAAATATTTACAATACTCTTATGTAATACTAAAACATCACCCTTACGCGGGATTTCCATACAAATAAATAACATAAAGCACACAGTTGTCGCCTATAGCAAAAATAGAGTCCATCATGATTGCAAATGTTACGCATTATAATTCTTTCTCCAAATTTGTTTTCTGTATACAACTGATAAAAAACACAACCCTAATAAAGATGAAGTTATGCTTCAAATCTTCTGTTGACAGGCCTGGGTCTTTTCATTTTAACAATCTTTTTAAACACTAATAACGCCACAATAATACATCCGCAAGCACCGATGGTTATCAGCACGTACATCCCTACGGATAATCCAGCTGATTTTTCTCCTTTCCGAGGTTTTTCGGACGTTGGTTCTTCAATTAACATTCGATCGGTCGACACTTTAAAATTTTGTTTTGGTATATCTTGCGCTACTGTAGCTATCGTTGTTTCTACAATCGGTGTTGTTGTTTTAATTTTGCGAAAATTCCTCTTCTCAAAAGGTATCGGATCCAAGGGTGTAGATTTAAAATATTCCTCTAGAGGGCTGAAATATTGTAACAAAGCAACACTGGTGGCATCTTCTGTGGAGTAGTGGTAATTCAGTATTTCTTTGGGGTCTTTAGCAATAATATCGTTGATGAGATATCTAAAAGTTGAATGATTAATTAAGTAAGTAATACGATTATTGGTTTCTTTTGGAAATCTTACTGAAAACTGTTTTCTTTTAGTTTTTCCGTCATACTTTGGGCGTTTGAAAATACATCGAGTTGTTGTACAAAATCAAATTGCACCAATAACCCAAAAAATTTCCTAAAAAAATTGTTATAAATACTGAAAAAAAAAAAAAGAAGAACAACTTACGCTAAATAAGGTTTGTTGTACACAACGTATTCATCTTCAAAAAAGTCAGATTCATCATTTATAATGCCTTCAACGCCCTGATATTTCAATCTAAAACGATTTCTACACATTATAACAACATATACCAATATACGAAACTCCAATCCCAAAAAAACAAAAACTAACCTAGTTTCCCACCAAGATTTTTCAATATTTTCCGAGGGATATTCCAACTCATTTAACCTCCAAGTATCGACTGATAAATAATACGCCAACTTTGGAAGTACGTGCAACGCTAACAGAAGTCTGGCTGCGTTCTGGTTATCGATGTTTCCGTTATACGCGTCTTTTTCAATGAGTCCTTGAAGAGCGAGATCGTGGATTGCTACGATTGATCCCAAACTTTCAACAGCTTCTTCGATGAAAGATGACCGCAGTTCTCTTATAGGTAAATATGAATAGTCTAGGTTTTTTACTCCGACTTTGAACGATGTTTCTTGAGCTTTGAGATACTCAGCCCAAGTTGAGTTCGAACAGGTTAAGGCTCTGGAAATATTGTTTTGAAATGTTTTTTTCGAGGTACTTATATCGTAAATATGTAAATAAATATAGAAAAATAACATACATTGAGTAACCTTCTGAGCAGAACGATAACACTTTTGAGTCGCATTCTTTTATGTCAAAACGACTATTTTTCCAGAATTTTTTCGGGCTCTCCTTTAGCTTTAAGTCTTGTGAAACTTTGTTGCAAAGCTTGTAAATATCCATCTTAGACTTTTCGGCAATCGAAACTTTGGCATCATGATAAATTTGTTGATGCGGTAATATAATATCGGCAATGTTACTCCAATCATTTCCTAAATAACTACCTTAAAATTATATTATAAAATATGTACTTATTTAATAATTTAGACATACTGGAGTACCTGTTAAATATACTGGAATGTTCGTGTAATTTTTGTTATAGAAGTTATTTATTCGATCCAACGTAAATTTGTGTAATTGCTTATAAAAGGGTTCGATTTCACTCCAGATATTTTGGGCAATCTGGTAGCCGTTTTCGTATTGTGACATATCTTCCCAAAAACCTTTGCTATCGTAATCATCTGAAATAAAATAAAAAAATATTATTACTGAATAAATCAACACAAAACACTTATTTTTTTTTATTTACTACGTACCATTTGCAGCAGCTGCTTTTTTAACAAGCAACAAACTGTCACGATAGTCGACATCGTAAGCCGAATTATTGTGCCAACTATCCCACAATTCCGATAGATAAGAGGCATTTCTAGACGTAGCCAGCAAATTAAAAAAATTCTGTTTGTCGAGAACATTTCCTTCCGCATCTTCTATAATATTGTTTTTCGAATTTTCTTCCATGTTGTTAGCAAATTGTAGAAGCTAAAATAGTGTATGGTCAAATGACAAATACCTAAACAATATATTCAATTAATACCTTTTTAAGATCTTGTGTTTCCATTGCTGCATTATTGGGTTTCGTTAACAGTGTTGCAAACCTGGATAATTCATACGGCAAATCGTCTATAATACTGACTAGTAGACCTGACTGGTTCCGAAGATAGTTGCTATACCGTATTTCAGCATCAATCTAAATGTTAGTTTATAAATTAAAATCAGGAGTTTTAATAGTAAACATTTATTATTATAGGACAGGCAATTCAAACCCAGTTTGAATTTTTTGTGTACATATTTGAAAAGTATTTCAAATTATTCCAAAATTACAATGTTGGTAATACATAAAACACTAAAATATATCAAGACATTATTTTAAAAAAATAAAATTTTGTCATCATCACTATGAATAACATTTTGCGCGTTATTTCTCCAATCTCCATACAAAAATCCAGCGAGATTTGGATTTTGAGTTTTCCCAGTATGTTAGTATAAAACAAACACGTAGAACAAAAAAAAAGACAACAAACAAAGCTACCTTTTGTGTATATGATGCACCATTAAGAAGAACATCCTTGTAATTATTGGTAATCTCGTCATAGCTGTCCATGATGTTATAGGTAACGAATTCGAATTCTGCCTTGATACGTTCGACGCGTTCATCTTCTGATTCTTCGTATTCGGCATCCTCGGCGATTGCCGAACACACGAGTACGTAAACAACAATTAGCCGAATCCTCATCGTTGCCTGGAAAGCGAAGAACACATTCCGGACTTATGTAAAATTTCGAAACACGCGTACGAAAGATACACGATAAGCTATCTCTAGGACATTAGCACCGCAAAGTGCATTGTGAGTCATAATTTATCTATACAGTTTCCCCCTAAAATCGTTCAATGATATTTCCTTTGTATCGCCACCAGTGCACAGTGGTCTGAACTCGCGAAAAGTTGGCCAAAATTCTGAAACTTGGTATATAAGGGATTTTAAGGTCGCTGATCACGAATCTATACTCTAAATTGCTAAAGTCAAAATGGCGGATCCAATATGGCGGATGACTACATTAAAATATGCTTTGATTTAATTGAAACGTAGCTGTTTGGGGTTTTTGAGGTAGATGATTATAAATCTGAACTCGCAATTTCCGAAAACAAAACGGCGTATCCAATATGGCGGCCGACTACATTAAAAGATGTTTTGATTTAGTTAATACATGGCGTTTTTTGGATTTTTGAGGTCGCTGATTATGAATCTGAACTCAAAATTGTTTAAAACAAAATGGCCAGTCTAATATGGCTAACGAGTACATTTAATATATTTTGATTTACTTCAAACGTGTATTTTTGTAGTTTTTGAGGTCGCTGACTACGAATCTGAACTCTAATGAAAACAAAATGGTGTTTTCAATATGGCGGATAACCACTGTAAAGTATGCTTTAATTGCTTTGAAACTTGCCTTTAGAGGATTTTTATGGTAGCCGATTATGAACCTGAACTCTAAATTTGAAAACAGCAAAAAATCAAAATTGCGGATTGCATATGGCGAACGACTACTTTAAAAAATTATTTAATTTATTGAAAACGGGGCCGATCACGCGTAGTCATAATTATAAATCTGTACCTACTGCAAATTTTACTTCAAAAACTATTTTGTTTAGCTGAAACGTTGCCTGCATGGGATATTCTGCTTTTAATACTATCATGAACATAAAATTTGCAAGAAAGCTACGTGTTAGTTAAGTAAGTTTTACCTATAATATTATTTTGCGTACATATTAACAGATATCAAATACAAATTAACAACTAAATAATAAACAAAGTGTGTTCTTACAATCTATTCCGCCTCTAATTCTAAACTATCAAGTGATGATAGATCAACAAACTCGTTGGTATTCTCTTCTTCTTCTTCTTCTTCATTGTCTGAGTCTTCATTCTCGCAGTATCGCTTTTGTGTAGTCATGGAACAAGAAGGCTCAGTTTCTGATGTAAATGGTCGTATTAGCGAAATAACTTCGTTCGGAAGCGGAATCTTTATTTTTTGTTGGCGGTTTATGCGGGTTTTTAAACTAATGCTAGATATTATTGGGGCCGAAGTGTCTATGGCCCTATTAAATATATCTTCTAAGTTATTTTTTCTGTTAGTTTTTCTAGAATGAAATTCTCGATCTTGTTTATAAAATTTATTTCTGGCTTCAGAGCCATCCTCTCCAAAATAGCAAACTAGCAGTAAATAATTTGCTACTATTTGGTTTCCGTGAACTAGTACCTTATGGACAGTAGTAGGCTTCCGGTACCATGGATATATAGTCATAAATAAATTTGCAGTTTTGAAACAACTTTAAAATTTTTCTTAGTTTAATTGAATTAACAAGTTTAATAAGTATAATTTGTTACTTTTAGACCAAAGTGGTATAGATAGAAGATTATAAAGAGTATTTATCTTTAATTTGATGCATTGCTTGTTACTTCATATAAATAAATAACAGCCAAAAACTTTTATGAAACTTGGCGCAAGTATTGCGTTTACCGCAAGTATACTGATTTCTCGCAAAACGTTAAGCTACCGAAGAAATATAAATTACGGAGAATGCGCAGCTAGATGCAGCAAAATATAATTGGGATTTGTAGATAAAGAGTGGAATTATAAATATATCGTAAAATAAGTGCAAACAAGTGCAAACATTTTTTTGAATATCTAACGAAGTTTTGGGTTAATTCGCTCTTCTGTGTCTTCTATAATTGTGGTGATTTAAAATTTTCTTCGTTCATATTTACGTAATATGAAATATCTACCTTAAGTAGGATTGTCCAAGATATCACTTTCCATTATTTAGAGCTTAAATAAACATACAATATACTCAGTATTCGCCTTTTGCTGCGCGCGTTTAAAATAATGAATAGTGGTCGAAGCGCACTATGCGCCATTTTGGTTAATTAGTATGACTGAATGCGTTGTAATTAATCATCAATTCCACGCGTGCTTAATGAATTAACCTGTTTACTTTCATATAGGGTACAGAATTTAACTGAATTCAAAACTTGAAAATTTGAATTTTGGCCAACAATTCGGACTTCTAGACCATAGTGCAGTGGCTCAAATGAGTAACCGCGTATTAAACGCAAGTAAACAACGCATGTGAAGATTAGAAGTCTTAAATAAACGTAATTCATGTTGATTTGAATGATTCTACGTCACGCCTTTAATTTAATAATTTGCCATCGGTTTTGTCACAAAAGCAGATGCTTCTGTGAAAGGACCACAATCCAAAACAATGCGTTGCTTAGCAGCAGCAATTATTGTTTATGTCAAGTTGGCAGTACTGGAATTAAAATACCATGGCTGCGTCTCAAACTAAACGTCAAAAAAGGTTACAGCTTGGGACGTTACACGATAGATGGCTCTGCTGTAGTTGCTTTGTAAAATGTCATCTCCTAACATAACCTATATTATTAATACATAATATAAAACGTAAATTGCATTCAAGTGTAAATTTAACCATCTATGATTTGGTATCATACTTCCCAGTATTGGCGTTAGTGTGCGGGATATCCTGTACACATATAACTATAATATTGCTATCCTTTGTTGAATCATGCGTCATGCTTAATTGTAGGGCGAAGATAATTCAATTCATCATTGTTTGATCAGTTCAAAGATCAATTCATAGCCCACATAAATAATCGACTTACGTATTATTTGAAGGCATTTTAAGTCCACATTATTTTCGTACATACTATATCGAGGCCTTGGCGATAACAGCATTGCATAATACAGCATTATATTACGTTTATCGATTATCGTTTATATTCAATTTAAAAATCATATAATATATATATATATATATATATATATATATATATATATATAGGCCGTGGAGAGTTCAAGCTTATGACATTGCGTTCTATACTATACAATAATACCGTGCATTGATACTTTAGGATTGAAGTCGAACATATATTCTTATGTATGGCATTATATATTATTTTGTTGAATTCAGAATAAATCCCTAAATTCGAGGAAAAATATCCCGTTTCATTAATAATACATACAAAGTTGGTCGCTATAACAACAAAACCAAACAAATTAAAACCAAAACAAGAATGCTAAAACCTGAAGTAAAGTTTCCCAAAACATTATTATTGGAATGCATTAAAACTCGATAAGAGTACAACAGTTGCAAGTTTAACACTGCTATAAGCAACTTTATCACTTGCTAACTAAAAGCAGTCGTTTTTTAGTCCCATGTATAATTAAGTACTTACTTAGTATGTATAACAATCATTGCCACAAAATAAACGTCTAAGTATAGACACAACCTCGTTAAACTGCTTTGTAGTGTAATTATTACATACAAGGGAAAATGCCTTCAAACTGCAAACAAAAACATGTTAATTTGAACAGGATAATTACGCATTAGGATACCAAATGTTTCTGTTTTTCTGGTGCAAAACATAGTATGGCTCAGTATGTATTGATTGAAATAATATCACTAAACACATATGTACTTATATCTTACGCGAACATCGCGATTTTTCCATAAAATTTCTTGAAAATACATTGAACACGATCTTATCTAGTGTGTAAATATATCAGATAAATAACCATAAATATAAAATAAATATTGTACTTATTCTGAGAGCCTATGTTTCTTATTCGTAGTTGTGTTTTTACAAATTTTAATTTTAAGAAAAATGACAATCCTTAAAGTAAGTAAGTACCTAAATAATATGTATCTAATAATATTTCGTTCTAAACCGCAAGTCATTATATACTTTATAGACTCTTATTAATTTATCATTTAATCTGTATTCTGTAATAATTTATTTTATCTTTATTTATACCTTCTTTACATCTATTTTACTATAAATAGTTCGTATTAGTTCCGGTATTATAAACTATTAAGTTTCGCGATGTATTTCGATTATTCTATTAAAATAATTTGTTTGAAATTCAAATTTAATGAATTTTCAGAGACTATTAAATAACTAATAAAAATATATATATATCAAAAAAAAGTATATTTTTAATTGTGGTATAATTTAAATACATTTTCCAAACAAACACTTGACTTTCACTTATAACAAACAAAAAGAAAGTTAAACAAATTAATTGATGCCTTACCTATTACCACAAAACATAATTCCAAGAATTTTTAATCATAGAATGCATCATTTGGTCAAGTTAATACTATTTATATCTTCCAGCCAGTTTATTTCAAGGGTAATTAACTCACCTTCTTGACAATTATTTACCGAAGAACACAATACTCAACTTATAATAATAACATAACTGAAAAACCAGCGCACAATCACGTATAACCTCACTTTATAATAATAATTATTTCAACCCTAACCTATGAACTCAATCCAGCAATAACGAGAACTGTCACAAACTGGAATTTTACGCCGAGCTGTGACCATTCAGAAACGCAAATTTGGCTTAGGAGACGTTCAGATAATGAAGCTAGAGATGTAATTGTAAAAGTGGAAAGTAGGCAACAATATCAACGCGCATGTAAAACTGCCAGGCCAGTTAGGCAACCGAATGAACTTTCTCTACATTACCAACCAACGACATTTCTATGTATAGGTTGTGTGCGTGCATGGAGGAAGATGGAGTCGCTATACGAGCAGCGAGAAAATGACCATGGGGGGCGGGCAAGGCCATTAAAGCCTATTCTACAGAGGTTGCGCCGACCGGCATTTGCGGGGCGGGGACGAGGTATCCCAGTGACGTCACAAACGCTATCTCGTAACACGCTAGACTCCTGTCCTGACTCCACTGACGTCACTTTTTCGTGAGTTTGTAGGCATCTGCGGGGGTCGTTTGGATACATGGGCAATATAGGCGTCAGCGCAACCTCTGTAAAATACGGCTCTACTAGCCTTGGGGGGCGGGGCTAACATGACACATGTCACTTTGACATTAAAAGCGGCTATGACGTATCCTCCTTCCTCCATGATGCATATCCAATCTCAAAAAATAAAAAAAAATCACAATATTTTTGTTATAATTTATTATTACAAGCAGAACACAATAAAGAATACAATATTATAATATTAGCACCACATTATAAATAAAACAATACAAATTCAACTACCTGCAGTTAGTAGTTTAATTTCTTTTATACGTATAAAACATAAAACCTTATTTTAATATTAACTAAGTAATTAGGCAGTTTTAAGGCACACTATTTCTTCAATCAATTATCTTCCATTGGTTTGGCATTTCCTTATATCAAGCCGACTAGTAACTATATTAAATAAAAAAATAATTAGTAATACACAAAAAAATACTCCGTTTGCAATTTTCTCATTAAGAAGGCGATTTTCTGGGGGTGGCTTCGTGTTGCTTCCTCAGACGCTTCCTCAATTCCTGCGGAAACTTATCGTAGCATTTCTTGCACGTCGGTTTCAAGTCGTACTCGAAAAACTTTGTTTTCTGATTCATCTTTTGATCGCACATCGAACATGCAAAGTGGTGAACGCACCAAGCCTTATTCAGGGCTGTAAACACTAGAAACGAAAAAAAATCCGTGGTAACAATGTACTTTTGTTTGTAGACAATTCCTACCATCAGCAGCGATGACTTGATTGCATACAAAGCACAAATTTCCAAACAATTGGTGATAGTGGGTCTCGCAATACGCTAAACCTTTCTTTTCGTAATGACGATGGCCAAAGAATGGCTTTTCACATTTAGCGCAAACGAAATGCTGAAAATAAGAAATAAAAGATAATTCATAACGCTTGTGAACATCAATCAAGGTCTCATTTCCGAGAAATATCGGAAAAAAATGGCTATTTTCAGGTAAGGAAACATTCACAGTTCAGACTTTTAAAAAAAAGAAATCTACAAGAATTATACAAACAATTATACATAAGAATTCTAACAGTCAGAATATAACCTAGAAATATGACAAATTTTACCTCAACATGCCAATGTTTACCAAGGGCAGTAACAACCCTTTCCTCGATGGGTCTCCTGCAAGCACCACAAATCGGAATACCCATCTTATCGTGACACCGCAGGCAGTATAGTTCGTTCATGTCATTGGCCGCAAAACCAGGCCTGCTACGTACTTCTCTTGCATTCGAGTCCAACTCAATGCCACAAGTGGTGCAATTAAAATGGTAGGGATGATAAACTTCACCCCTAAACTTCAACGGTTGATCATCGATAATTCCGCTAGAAAAAACAATAATAAGCAAACGCCCTTAAAAAAATGATTATAAACTTACTGGCATTTATGACAAACGTATTTTCCCAGTTTGTCAGCTTTGACTTTAGCGTTGCATTCATGGCAAAGGGCCTGGCCGGCATTTCTGATGAATCCCGTGTCGGCTAATTCTTTTTTGCACATTTGGCACGTGAAGCATTTTACGTGCCAGTTCGAATTCATGGCTTTGATGACCCTTCCGATGATAAATTCGCCACATTTTCCGCAGCAAGGAGCGAAAAGGACTTGGAAGTCGTGCTCGCAATATTTCCTACCTTCGAATTCGTAGAAGATGCCATCTTGGAATTCTTGGAAGCATTGCGCGCAACTGTATAGAAATATGGAAAATTATATGATCGATTTTTACGGATAGACAAGAAATTTCCTAATGGAGTCTTTAATTTTATAGAGATGACTTTTGAAACCTTAAGAATATAGTGTTTCATATAAAAATAAAAGTATAACAAGTATTTTTTATGTTTTCTTTTACTTTATTATACATAGTATCCTGGCTAACTAGTTTTATTTTAATGCAGACACGACCGATCTCGATCAAATAGAATCTCATGCAGCTAAACTATTAATTTTATAATAGTATGATAAAGTCTACATTGATACTCAATGTATCCAAAATTTTGAACAATTTGAATGATTGTATGTGTATATTCATTATTATAATATTTTTCTTTGATAATGATAACGAAATAAGTTTGTTAAAGTAAATATTTCATTTTCTATATGGTCAACAAATATGTTGGCAAGTAAACCACTTATAGGACTACCCATAGCTAGGCAATTTTGTTTATAGATATTATTATTAAATTGAATGAATTTTGTTGTAGTATAATGTTCAACAAATCTATATCATTAATATTAGTACTGCCAAAATTAGGTGATTTGATGTGATACATTTAAATTTAAATTTTTTATTTTATGAACTCAAAGGATTAGTGGGATGGAAGTCTCCATGTTCATTGGAATGTTGATAATATGGTAAGAAAGATAATAAAATTCCAACAGGAGTTTAAAAGTTGATTTGTGGCTGTTGTTTCAAGACATTGTCTCGTTTTTTTTTTTTTCATTTAAAAATGCTCAGAAAAGTCTATACAGTTTCCAGAACATTTGCGGGCCAAAAATATGTTGTTAAACCAACCATAGAAAACCATAGAACCATAGAAAACTTTAAAAGCGTAACAAACCATACCGTAAAAAACTTACACGAAACACTGTTGATGCCACAACTCCCCCGTAGAGTTAACGATCTTCTCGTGTGGTTCAAAACCATCGCCACACCTGGAGCATACCATATTCTCGAGCGACATCCCGTGCGATATTCTAAAACAACAAAGTCAGCTACAAACGCATCCCCGTAATTAGAAATAAGACGAACCCCGCCGAAATGGTAGTAAGTGCTTTTGCGGCATTATTCTGCTGAAAATTATTATTGCGCGAGGTATCAATCATGAGCAAACTAGCGTTCCTCTGCCCGCCACTATTCGACGGACAATAATCATCGATGGTATCGTAATCATAATAGGTGTTATCTAGGTTAGATTCTTTAGATTTAGCTCTACGATTGAAGAGGTCACTGTGGATTATATGAGGTAACGTAGGTACGCTGGGAGATTGGTCGGAATTTGTGGGAAAACGATGCATTCTTAAGGAAAATGTTAAACGCAGCACCGGTTAAACGTATCATTGAAATTAGTGGATATTTTTCCTCCTGGGTTATCTTATCTATCGTGTCTAGATTATATAGGTAAGTAAAGCATAATCAAATGATACCGTGTGCAAACATATAGATATACGTGTGGGCTTTTTGCAGCGCAAGCTACAACATACATGCTTACCCAGGCATTGGGATTGGAGACATATTTCTTCAAATTCTGCCTCAAGAACTAAAAAAATATGTAAATATTTACATAGTTACGATATACCAAACTGAAAAAGTCGAAATGGCCAAGCAATGGATATAAAAACACGGTTTACTACTTTAAATACTTTGAAACTGACCTGTTGTTTAATTATATAGAATAATTAGTTTATTGGTGAACAGTTGCTATTCGATGTCATCTATTTACAGGAATAAGTCAACATTTAACACGCCCTAGTTTTGCGGTCCTTGGAAAACACCTCCACTAGCGTAAGAATTGTGGTGTAAACCAATAGAGTTGTCGATACCATTTTAAGAAAAGATACGCGCCAAATTTGAATCATCCTGAAAAAATTATCGATAAAATATAATAAAAATCGTGCACGTGGTAATCTTGCAAGAGAAAGAGCAAATTTGAGATATTGCCCTGCATATAAAAGGAAAGAAGTGTCTAGAAAATTAGTAGTTCTTATCAAAATCTTCCACGATGAATTCCAAAGTTCTTCCAGTAGTTCTATTAAGTTTGCTATGTTTAGTTCATGTTTCCCAATGTTGGGTTGCCATCGAATTTGCTCTTATAGAAGGTAAGTAAGGCAATGTACTGTTTTGATTAGGGAACCTACACTTTTATTATTCTTTTAGATCAAGCATTACTTGACCAGGGTTACTCTTGTAAATCAAGCAACGAAGAGGTTGGTTTGATGAAAAATGATGAGGAGAAGTTTTTGAAGAACTGCAGTAAAGCTAGGTGTAAACATGGAGCGATTGATTATACTGGGTATGCTTGTTATTTTAAGATAAAATTAGAAACAGATTTGAAAACTCAAAAATTGTTTGAGTAATCATTATATTATTTGTATTTGTATTTCTTTTTTAGGTGCGGAGTAGTTGGGGCCGGAGAAGGATGTCATATCCTCCCTCAAGATTTCAGCAAAAACTTCCCAGATTGTTGTGAAACTGTAAAATGCGGAGATTAATGTTTTGTTTGTTATAGCTTAAGTTACATGTTTTGCTTATTATATTATTGTATTTCTTCTAAAACATGTATTTAAGAATAAAAGACCACATAAATAATTAGATCTTTTACTGTCAAATTTAAAGGTTTTTCTTTTGGTAAAAATTAAATGAAAATTGTGATTTTGGAGAATCAGGCTTTTCAGTGGATGAAATCATCGCCCTCGAGACTATCGGTAAAATTTCATTGTATCACATCATGGCAAAAAGTTTTTTTGGCAGCCAGTAGCATTTTTTATCTTAACAAGAAAAACACTGTAACTGTTTTCTTGGCCATGATTAAAAACATTATGAAAATCTATTTTGGCAAAATAACGAATGTCCAGTGTTTTAATTAAAACAAAGAATAAAATTGCTAAATAATAGATTACAAATAACTGACGATGATAATGTATATTGAACAACTTCTAATTAACATATTTGCGTGGTATTTGAACAACAATATTATCACAGAAAACATCGGGAAATGTGGCACAACTGGAAAATATCTTATTTATGTTTGAAATATTTCGCCTAGAAACAATTATGTAACATTTTTGCTTGTACGTTATATCATCTGGTCCATAGTCTTCCGATGACTTAAAATACATGAAACACTAAACAAATATTATTGATCAAATTCCTAAAAATCGTACACGTGCATCTCTCTCTCTCTCTATGTTAATGCCACAGAGGCGTATTTTGATATACTGCACTCTATATAAAGAGAACGAAGCCTTCAGAAAATTATTACTTCCTATCGACCAGAATTGTCCACAATGAATTCCAAAGTTATTCTAGTATTCGTAGTAAGTTTGCTATGTTTAGTTCAAGTTTCCAAATGCTGGGTCGCCACTGAAAACGGTAGAATCCAAGGTAAGCAGGGCAATTCGCCTGTTTTATTATAAGTGCACAAATTTATTTATCTGTTAGATCAAGCTCTACGTGACCAGGGTTATTCTTGCAAATCAAGCGACGAAAAGGTTGGTTTGATGAAAAATGATGAAGAGAAGTTTTTGAAGAGTTGCAGTAAGGCCAGGTGTAAAGGTGGAAGGATTGACTATACTGGGTAAGCTATATATTTGAAGATAGAATTAAAAAATATTTACAAGCTCACAAATTGTTCGAGTGCCTAATCGTTATATCACTTTTTAGATGCGGAAAAGTTTTGGCAGGAGAGGGATGTCATCTCGTCCAAGATTTGAGTAAAGACTTCCCGGATTGTTGTGAAAAAGCAAAATGCGGAGATTAATGTTTTGTTTGTTATAGCTTGAATTGTTCTTATTACAGTATTGTATTTTTTCAAAAACATGCAATGAAGAATAAAAGACCACATAAATAAACAGATGTTTTACTGTCAATAATCTAATTTGTTGGTAAAAGTATCATCCTTTGAATGTGGCAATGTTGCCAAAGATGATTTTGCGAGTCCAGTGTGTAGCTTTGAATATTATACACTTTATAGAGTTACGGCCTTTTCACACGGGGCACGGCGTCCGTGCACGGATTTCAAACGGCACGGCACGGTACGTGTGAAAGCTACCATTTAATCTCATACACTTCGAACCGTACACGGCGTCCATGCGGCTTCGACCGTCCACGGTTGTTGTGTGCTTACACACAGGCACGGATTTCAAACGGCACGGCCACGGATGCAGCTGGCTATACCTATACAGTTGTGCAGAGTTGAGCGGCGATTCAGTGGTGCTATCCAGGGCGGTAAACGCGCAGTTTACCGGGTGAATTACTCAGTAAAAAATTTACCAAAGGCAATTTACCGTCACATATATTACCGATGGTAATTTACTAATATTTATAATAATTTCAGATGCCTGAAAATGATTACCCACTAAAAATACTTTCATTTTCTTTTTTTATAATTTATTTGTATTTTATTTCTTGTACCTGGTTTCACAAACAACAACAATTTTGTATCCGGACATTATTTTAATACCTTGACTTTATTTACTCTTTTTGATTATCAAAGCCTCTTTCCACTCTTCAATTGATATGATTGATATGATATTTCCAAAATGATATTATCTGAAAAAGTATAGCTAATCTTTTTGTATTGAATGGACTTTAAGTGTTTTTTTTTGTTACCATTTGCATTTTCTTTTATGTAAACAACCTTTATTATTATTATAATTATTATTATTATAATTATTAATATTATTTATTGGAACGCTCTGATACATCTCATTAAATATATTAATCCTAGATAATATAATATAGATACCACATATAAGTACTAAAATTTCACTAATAAATTTTGATAAGTAATGAAGAGCATCAGGGCAAATTGGTAGTACCGAGCTTCGCTGAAGCCCAGGGTACTCCCTTTGCGGCTATCACTGCAAGTCAACCCAATTTAGAAAAACAAGGCCATTTATGCTTTGCAAAAAATCTGATGTGGCCAGGCACATGACTTTATCATACAATATATAAAATTAATAGTTTAGCTGCACGAGAATCTATTTGACTGAGATAAATCGTGTCTGCATTAAAATTAAACTAGTTAGCCAGGATTTGACAGATATTTTGATAGTCAATAGTATCAATCGAAGGTATTGTCAAAGCATCAGCATTTGACACTACCTACTGTCATCAGAATAATAGTTGTTGATCTCACAACTGCCGAAAGTACGGAAGAGCACCACGAGCGGTGATGCGGAGCGTCACCGATGACGGAGCGTCGTCGTCGCATGTGAGCGAGTCGCGCTTAGTAGTTTTCGGCAGGAGTGACATCAACGTTTTTTGTGTTGCTTTTTGAGAAATACGTATTTAAAAAAATCAATAATGGTTTTATTTCGGTATAGAAAATGTTAGGTTGATACCACTTCTACGAAATGTCAAGTTTAAAAAGCTAAATAAAATTCTGTCAGATTTATATTCGTTCATGACACTGTAGATGACGTTCCATAGCGGTTGAGGAGTGTGATTGGAGTGTGATAGCGTGGTGACAGCCATAGACATTTCTGTGGTGACAGCACAAAACAAATATTTGTCAAAACCCTGGCTACTGTGTAGTTTCATATCAATGCAGATGCGACCGATCTCGATCAAATAGAATTTGCTCTTGCAGCTAAACTATTAATTTTACCAAAAAATGTCATAGGAATAAATTATTCAAAATTTCCTCTGCTTTAATTTATTATTTAACTATTTTGACAAAATTACAGAAATGGCGGCTCATCTGCAAAATCCTTGAAAAAGGCTTAGAATAAACTATCAGTTCCTTTGGACCCTTTTGAACCAAAAGCTTTTCAGCTCTAAGTTTGGTCATAAAACTTCTAAATATGAACTTTCGTCCCGATACCGTTAGTAGTTTCTCCGGAACCGTCGCCACAAAAATCGAGTACACACATACGCGCGCGC